>VZTA01018388.1:2260-59104 GCA_013398855.1 Mohoua ochrocephala
CTGTGTCAGCACAAAATGGTAATATGCATCCTCTTTTCATTGCTTGGCACCATGCTAGTTAAAAATAATTGTAACAACTGAAAAGCTCACTCAGTTTAAAAGAATACTGCTATGCCAATCACACTCCTATCCTAATATTTTATGGGTTTTTAATTTTAACACATTGCCACTTTCCATAAGTCACATCAACTAATTCAGCTCAAATCGTTCACAAGCTTCTATGCCTTGCTTAGGGTGTATTCCTTCAGGACACTTCTGCTGAATTTCACCTCTGGACATCTGGGTTGGTTTGTTTTGGTTTTTTTCTTTTTCTGTCAAAAATGTTTCCCTGGACTTGACTCAGTGAAAATACACTCCAAAGACAAGTGTAAGCGACAGTGAATCAAGTGTGGCATCAGAAGGGAAACTGCCCTCTGCACTCCCAACTGTTGTCCTTGGACAACTGTATCGATTTCATAAAATCAATACGGGATAAATTCCCATGCATCATCCTGCCTATCTAATCTACATGGTTAATACTGTTGTAGCCATCAGCTGCAGTTACAGTACAGGGGGCTGTCTCCTTCAGGTCCTTCCTGTACACATACTTCATTGCTTGGCAGCTGAAAATGATCCTCATCCTATCAGTCCTCACTGTTGGTACCTCCTACATCGATGTGTTCCATGCTTGAGAATAAAATAAGCTTAACAATTTATTTAGAGCTAGAACCACAGAAGGACAAGGCATCAAAAGAGTCACCACTGCAATGTATTGTCTTTTAGGAGGTGCCTAGTCCCCAGGTGGAACACTCTGTACCCCATATGGCATGTAAGGACAGCCAGGCTTCACAGAAGGGGGCCCCTCACTGAGAGCACCTCGTGTAGCTTCCCCTTCTGGTTAGGGCTCTGTGTCCCTCTGTCCCCTCCTTATATTTTGGGAAGGTCTCCTGTCCAGGCTCTGACACTGCTGGAAAGTGTTTCCCACATTTATGGACATATATGACTTACGATGCAGAATCTAGGATAATGTGGGAGGGTGAAGCTCTCCATGCATCGACATGTGCACCAAGGTGCAGCTGGTGGTGTTTCACAAACCCAAACTCACTCTTAGGTAGCTTGTCTGGCTTTACCATTTGTAGGCCCGGACATGATAAACTCCAGGAGACATCCTGGGTCTAGTGACTGCACTGTAGGAAAACATGAGTTCAAGCCTGAAAGTTAATGATAGCGTAGACAACTTGGGAAAACTCATCTCACCTAACGTTGTAGACACCTCCATCTGGTCTAGCTGTCTAGTTTCCTTCCAACAGGTCGCAATTCAGGAGGAATCCCTCAGCATGCTCTTGAGTTATAGCTGAACTACTCAAAATCATTCTGTCTCAACTGAGGTGGTTAAAAGTTCAGATGAAGGCAGTCCCTTCAGCCTTCCCTTCGAGGTAGGGGAGAGGAGCACAACTCTTCAGAGGGTGATTTATCCCAACATTGACATTTCTTGTCCTGTCACGAGTATCCATTGTGATTTCAGGCAACTAAGTCCAATATAGTCTGTCTCCTAACACTGACTTTTGGAAATGTCACTTCACTGAGCTATTTTGGGAAATCATATTCTTCTGTTTTCTCCCTCAGGTTCATTTCCCCATATTTTTTCTAATTTCTTTTTTTCTTCACTCATGTCATAGAATATTAAGCATCAGATCTGGTTACTGACAGTTGTTGGAACACAGTTTCCTTCTAGGCAGCTGCTTCTCTGTTGCATCAGGCCACTTTACAAGGCTGTTGTTGTCTGCTGTAAATATTTTTATTTGAAATTCAATGGAACCTGAGTATCTGTTGCTCTGTGTTCTGTCCTAAATGTGTAGAAATAAACCCCTCTGCCTTGCCACAGTCTGCAAAACAGACTACACCTTTCTTTCACGACTTTGCTCTCAAGAGGTAATGTATTTATAACCTGCTTGTGAGTAGCTGGTATGATCACACACAAGGTTTGAAATACTTGATTTACAGAGAAAAATAATCAATTTTGCAAAAACTTTGCTGAGAGACCTTAAAAATCCAATTCACCCACAAGCTTTAAATTTAAGAATGGAAACGTGAAACGAGTCTACTTCTTTAAAGGGTAAGTGGTGCTGCTAGTCTTCTCTTTCTTCTCTTCCACAGGTCTTACTATGAGCTTCTTTTCATGTAGAAAATATCTTCAGCAAGTTACATTGTGACAATAATAACAATGCATTGTTCTTTCTCCAAGTTAATAAATCCCCTACCCTACAAATAGTTCTTTGCCTCCATAAGCCTTTGTTTTCATGTTTTGCCAAGCATTTGATATCAATAAAGACAAAGCTGCTGTCACATTGCCAGTGTAATAGAATGCTTTATTTCTGGTATGGGTTGCTTTATTTTTCTAGCACTGGTTTTAACTAAAACAATACTAATTTACTGAGCTTCCTTCTCCTTTGGTTTAGAGTTTGGGGTGGCTGCTCTGCTTTTCCCCGCTCTCCCAGCATTTTGGGTCTCACCAAAGGTGGCAAGGCTTTCATTTCTTAAAAACCTTCAACACAGTTTCTACATAATGGGCATCTGGTGGAGGTTTCCTTGGGCTGCCAGGCTGCAGGAACTTCTTAATTGTAGGCATATTGCTCATTTTGGTTTTAAACACCTAAAAATAAAATAAAAAAAAATTAAAAAACAGAACAAGAGAGAAATTCCAGCCACAAAAATGTGATTTACACAGCCTGGGGAGATGATCACTTCAGGGCTGACCTCTAGCTCCTGAATACAGCATGCTCAGTAATAAAATTACCTGCAACTGAGGAAACCCTGACAGCACAGCAGGAACCTTCTCCTCCACTGCTAAAATGGCTTCCATTAGCTGAACATCTGCCCAGCTGAATTTGTTGCCCACGAGAAAGTCTTGGCCATGTTGTTTCAAAACCTGGAGAAGACAAGAAAACGTGGGCTGCAGATGAGAGTGGGGCATATGGGCATCCTTGGCAGCTAAGCCTCACAGCACAGCTGCAGAGCTGAGCAGCAATTCTATCTGAAATTACAGGGTGGACTTTTCAGCTGAAGCTGAGCCTACATCATTTCACTGTTGCTGGAAAAAAATGAAGTTTTGTTCATTTCATGTTCTAGTACATAGACTACAAACTTTGGTCACCCAGTAATGATGAATGATGATTGGCACTGGGAACAGAAACAAAACCACATGCTTAAGTAGACTAGTAACAGTCCTAGAGTTAGAAAAAGGGATAATGGAAGAAGTAACAAGGAATTTAAGGAATTCATAGAACTCCCACTTAGATGCTTCATGTAAAGTGATGTCCAATGTTGATATCAGGAAGCAAACTTAGAAATGCAGAATTGCAACAGCTAAGTAAAGAAAACCCCTGCCTTTGAGAACAGGTTATTTTAGTGTTAAGAACTTCTGTGATGTTCAGCCTTTATTATTGTTTTCCAACAAAACTAGATAAATATTACAGAAGTAGGAAATATTGCCAGATGCATGAATCATAGGGGTTGGGTTTGTTGTTTTATAAATCTATGACAGTTGTTTTACTAAAGGACTCCTAATCTCTCTACCTGATTTATTTGCAAGGGATTTTTGCATTCTTCCAGTGAAACTTTTCCAAATGAAATTAAGCATGGCAGAGAGATGGGCTCTAAACAAATGTAAGTATAGAACTGTTCCTTCAAGAAAAATAATCACATGTGCTTGCTTTCACTTTAGTGAAAAGTTTTTCTGTACAGCTGAGAACATATTGCTTTGCAGGTGTTCAAATGCCGCAGCCCTGACAACACAAGCCAACAAATAGAGGAAAATGTGCTGCTGTATTTCTCCTTCTTTGAGATAGCCAAGAAAGCTGAGGATTGGGAACTGACCTACACTACAAACACTTTCTTATTTTGCAGAAACTTTTTGGATAATCACAAGTTTGACAGACAATATTTGCTGTCACTTACCTTTTCAAAGACTGGAAAGTACCTGTTAGTTGCCCTCTCCTTAATTGACTCAAGATTTTTCTCCTTTGCATCAGGTGGGGAGAAAGGAAACATCAAAATCATTTGCATCAGATCTGCTATTCCCTCCACATACATGTCAATCCTAATGGTTAGAGGAAGGTGGTAGAAAAAAGCACAGAAGTTATTTCATCTGTTTTCCAATTAACTAAGGCAACTTACAGGAATTTTATATAACCAACATAGTGTCAATTTTCACAGCCAAAACTAAGCATGAACTAAACCTGAGTATTTTTCAAAAAGAATAAAAGCCTGTTTCTGTTTAGGAGCATTTCAGAAGCAGTGGTTAAAACTTACTGTTAGCCTTTTTGATGCCTTTGTACTGGATTGACAGGATTGAATTTGGCTTATATAATGTAGCTATCAAATAACAGACTGCTCCGTAAGTGATAGGAAGTGTTACGTACAAGGCTCTCTCCTTCAAGTCTTTCCCATAGAGATTGTATTTCCCTGCTATGTAGCTCAGGATGGCTCTGGTCTGCACCATCTTCATCCCATCGATCTCGACCAGGGGCACTTGCTGGAAGAGCAGGACTCCATCTAGGGTGGAGAGGTGAAGGAAAGCCTGTTAGTTCCTCCTAGACTGCAAGCTGTACAGGAGAGCGAGGCACTGAGCACATTTCTCTTGCAGTGTAGGAGAGCACTGATGTCTTGCTCTAACTGTAGAACTCACTGCACCCAGCTAACACTGGGGGGAAGATCAAACAGCCTGCATCACACTCCTGTAGTGAGGCCACCACAGTGCAGCTGGGCCCTGGGCTTGACAGCATTGCCAGAGCTTCACCCAGCTGGTGGGAGCTGGCCCTGCCTGTACTTCTGCACTTCTGGAGCCTGCCTCATGCTGGCAGGAAAAGCCTGAACCAGCACTTCCAACCCAAGGAATAGGAGGAGAATAAAGATAAGTTGTAAATCTGAACTTTAAAAAAATCCAATTCTTCTGAATGTAGATCAATCCCCTGTCGGGGACATACACAGGAGTAGTAGTGCAGCAAGGCCAAGCTGATGGAATACAGGAAGGGGTCAGGGCACTTTAAACATCCTGAAGCTACAGAACTAGAGGCAGAGCCTGTGACAGCTGTTAGTGTTTGAGTAAGTTTCACACAGTCACTCCAGGACCAGAGTTTGAGACTCCCCATAGATTTTACAGGCCTAGCCTCAATGCCATTCTAAAACAATTTATGCCTATTTAGAAACATCTTTGTAGTCCCATTTTCTGCCGGTGATGGTCAGAGCAATTGTCTGAGCTTTCAGTGAGGCAGCTCTCAGAGGTAAGTAGACAGATTTAGCCTTGCAAAGTCAGTCTATTCTAGACCAGTTTTCTGCTGGACTAATTCACTGTTTTTGGAGACACTCCCTCCTCCATTTACACACTAAGGGCATCCAGAGAACAATCCTGCCTTGTTTATAATCACAGCAGAACTCCAAATCCAAATAGGCAGCTGCCACTTGCATTGCTCAAAGTTAATGATTTTTTTTAATTGCTCAATTGTTATCTGTTTGGTGAAGCCTTCTTTCAGATGTAAAGGTTCATTCTGACAGGCACATCTGCCTGCCTTTTTCTCCAGAGCTGTTAAAATACAGCTGTTAACATACCTTGCTAGGCTAGAGTTAACAAAGATTCTTCACTCGTTCTGTATTATTAATTTACAGATAAAATTCCAAAGATTAGTTCTCTCTGTAGCAACAAATAGCCTGTATTTGTTTCTTGTAAACATTCACAGAAAGATCATGTGTATTCCAGAACACACCTCTACATCTTAAGGAAGAAACATTACTTGGTATCTATCTAGCAGAAACAATAGAATGGGAAAACTAATAAATCTGGAAGGATATTTTTCAGCAGAAAGATGTGAAGTGAAAAATAAAATTTGTCTTTCTGGCCCTTGACAAAAAGCAATGCAGCAAATATGACTGAACTGAATACACCATGTTTCTTATCTACAGAAAAGAAAATCAGTAGTTGACTGCCTCTCCTCCCTCCTTTTGCAGGGAGAACCACTTCACATAATCACAGCACAGAACACATATGCAGGATTAAAAGGAATTTGCCAGTAATTTCAGGGATTGGATGTGCTGTCCAAAGGTGGTCCATGGAGCACACATTAAAAATCAATCACCTGTTATTTGTAACCAAGCAGCAGAGCTCCTTGATACCCAGGTGGCACTTGGGCAACCTTTGGCTGCACAGATTGTGCCAGGTTAGTCATCCCTCAGGCCAACAGCTGCAGGTCTGCCCAGGCCAAAGCTATTTAACTCTTTGCCTCCGAAACAGCTGTCTGTCTGCAAGCTGCCTGTTGGGAACAGCCCCTGGCCCAGGCATCATCCTGACACTGCTGGGGCATTGGCCAAAGTCATGCCTGGGCCAGTCTAATGATGTGGTAGTGTCTAAACACAGGAAATCCTGTCAAAAAGCATATTGGTAGGGAGAGAAAAAAAGTTTTAGGGAGAAGTAATGTGGAGTTACTCCTGTCGAGTCCTGCCCTGCACAGCTAGCAACATTCCAGAGGTCCCTTTATCAGGATGACTAATTTATCTAACTTTCTTCAACCCATTCTATTAAACCACACCTTTTTTCTTTGTGTTCTCAACATCTTAAGCTCAATATATGGATATAAAATGCTTGATCTTCTTTATAAAACTTCCCTGTCCTTTTCACCACCATTTAATTCTCTCTGGATATCAATAAGCTCAGATACAATCCTGGTTACAATATCATTCTTTCTAGATAACCTATTCTTGTAAAGTATTTACAAATTTCGGCTTTCACTACCCGTGCTCTTACATTTAGAGCTGTAATTGGTTTGTGTACACTGCACTGTCCTCCCACATTGCAAGAGTCCCAGCCAACTGGACCTGCAAATTTAATTCTGATCTAGTTAATACCACTTCTATTTTATTTTTGTTCATTTTAGTTTTCCCTGACAGAATTTCTTTAGACACAGCTTTTCCCTTCTAAGCTCAGCCACAATGCAGGCAAGTCCTCTTCCAAGTCTCCTTGTATGGCTTGGCACACTCAGCCTGCTCTGAGGTTTCTCTCACGTGTCTTGGGCAGCAGGTAAACTGTGGGGCATGTGCACTCTCTACTGCTCCTCACAGTCCCAACTCCTTCCCCACCCTGGCAGAAAGGTCTTCTCCTTCCAAGGTGTCTGTAGAGGGGTTCACTGCTGGATTTCTTCTGACCAGATATCAAGGGCAGTAGCTAGGGGTCTGCACTGGTGCGTGGGAAGAACTGGTCTTGCTCCCAAGGTTGGCATGAAGCCCTTGCAGCATGCTGCTTTGACCATGTGAGGCTTTCCACAAGTCTCACTGCTGGCTCCATGCTTTTTAACTAGGGGAAGCTTCACATCTCAGGTTCAGGGAGTTCTATTTGCCCTGGACCAAAACTGTGCCAGGTACCATGCTGACAATTCAATAGCATAAGTAAGTAAGTTGTATTAAATAGAAGTGTTTGCCTGCTTAATGTACTACGATAAACACAATCACAGACGCTCTGGCTTTTAGCTTATAGCAGTTATTTGGCACTGGAAATAACAGGTTACTCAAAACTAGCATTGCACTATTCAAGGTGTGCACCTAGAAGCTTCCACTGGTTAAAATAAACTATTTTCAAACCACAAATTTAGCTAGGCTGGACAAATATTTTGAAGGACTAAACCTCAGGTGTCAGGATTCTTACCTTTGATTAACTTGTCATACTGCTCTTTTGTTTCCAAATACACCTCTTCAAACTGAAAAAGGAGTGAGAATAGTGTCACACTGCTGTATTTGAACATTTTTCTTCTGTTAAGTGATAGCACATAACCATGCGCAGGACTACCGAGTCAAGCATAAGGTAATGGGCCAGATCTTCAACCGCACTGTTTGGGTGCAGATGTCCTGAGGATCCCACACACACCCTGACAGCTGATGGGGAGCAGGAGGAGGGCCTGGCCACTTCTGCATGAGTGCACTGATTCAGAAATAACCCAAGACCAAGCAGAAACAGAGTGCAGGCATCTACAGAAACAAGACAGGTTGGAGCCAGTGCCAAGGAAAGCACAAGGTACATCAAATATTTCTAACCCCACCCCAGTTTGCACACATTGTAACTGCAAACTTAGTAAGACTGAGTTAAGGAGGTTTAGGACAGCTACAAAACTTATGATTAATAAAGGCCCTTTAAATAAATCCCGATTTTGTCCCATTATGATTAATTACTTCAGAAGACTGATACTACTTCTAATAAACTCTAAATGCCAATGAATTTTGCATCTCAAGTATCAACCATGGAACAAGGTAGTTACAAACATGCAGTGCCACTGGACAAATTAATTTAGCCACCCTCATGCAGCTTTTATCCTCCACGCGCATGTTAAATTGTCCCTCACTGAGGAAAGTTGAGAATCCCAGTCTGCAACACTCTACTGAAAACGTCAACCAACCTCCACACCGGCTGCTGCCAACAGCCATCGTATGGGCTCCATCCGGCCCCTTCCATTCAAGTAGGTAAGCCTGGGCTTCCCCGACATGTTCCTGGGCTCCTGGTTCCCTGAAAGATATTAAGCAGAAAACAGTATCTCATAAAACTGGTGTAAGCACCATTATTTTGAGGGGAGATAGCACCTTTTATTCTCACGATGCCTGTTGAAGTTTAAATTTCATTTGGTTCAAAACATAAAATGAGAGACAGACCAGTGACACCACACAGCCAGCGCTAGGAAAGGAAAGATGTGTTAATCTGTAAAGCCTTCCCCAGTGCTGCCAGGGAGGTTTCTTATGATTGCAAGCAAACACAGACATGTTTAAACAAGTGGTATGAGTCCCCAGCTACAGGGGGAGCACTGCTGCCTATGAAGACAATTATACAAAGCCACTGAAAATCCTACCACATCCTCAGGGAAGTTACTCACTTAGCCTCATTGCCATCATCATTGAAAAGATGAAAAGAAGGAAAGGAAAACATGTTTTACCAGTAAGCTGAAATTCGTCTTGCTTTGTTTGCCATATGTGCACTTTGCAGCTTCACATGCAGTCCACTTCTTTCTTCAAATAGGGACGAATGAATTGTTGATATTCCCTTTATTCCACGAAACGGGATGAGCTTCTTTGGCCATCCTGCTTAGTTACAGCCCGTTTCCTTGCTGCTTATGGCAGCCTTGAGGTGTCCCTCGAAGCCAGATGTGGAACCTAGCTGCACTGGCTTCAGGTGCCCTCAGAAGCATCCCCCGGGGCACAGGGGCCCTGGGCGTCCAGGGGACTGGCACATGGAGGCTGCCGATGCTTTGCTGTAACTGCGCCTCTCCCAGAGCGCGTGGCAGGGACAGCGCGTTTGTACCGAGCTGTTTCATACGCAGGGACAACCAGCTGGACTGGCAGTGCTCACACACGAGCAGAAGAATTCCTGCACCCAGGCCTTAATTCCTCTGTGCTTCATGCCCTAATTACTAAAAGAACACGAGCAGCATTCCCCTTCACAAAGATGCCTGTATCATACACTGATGACTGGAAGGAAAAAACCCTTTAAAATAGATATCCTAATGGCTCAGAGTGCCTCACTTAAAAAAAATTCCAGATGACTCCAGTTTTTGCAGAGTTAAAAGCCAAAGCTGCAGCATTACATCTGTCCCACCTTGCATCCACTTGACATTGCTTATTTGAATCAGGCTCAGTTCACTCTAGTGATAGGTTTTCTTCAAGTCACAGTGCTTTGTAGGTGTACTTAAAATAAAGTACATTTGGAACATATTTTGCCAAAACTTGACTTGAAAAAACAAGGTTGAGGGTTCTCCCTTGAGCAATTCCAGTAAGAACTGAGTCATGTTACTAGAATAAACAGGAATATTTTGGGTAATTTAGTAAATATAATCCAAATACACATTAAGGAAAAAAGTATCTTCAGTTTTAAAGTGTGAATAGCTGTTCCTAATTACAATGTTTGGCTCTAGGGACAGCGTTTTCTGCATCTTGCGTGACTAGTTTTCACTGTAGGGCAGCTTATCAACATAATTCACACCAACTAGCTAGTGCTTCTTTCATTATCATACTTTTCAGCTACATTGGATCTGTATCATTTCAACACACATTGCCCCAACTTGTAATGCACAGAAACTTACCGTAAATAAGACTTTTCCTTTAGCTAAAAAAGCCAGCGACTGAAATATCAAGCATATGAAGCTTAATCCTCCTGGAAACATTATATTTTGTTTGCAGAAGAAGAGTAGAAGGAGTAAGAAGCCTCGGGTATCATTTTATTATTTTACATGAACAAGAGATTCTATGTGGCATTAAATTATGCGAAAAGAGCAATGACAAACGTAGAATGAAAACTTGTCATAAGATCCTTTTTTTTTTAATTAAAAATAACTCTGTCAGCTCTGAGTGGATTTTAGTTACCTTAAGCTTCCAACACAGAAGAAAACACACACACAAACAAAAAACAACCCAAAAAAACCCTCTTGGGTTTTGGTTAAGAGTTGCCTCAATCTTTAGATCCACTGAATGCATCTCCACTGACTGTACAGGAACCTGACACCTGTAGCTCACATACAGGCAGCTACTTTCAGTTAGTGGGTCTGGACCCGAGCCTTGTCCGGTGGGCTCAGTTTAGTTGCTCATTCCCCTGTGAGTACTGACACCTGAGATTCCCTAAAGATCAGAAGAATACAACCCTCAACTTACTAGAAACTGGGCAACTTCTACCTCAAGAAAGCAAACCTATTCATCCAGACTCTCAACACCTTTTTGCCTTTTTGCATTTCTTTGGGGAAAGATACAGCCTACAGAGCCAAGGCCTAAGGATTTTGCTCAGACCTCCACCATTTTTCTAGTTTTACTAAAAGATTTTCAGGATGTACTGTCTTAAAAAGGTTGATCCATTTTTGACAGAATATGTTGATACTTTATCAGTAGCCAAGTCATCTTGTACAGCTGTCACCCATTCCTTACTGTTTGCTTTAATTAAAAATGGTCATTGGGCCTTCCTGTGTAAGTTACAGTTTGTGTAAGAGAAGTATAGAATATCTGTGTTACATTCTCCAGCAAGAGGAGTAGCTATTATCTGAAAATCATATTAAAACAATTCAATCTTCCAAGACCAGCTACTCAAAACAAACACTTTTCAGGAGCGGTAGGATTCTGTCACCCTCAGACAGCTTTTTCAAGGAAATAGAAAAACCCAATACTGATAACCTAAGATGATGAAGAACCCATTCCCTGGGCAACACACGAGGTAGATATTCAGGATTTTGAAGCTAGCTGCACTTGCCCTGGGACTGCCAGACTGTGGTAAACCTTTTACCTTGTTTGCACAAGAAGGGCGAGGAATGGCCTCTGGGATAGTAACTAACATGCTGAATCCCACTACTCCTTTCACCTGGGGAAGGAACGACATCACGGCTGTGTAGTAACCGCCCATGAAGCCTAAAAGGCTCAAGCAGAGTTAACAGATGTGCTGTTTCTAAATCCCAATCTGGAATTGCTATTTCTGGGTGGTCATATTGTCTGAGCAGCAACTGGAATACAGCTTATTGAATTAACTACTGTGTATGAAGCAGTGGAAGCTTCACCACTCAGTCCAAAGCTGAGCACACAAGCAGCTGAATTAATTGCATTAACAAAGGCCTATCAGCTGTTCCAAGAGGAGACTGTAAATATTTATGCTGATTCTCAATATGCATTTGGAGTATGCCATGCCACTGGGCAGCTATGGAAGCTGTGTGGATTTATGACTTCTAGTGGAAGTAAAACATCAAATGCTCCACAAATTACTGAACTGTTAAAGCTGTACAATTGCCAGAGAAAGGTGCTATCATTCATCAGCCAGACCATACAGCAGAAGGACAAAAAAGAGATAGGAAATGGTCTGACATATATTGCACAACAGCGGTACAAAGTACCAGGCTTACAAGCAGTCCAGTGATCTGACCTGCTGTTGCTTGCTTCTGAAAAGCTATGTCTGACTGCTCCTGCTGAAGGAAATTGACTCTTGCAAAAGGTACAAACAGCCACATGTCCAGGGAACGTGGAGAACAGACGTGGAAAACCTTCTAATTTTACTTTACCTGATTCCTACAGACGAAATACATCACTACTCAGGGCATTTGGGGACTACTGCACTAACCCAGACACTGCTAAAGAACTGGCTCATGTCATGAATTTATGCTGCAGCCAAGTAAGTAATCGCATCTCGCATACACTACCCTGATATCTAGCAAGGGCCTCAACACAAAATTTGACGATATACTTTTTTAAAAATTGTTTTTGTCTAAAATCCATATTTCTATCCCATTTCCTATTGCCTCGTGAGCCTTAGTAACACACCTGTCCGGAATTTCTCTGAGCACGCATCTCAGGGATGCAAGAACAATTTAAGAGATCATCATCTTCCAGAAACAGCAGCACTCAGCATGAAGTGCTCTTTAGCCCTGGAGCTGGGATCAGAGTCTAGCATATCCCATGGGCCATTTCCTGCTCCAGCCTAGAAGAAACCAACACAGACTTGCACTTTGTCCCCTCGGCTGTTTCATGGCTGTCCTGGTCAGCTCTGGACTGCACCACAGAATTCATTTCCTGGTTAAAACACCTTTTTCTGGCATTTTCTCTCCTACAGCTTCTAGCTGGTGAATAACTGCCAAGCCATTTTTAGTCTACCTGGCACATGGACAGACTAAGGAGAAAAGAGAATTTACATTACACCAGCAGACACCCTAAAAAACTTAGAAGCAGTTTCACTTAAAGTCATGCGAACACTTTAAGAAAAAGGAATTTGTAAGTTCTAACTTACCTTCTGACCTTAACTCAGACTCCACCCAGCACAGGCAGGTTCCCCAGGGCTGTTTAAACTCTGCAGCTTGGGGGAGTTTCCAGCCATACCCAATTAGAGAAAAAAACCTCCCAATGCTCTTAAACAGACACTATCCAGCTTAAAGACGTATAGCTCTGAAAATTGACACCCAAGGCAGAGACAGTCTTTGTTTGCTGCTTCGACTGTACCGTGACTATACTATGACCAAACTCATAGTTTCTATGGTAGCCATCTATTCGAACTGTTCTCTTGGAATTTTGGGGGTATTTTTTACCCAAATACAACAGCAAGACACTTAAAAACACTGAGAAAATGATAGATTTTTTCTAGGTCATATTTAAGGCAATAGTAATCATTTAAAGAAAAACCACTTAAGTTTCTAGGGTTATTTAATTATTTGGCAGGTTTTTATTTTTGCTGCTGTATGGCATAGAAAAGTTACCAAAGTATGGGATAACAGGGCTCAATTACTTTGAAATCCAGTATCAAGCCTACTTGATACAAAAAATAGATGAGTCATTTATGTCACAACTCGCCCTATGTCTCAAGGCAATAGCATAAACTTTTTTAATTGAATGTACATGGCTAATACTCAGAGATGAAATAAACTATGATTTTCTTACCCACAAGAAGTAACTGTTTCAGCTTTTCTATCTGTATTTCAGCTAAAAATCCCAAAACTGAAAGCGGATGTGAACAGACACAAGGATGGCATAGCAAATGGAAAATGGGATTTGGGTGCTAAGATAAGGTTCTTTCCTCTAGCACAGACCCCCATGTGATGTTAGGCATTGCTTTATATCCCTGCAGCAGACATCAGTACAGCTACCCTGAAGATCTGTTTACAAAACCCACACTGTTATCAAAATTGTATTTGTCTGTCTAAAGCCATCACTGTGCTAACACAGCACCTCACTATGGGGAATCTCAGGACAAAAGTCTCCAGGTAACTTTTTCCTCACAGTTGGAGTTTTGCTTCTCTGCCTGGAAATTGCTGGCAGTCTCTTCTACAGGATGCACTTCCCCTAGAGGCTTTCTGCAAATTTGTAATTTGTGTGCTTCAGAGATTGACGCTGTCAGCAAAACCCAACTGTATGGTGCTTCTTTACACTTTGCCTAATTCTAACTCTCTCTTAAGTTCATAATGTACTGAGTGAAGTGTAACATTAAATGCATGTTTCTGTATTTTTTCTATGTCAAACCCAGTTACTACCAGGCTATCCTACAGAAAATTCCTAAATATGGGTTGGAAGTCCAGCAGAGGCCCAGAACAGTTCCCAGCTGGCAGCACAGGTACCCTGTTTTGGAAGGTCTGAACAATGTGTAAATGCATGCCGGACCAAGCATGGGTGTGATGATCCCCACGAGCCTAAACCAGTAATGCAGATGTGGCTACAGTAGGAATGTGGCACATACACAGATGGCTGAGTAAGAAAGGAGCATTTGTTTATACCTATCCATGATGGCAGCATTGAATCAAGATTAATCTATTCCTGCTTCTGAGGTCTTTGATATCAGCATGCACCGGAGTGCAAGAGTTGGTTCAGGAACAGAGACCACAGAAGGGCGTGCGTGTAACTGTAGTCTCTTTGTCCTCTCTGCACTCTCAGATGCTGCCAAGGACAGCAGTAGGCTTGGTGGCAAAGAAGAATGGGAGGGAGAGGTCCCTAATTTAAGGCTCAGGGATGACTGAGTGGTCAAGCAAAGCATTCTGACGCTTTTTGGATTTGCTGAATATGGCCACATCCAGATTTGACTGTTGTTCCCCTTCTGCACATTCCTGTTTGACACAAAGACTTTTCCCCCTTGTTCTCTTTTTATTTTGCTTCCAGCACAGCCTTTCATAATGCAATTACAAAGCTCCTTTGGATTCTGAAGGTAATCATATCAATGAGGTTGCTGTTATCTATAACTTGAATAGGTGTTCTGTAAACCTCTAGAGCGGAAAAGAAAATAAGTTTCTTTTACACATGATTTGTTAAGCCACACCCAGGAGTATTCAGGCAGCAGGCATGGGGCCCAGGTGCCACTTAGGTGATCTGGGGTTGGGCAAAGGCAGATTTTAACTAGTGAGTGTATGATGCCCAGGCATGTCACCTTCCCACTGTGCTCTTTGGACACACTTCCTTGTGCTGTAGATGAGGCAAGTTCAGTCTTCTCAAAATGTATCTACCTGCAGTCCTCACAAAGCAATAAGCAGCTGGCTTGGGGGATGATGCCTGATTGCAGCATCCTCTCAGAGGTGGGCATAGGGTGCATCACTAACTGCCACCAAAGAATTAAACACAGAAGGGTAGGAGGATTCTCCCCATGCTGCTTATTGCACTCCTAAACTGAACGACAACACCACCGTAATAAAAATAATTAGAGTCCACATGAATAGTTAGAACAAGTCAGGCATCACTTAAGCCTCGACTTGCTGCAAACTTTCAGTGACTGCTCTGGTTCTGTGCAGGAAGCTTTGCTGACTGCCCAAAGCAAGGTTAACAAAGCCTGTAGTCACACTCACATATGTTTCTCAAAGCTCTTTGGCTCTCAGCTGGACCACTGGCACAGGAAAGTTTGAAAACAATAACCCTAATTCTGATTTACACCCACTGTAGTGCTGTGAGGAGAGTTTAAATGGAGAGCTGGTTTTCAGTGCATTGTTATTTGGATTGTTTAGTCTTTATTGATCTAACTATCTCAACATGGTCAAAGGGCTGATTTGTCAAGGCACGAGATAGGCAAGATCAAGGTTTCAAAGACAAGTGAAACATACCTTTAATGGTACAAATTTCATCGTGAAATATTTAACTTAAAAGGTCATGTACTATAATGACTTCATTTTTTGATAGAAACTTGTATAAATGTATGTTTCCTCTATTTGGTATCTGTTATGTTCTGGGAGTCTTTCTAGGACTCTCACTTTGTGTGCATTATTACAACTAAAACTACTAATAATCTAAACTTAAGTTGAAAGAATCTTTTTATTTTCTACCACTAAGAATAGGGGTGGGAAAAGCTTTAATCAAGCCAACAGAAGCCTGTGAAATCAGGCTTCATCAGATGGTGGCTCAGGGCTGATGATGAGGGAGGAGGCAATTTCCTAAGAGCAGATGGTACAACTTCAGAGAAAAGTAGATGCAAGTTAGATGGTACAAGCCTACAAGGCAAGGTATAAAACCATACAGTGATCAATACTGGGATAACCTGCCTTTCGAAGTTTCATCCTTTTTGCACTAGAAAGCTGCTTAGCCCCTAAATGTTCAATATCTTTCAAGATTTCACTGCGTTCATTATATCCTTCATACTACTTTCGTCCATTTAAATTCCTGGCCTCAATGACATCCTCTAACAATGAGATTCCCTGTCTTATTGTGAAAATGTTTCTTTTCATTGCTTGTATTATAAGATAGGGGAGATGAAAGCCCTTCTCTGTCTCTCTTACTGAAATCACATGCATAAAAAAGAATTTATCTAATAATTTTTGTAACTAACTGATGTGGTAATTCACTTCTCACATGCATTTCTCAGCTCTGCTTTTTCCTCTTCTATTCTTTGTATTTTACTCTGTTGGCTGTATTTCCCAATTCTCTCTTGACTACATCTGCATTCTGTAAGAGTGCAAGAAACTGCCAAGCATTTTGTCTTCCTCAAAACTTGAAATGAGTATGGGTGTACAACTATTTGATTTAACTTCCGAGGAAAGGTGACTTGGAGAGAATGGAGGGCACTTTCTCTTCTACCATCAGGACAGCTTCCATCAGTTGCTGGACTTCTGTCCACAGAAGTTTGACAGGGATGAAAGATTGTAACCAGCTTGATTCAAGAGGAAAAATGTTTACAGGAATTAAAAAAGTCATTAAATTAATGACTTTTCTGAGTTTTGCTCCAGAAAAGAGTTGATGAAGTTATTAACAATCTAAACCTTCATTTCAGGTTTATTTCTGCATCCTTAATCCGTTCTGTAAGTTGCATATGTACAGCAGTTGTTACATTTCCATAAAAACTAAAAATGAAAAAATATCAGAACAAACTGTAAATAGGGTACACGATACATAAAAAGTGAGGGGAAAGATAAGCGCATTGGGTCAGATACAAACCTTCATGTGCTTTTGTTCCCTTGTTCTCAAGGGGAAGTTCTCAATGCAAGTTTGAAAATGGAATAGGAATCTGGCTCATCTTGCCCAGGTAGTTAGCAGCACTGTGGACCTCAGCCCCCAGTTCACAAAGGCAACAGCTCCCTTACACATACATAAGCCTCTTTTCTTCAGCCTGCATGGTGAGAGGTTAAACTGCATGTGTGTACACAGAGACCTGAACTGTCCTTACTGTACCACGAATATTGAAAGATGACTTTGGTGTGCTTGAGAACCATGCTGAAACTGTCTGTGGTCTTTATGCAAAAGGTAATAAAGTTGTAATAATAAAATACACTCATGTTAGAAAAGTGTTAACGGGGATATGTTTCACTGCTGAATGTGGAGATTCCTAATCTTCTGTATTGCAGTGAGCAGAAAAGGCACAACAATCTTTGGGGCCCAAACCTCTACAGTTCAGTTTTCTGTTTTGAAGAGACATCCCTCTTGCTTCAAAGGAGAGCCAGGACATTATCCAACTAGTGAAGTCTTACTCTGTCTGTCTTGTAGGGTAAAAATGACCCCCAGATCCTGGAGATACACGTTCTTCAGCCTCAGCCCTACACTGTCTTCATTTTAGTAACTGCTACTATTAGCAAAAAAGCACCATGGCACTAGAAAAATAGTGTGCTTGTTTAATTAAGCCACACACACTCCTGTTACACCTCTGCTTTGTTGTGTGGGCATACTTTGGAAGAATGCAGAACAACAAGATACTCTGAAAAGTATGAGAGTTACACTGCTTATTTAAAAGCTGTCTCTGTGCAACCCGTTCCAAACTTTCTCAGAAATAATTCTTCAAATTAGATTTTCAAAGGAATGCAGAAGAGTTGTCTCCCAGATCACTCCTTGACTAAGGTTCTCCTGCAGCAAAACTGCTGAATAACTTGCTGCAGAAAAACTGTCTGCAAGAGTTAAATAAGGTAACTACTTCCCTTGAGAAAGGGAGTGGAAAGATATTCTCTGCTTCAACTAACGTGTATCCCAAGTAGGCTGGCAGGGCTAAGCCAGCTGTATGTACTAAGCTCTGGCATCTGAGGCTGAACCATGAGGTGAAGCTCCTTTTCTCTTGCCAGAAAGGCTAACATTCCATTCCATCTTCTCTTGGATGACACTTCCAGGTGTGAGATTAAATGGTACTGCCGCAGTGTTGAAATTGGTCCTAAACGGAAGGTAGTAGTTGTAGGGTAAGCGACACAAATCTGCAGCATAACTAGAAAATTGTCCCCAGTTCTGCATTAGGATTAAATGATGCCTATAGCTGGGTAGTTCTTGGGTCAATGTCAGGTCAGACATACAATGCTATTTGAAAATTTCCACTATACACCAAGGTCACATTAGCATTTTCAGATGCCAGTGGCACTCTGGGAGCTGGCATATGGCTGATTATCCAAAGTGTTCTTCAGCTCATCCTCTGAGTTCCTGCTTCTCACATTAGTGGGAATTTAGGCAAAGTGCATTTAACAAGACCAAATGCCTCCGGTGTATTAATTCTCAGTATGCATACTGATTCAGATCACTGAGTTTCAACTTTCCTACCTATTGGCACTTTATTTACTGTGAAATGTGCTGATTTTTCTTTT
This sequence comes from Mohoua ochrocephala, assembly GCA_013398855.1. Taxonomy (NCBI): domain Eukaryota; kingdom Metazoa; phylum Chordata; class Aves; order Passeriformes; family Acanthizidae; genus Mohoua; species Mohoua ochrocephala. The sequence continues at coordinate 20,740 of VZTA01018388.1, forward strand.
AGCCCTTTGATAAAAATGTGGAATTGTGAAGCGCCAAGGATCTAGTTACTCTCTTCACCCACCTAATATGTAGCTGCAGAGGGGCCAGGACCAGGCTGTCCTGGGAGGACCATTGTGAAAGTAGAAGAGACAACAGGCACAGGCTGCAGCACGAGAAATTCCAACAGACATCAGCACTGAAACAAAGCCTGGAAGGAGCTGCTGGAAATGTGCATATATATGCTTTTCTCTGCCCTGCACTCCAAGGTGGCTTGTAGACATGCTTCCAGTCAGCTGCTCAGGGGTTAACCAGGCTGTACAGATAAATTGCATTCTGATAATATTATTTGTTGCCACTGACTCCAAAAGTAGTCACATGTTAAACACGACCGCCTGGTGCTTCGAGGTTTGAAGTTACCGCACCAGGGTCTGTCCGTCAGGTCCTTGCCACGGAGGGTGCACTTTGCGGGCTCGGTGGCTGAGGACGGCTCCGGGACGCACCGCCTCCCTCCCGCCAGCCCGCACCGAGGGCACCTGCCGAAAGCGCAGGGCCCCACCTGGGGGCAGCAGAAGCAATGTCAGCCTAATTCCGTGCCCCGGAGCTCCCGAGTTGTTGAAAGGGAGCCCCGGGACACGACGAGGAGTTGCCTACGTCTCAAATTTTCCCCAGCAGCACATAAAATAGCCTTTCCTAGGAGCAAGATTGGGGTTTAATGCAAATTCCGAATTTCGGGTTCCAAGTGCAGCCTCCTGAGAACTCCTCTGCGCCAGCAGTGCCCAGGCGCCCTGGTGTCCAGGTCCTACACGCCTCTGGAACGCGACCTTTCCCCTGCTGGACCTCACAGCTGTGGGCCACCACCAGCACGTCCCAGCCATCCCCACGACCCTTTTGGAAACCCGCTGAGGAACACGCCCATTAATCCAGACACGGCCGTACGGGGCGTTGGCTCCAGCCGGGGCTCCGTGAGGGGAGGCCGGGCTGCCCCAGCCGGACACGGCCGGTTCCAGCCGGATCCAGCCACCCGCGGCCGGGGCGGCGCTGGGGAACGTGTTTAAGAAGCGGCAAAACACTGCACGGCAGAGTGCCAGGGAAAAACAGCGGAGAAAACGCCCTGCACACGAGGAGGAGGGGAGAAGGCAGAGGAGTCGGGAACGAGCGAGAGAGGGTGAGCCTGGGAAGAAGAGGAGTGGGAGGAAGGTGTTCAAGTTTTTTTCTTTCTCACCAACCAGCTATATTAATTGGTTATAAAGAAATCAAGTCTATTTTGCCTATGGTGGCAATTGGCAAGTGATACTAAGCATAGGAGTGAATATCTCTGTCAAGTGCCTGCTAGAAGCACTGTTAGGAATCCTCCAGTCAGTCGACCTGGCTAGTTTTCCCTGAATTTGCCATCTTGCTTTTTGTTTTGGTTAGTATTGCTGTAGTCAGGTGTGAAGAGGTGCCACAAGAAGCATGCAGGAGACTTGAAAAATTCCTGTGAATAGCTGATGCTTCTTTTGCACGTTCAGATGTGCTCACCCAAACAGCTGAGTTCCCTTGCAATTAACTGCAATATACCAAAACATCAGCAAGCACAATGCAGAGTAAAGATCCCATACAGTCACCAGAAACCATAACGTGTACTAAAGCAGAAATCCTGTACTCACTATTAAATCAGTGAGAATTATCCTAGTGTTTTCAATGGAAATGAACTTGTCATTCCATTGGCAGAGAGTGTTTTAAACCAAAATGGTTATCTGGGATCACAACCCTTATCTGCACTAAGCATAATTTACTTGGCTATCAGAATGATGCTCCAGGCTGATTTGTACATAACTAGGTCTTACCAGAGCAAGAGTTGAAGGAAACTCCAAGTTCTTCTTGGAGAACACATCAAAACTGCTTGTCTGAAACCTAAGTGTTTTGTGACAGTTAAGAGTGAAACAAATCCTGAGGTTATTACATGTTTTTAACTAATTTTTAGCCAGGAATTATTGGGCTGACAACATGGAGAGACATAGGACAAACAGCAACAAATATCTGTATATTTTACTTGTTTACTACTGTCTTGAAGGCTGTCTCTTCAAAACTGAAGAGCTCTGATGTATTGTAAAAGCAATATTGAAGTCAGCTACCACCCTAAATAATTACTGCTAGAGTGCTTACCAGCATTCAAGGTTGCTCAGTAAAAAAACCCATTTTGCAAAATACTTAGATTTAAGCTGAGTTCATCCCTAGTTTGCCCAGAATATGGAAGATCACAATAATAGTCTGTAAACCTGCTGCTCTTTTCAGGTTAGAAACTGTAAACTGATAAACCTGCATGGGAATTTCAAAGTAAGAAGATTATCAGGCAGGGTTAACCCACAGCGCAGTGTCACACCATGTAGCCTTGCCACCACAGCATAAGCAAACGTGGCTGTAGATTTTATATGGAGAAATCCACACGATGTATAAACACTTCTAAGGTGTCTTCATTTCAAAACAAATCAAGAAGATGAGTAAAAAATACTGAAACAAAATAGAAGTTCTCATCAGCAATTTACTGAAATATCAGGAAATGAACCATCATTTGGGCCAGACCTGGAGCATTGCAGGGTATGTCTACATTAGTGGTCTGAAACAGGACGATGTTTTAAAAATTAATTTCTCGACTGTACTTTGGCTCCCATCACAGTGTGATCTTGGAGTGTACAAACTGGATTCTTTCTGGATGAAATTAAACTGAAAAACTTGCTCCAAGAGCACACCAAATGCTGTTTAGGTGGCATTCATTCCACACAACTACTCTTGAGCTATGCTGAAGTTAACCCTGTTCCAAACATGTACAGTGTTGATGACAAGGCTTCAGTACCAATTGTTCTTCTGCTCACATTCATTGCTGCTGTACCACTCTGTTTACTAAAAGGCATAACCATCAGCTGTTAGGCTTATCACCAACAAGTACTGGCAGAGGCACCTCCTACATCTGCTGCATCTTTGCTTCTGGACCTCTTGAACAGCATTACGCCACAACTTTCCTCATATTGCGGAGAAAAAGTTCACTTAGCAAGGAATTATGATCAACAACTACAGGGTTTTCCAAACTTTTCTATTAAACTAATCTGAGATAAAACCAAGGACTGAACTGTAACTGCAGTTGACGTTACAGTAGCTAGTGAACTACTGTAGGTCAGTACAAACTTTGTATACCTGGCAATGAGGGAACAGTGTTTATAGCACTGAAAACTTCGATCGTGCTGAAGCTGGGGAGTCTGACGAGCTTTCAAGTGGGAAACTTGTTCATCAAATATCAGATGAGTGTACTTACGACATCCCAGTGTCAGGCAGCATTGTATTTCTCAACCCACAGCTAACACGGGAATAAACCAGTGCCATTAGAGATCGAGCACAAGTCTTTTCTTGTAAGCTATGCCATTAATGTAGAACTACAAATAACAAATATGAAACCCCAAGACAACATCCTGCAGAGCAGCCTTTCAAAACCTAAGTGCCGTTTGTTGAAGTGATTTAAAACAGTTTTAAATTCCTTTGACTAGCTGTCTGTGGAAACCATAGAGTTAAAGAAAAGAGGAAAAGAAACAGCATTTTGAGTTTGGTTGGTACTAGATAGGAGCTGTATCAAGTTTGTGTGATGGTTTACTACCTCTGTCACATCTCCATTCTCTTGTTTATAAACACAAACAAAATATGCCTTTCCATGAGGTATATGGGTTAACAAGGACCCTCCTCATATCAAATGTAAAGAATTTATGCTACAAGAAAACTAAAAATGATGTTTGCAAGCCCCGACCTTCACTCACGAGACAACAGGGCAATGTGACTACATAAAAAGTTTATTTGATTAGTACAGGTCCTCTAGATACAGCAGTTAAACAAAAACGTCATTTGGCAGTCAGTTTATTTCATAATTCATTAATAAAAGTGCAGCTTAGTTATAAAGGCACAGTGGTGACATTTCAGACAAGTCACTGATGTCCAGTAGAAACGGCAAGAGAAAGACCTCACTCCTACTGTCTTTAAAAACTGCTTGTTTCATTTGCCAACAGTGATATTAAAGAACAATAAAGGCCTACATTGGAAGTAATTGTCATATAAAAATCTGATCTAGATCTAGAAAAAAATATATCTCCGAAATAGCACAACTTGCTGAAGCTATCAGTCAGCAACTCACATCTCTCTTTTTTGCTATTCCACAAAGTCTCTAAGAAGACAGCGTGCTTGCTGCTCTTTCACTTGCTTAAAATTACCAGGAAAAATCTCGAGATGAATGAAGGAGAAGATAGGCTAGTATTGAAGTGTTGTGAAAGATACCTGCCTACTGCATTTGTGTGAGGGCACGACCTCCTGCCCACTGAAACACCTCCCGAGCACCCCTTCGCCTTCCTGCGCAGCATAAATGGACGTGTGCAATCTGGCAGTTCTCTTACAGCCCGAGGCCCGGCAAACTAATTTGCTTTTATATCATAATACATGCGGAGAACTCTCCTGACAGTCTCCACATATTTATCATCAGGAACAGGTTTCCTCTGGCTTCCTGGCTCAAGAAATTTCTTGATTGTGGGGATGCTGCTTATCCTTGCTTTAAATGCCTAAAAGGTAAACAGTAAGTACATGGTGTTTAAAGAACAGAAAGTAACACAAGAAAAACCCCTGTTTTACTGACTTACGTAGCATCCTTTAACAAGCTGTATGTGGAGATGAGACGGGAAATACGGTTTTAACCGTGGATGACCTTCACTCCCACTCACTTCAACCCTTTTATTTTCCACAGTAATAAATCAGCCTTCTGTCTTGTATTGATATGGGATGAAGTGTTAACAGTTATCTGTGGTTTCTGATATGTACATTACTCAGATCAGTTCTTGTGATCCAAAAATATTTTCCACTTAATGGTATCACAGAACTGGTGAGGAGAGGCAAACAAAGGGAGGGTCTATTTCTTCAGATGTGTACAGGGGTTACTCCAGAAAATAACAGTTTCTTTAGATGAAACACCTTACAAGGCTCTTCCTAAAGCAGGAAGAGCAAGACTGGAGTGAAAAAGTAACAAATGTTTTGTGGAATTATTTACACGTAACAGACTTTGAAATGTCATTTATCACATTAACAGCCATATGAGCATCTTGTTAGCGCAAGGTACCTGTAACTGAGGAAAGCCTGAGAGCACATCTGACTTCTTCTCTTCTACCATTAAAATGGCTTCAAGAAGATGAACATCAGCCCAGCTGAAATTGTTGCCAACGAGGAAGTCCTGCCCATGGTCTTTCAACACCTAGGAATGTCATAGATGAAAACGCTCAGGTGCGGATAGCCAGCTGAGGTTCATGTTTTCAAAATGCACAGGCACACCTTCTTTGACAATACTACTGTCTCCTTTTCACCCTTCTCTCCCATGCAGCTAACAGGGGGAACAGGGGATGTGCCAGCAGTCACAGATCATTTTGCAGCAGAAATCTAGAAGCCCAGGGTTTCTCTTACCGATCCTTTCTTCCTATAGTCCTAGGTAACCCTGTGTACTGGACTGCAAGGTTAGATACCTTCTTGGTATTCACACCTTTCAAGTCTAATTTATCTGGAATTTTTCTATACGTTGTTACAGCTTCAGTAGGAAAACAGTATAAAACAGAGGTGATCAGCCTAAAGCATTGGGGCTGAGATGCAACAAGTGGAATATAGGGCAGAATGCACCCTGGCAACCACCTACAGGAGACCTGGAAAAGTGGAAAACTGTCTTTTCTTTAGTCTTTAAAATAGAGAAGGAGCTATTCCTGCTAGATCATCCTGTCCATGCATATTAATTTCCATTGAGAGTAACCTCTTGGGTCCTATCTCTCAAACTATCAGTCAGAAAAACCCCAAGATTCCAGTATGGCTAGAAGTCAGCAGTGATAGCTGTGTATTACTGTGTTTAAAAAAACCCAACGAGTTGTATTTGAAATGTTAAACAAAGAAGACAATTCGCACTGCTTTTGCAATGCAAATTACTGTGGTGAGTTGATCCTGGCTGGGCACCAGGTGCCCATCCAAGCTGCTCTATCACTCCCTTCCCTCACCTGGGCGTGAAGGGAGTGGGAAGAAAATACATTGAAAGGCTCTTGGGTTGACCCGCCCCAACTTGTCTGCTACTGCTCTGACCCACCTCCAGCCAACATATGGATGTCCTGGTGTGTAAAGTACTGCACTGACACGTTTGCTTCTGGTTGTGGTGAAATACCAATGTTCCCACTGTCATCCCCCCAGAATCAGGGAAGAAAATGATCCTCCAACATACCTTTTCATATACTGGGAAATACCTGCTTGTTGCCTTTTGAACTATAAAAGCACGTTGTTTCTCTTTATCCTCCGCCGATAAGAAAGGGAACATCAAAATGAAGCCCATAAGGTCCTCAGTTCCTCCAGCATACATATCAATCCTTAAAACCAAAGCAAACAAAAACCTTAAATAGAAGGCACCTTCACAAGCAGAATTACCTTATATTTGTTTTAGGATAGTAAAAATTGAATTTCCATCCCCCTGTGGTGGTGCATTCCCCCTCCCTCCTTTCCAGGCTGCAGTGTGATCTGAAAAGTGCTTTTTTAAGTGATCTCAAACACACTCGTTTGTGACATCCCCTCAGGGAAATTATTTCTGCAATTAAAAAAACATGTCACAGTCCGAGTTTTACTTGTATTTGCAGTGGGTTTGGCTCTTTACTTGCTTCATTGTGCAGGTTTAAACAGGATTGCCCAGAGGTTAAGAGTGTAACTTTGGTGTTACAGATCATAATCACCAGAGAAACACACAGCACCACAAAGAGTCATTCCTAACTGACTTAATTGTCTAGATGTATCCCACCTTCAGAATTTCATCCAAAGTCCGAGTAGTGCCAAATAGATAAATAACAGGGTTGGAAGTCTGAAGCATACCAGGTTCTTCATCCAGCTAAATTATCAGTACAGGAGTTCTTCAGACCTTTTCCAGAGCTATGAAAGCAGGTTTTGTACTGTAGATGGACATTTAAAATGCTGCATACTGAGACAGCCCAATCATACTTTTTTTTTTCACAGACACAACATCAAGATGTAATTTCACACGGATGTAATTTCAGATGAAAACAATAGTTTTTCAACAGCTTTTAGCTGTTCTTTCCCCAGCTCCCAAAGATCTAAACCACGCACTTTTTACAGTGCAGTGGGACATCATGCAACCACAGATAATGTGAATGACAGCTCTTATTTTGCAGCCAAAAGTTAGAAATTAACCATCTCTTTCCAGAGTTTTCTGGTTACGAAAGTAGTTCAGCATCTACATGCCAGTCACCTTTTGAATATCTGTGTCAGGCTGTATTAATCTTTCACACATCTTAAGGCACAATAAGTCCCTGACTCAAATATTTTTATGTGAAAAGTAACTGAATTAGAACAGATCAGTTGGCTTGCATCTAACTGTGGCCTCTCAGGCTCACTGCAAGTTGCTTATCACTGAGGCCCCCAGGTGATTCTGTGTGTGTGTGTGATTATGCAATTAATTTTTGATGCATCTGAGCTACTATACTAAATTCAAGAAGAGTAGTACTGTTACATACAAGGCTCTCTCCTTCAGGTCCTTCCCATAGAGGTTGTACTTTGCTGCAATGTAGCTGAGGATGGCTCTGGTCTGCACCATCCTCATCCCATCGATCTCCACCATGGGCACTTGCTGAAACAGCAGGGATCCACCTAAAAGGAAAGACACACATTTATCTGACCGATCTAGTAACTCCATGTCAGATTTCTTGCTGTCTTCAGGGGTTCATTGCTTTTATGGTGAGCTTGCTGTGGGTAGTCATTGTATTAAACTGGAGTTCTTCCATGCAAAGAATAAATTACAGTGGTGCAGACAAATTAAACTGAAAACCACAATTATTGTGGGTTACCATCCTTCTTTTAAAAAAATTTCACTGTAGTTGCAGTCAGGACTCTGTTACAGCAGCTTTTAAAAGGAAATTGAAGTGCAGTGGAGACAATCCCACTGAACATCTCAACTGAGTAAAAAGTGCCTAGTTCTAAGCAATGTAAAAAAATTCTGTTCCATTATTCAAACACTATTTGAAGCAAATGTCGGATTCACAGATTTCTCTCTTATGACCAATCTTTAAGCTATATCAGGACATAAAATGAAAATTTGGGATACATATTTTCTAGCTACTGAAGCCCATGGTTAAGTTTGTGGGACCAGGTGGGATGCGTAGACAAATGGAGAACAGAAGAATCCAGAGGCCTGGCAAACCCACCAGGTTGGGAAGATACTCAGTTTGCAATTTCACCTGTCCGCATATGGAAAAAAAAAAGCCTCTGCAGCTGCTCACAGCTCTCAGCTTTACTCCCATTTCTTCTGTGTGGAAAGGAAGTCATGTACAGTCTTCAAAGACTTCACACATCTTCTCTAAGTCTGGTTACACTTTTCTTGAGGTCTCAAATGGACTCACCTTGCAGCAGCTTCTCATACTGCTCTCGAGTTTCCAAAAACTCTTCTTCAAACTGACAAAGGAGAGTGAGGAAGAAGAGGAAATAAGAATCTTTTCACATTTCTAGAAGAGATAAACGTTTTAAGCACCATAAAAGGAAAAGAATATACATCCTGGTTCCTTCCATTCCAGATATGGCTCTAAGGGAGAACACACCAAGGACAGAAGTGCTGGCAAAATCTCCTGGACTGTCACACTTGATAAATGCTGCTAAGGGCAACCCTAGCAGAAGAACAGGCAATAAGAACTGCAGTGAGGATGGTTTGTTTGGTATTGAACAGGCAACTTAATGTGAAACAATCAACAATACAGTCTAGGCTGTCCTTAAAATGCTTTCTGGGATGTGGAAAAAAGCTCTGCTGTGGGATATTTTGATTTGGGAGCTAGACAGGAACAAATTCTTTGGCAGTTAAAGCAAAGCTTTTACCAAATAATGCCAAAGTAGCAAGCCCTGCAGAAAGTTTAGTACAGACGCATGTTTCAGACACCTGAAGATGAATTATTCACAAGATGAGAAACAAAAAGATACAGAATTGCTGGTGATCAGACGGATGTAGTTATAGTCAATACGGTTGAGGATGGCTGGTCCAATCAGTGTTACTTACAGAGAAATTAGGTTTAAGACACCAAAGTTAGACATCTGCATGTATGTGTTTGCATGTGCCATACATGTCTGTGGTCAGTGCAGAACGTGGAGACTAGAAAATGATTGATGTTACCACTCCCTAAATGCCTCGCTCAGTCAGCCTCTCTCACAACATCTGTGCCACTCGTGTTAGTAATTAAGACTTGCTGTACTAGGGAAACCCCAGGTGATCAGGCATATTAATATACTGCCAGTGTTCAACCATAGTAAGCGTGATCACAGTCTAAAATTCAGAACCCAGGTTTCTGCTGGTGAGAAGCTGAGAAAAGAATACTCCAAGGAAAAATGTAGCAACTGGTACCCATCAGCAGCTTTTTGTTTTTAACTTAAAAAAAAGAAAGAGAGGGACTTAAAACCTAGGAACAAATGATGGAGGGAAGCAGACAGTTCTGTCTTTTGCAAGGCCTTCAAAGAAAGACTGGTGGTCTTTTTAAAAAACTTGTATTCCTTGTCTCAGTAACTGTATGTACTCTAACAGCTTAGTGTGTAAAAGAGGACACTCGGAGCAAATACTAGTCCTTTGTGCCCTCAAACTGTATTACCAGTTTACCACCAAGATGGATAGCAAATGAATAAGTAAATTATATACCATAAGAAAAAATTATTGTAAAGTGGTATCTTCCTTCTTTGTTTTACCCAAGTATTTTTCCTCCTGCGCAGAGATTTCTAATTTCCCTACACATGTGGGTCAATTTGCTCACTTCACCCTGCTAAGCTTCATCCAAATGATGCAAGACACAACGTATTTTGTGTTGCAGCTTATTATGAAGGATGCAGGCAGTGGAGTGAAAAATAAAACAAAAATCTCTGTGTGAGCATTCAAGTGAAAACAGAAAGACTAGAGAAAGTAAATTGCTGTTTTACTTGGCACAGATAACACTTGTTATGCCAGGAACACATCTATCAGCTCAGCAGCTCTGGGTCAGTAATCAAGGGCTTAATTAAGCATTAGACATTCTTGTGTTAAGCAAGAACCTGGTTTACAGTGTCACTGCTCAGAAGACATGTAACTGGAAGCCATGCTTTTGTGTGCCTAAAGTAAAAGTATTTAATTACACTGAATAGCCAACGTTCATTTACTGTTGCATCTCGGGATGCCTTTTCTTTTTTGACCAATAACACGTGATCTGCCTCACAGACAAGTTTACCAATGTGCAGCCAGAAGTTAAAAACTCTAAAACAAACCTCAACCCCAGCTGCAGCCAACAACCAGCGAATCGGCTCCATCTTGCCTCTTCCATCAAAGTAGTAAAGTTTTGCTTTTCCGGACATGACTTCAAACTTCCCGTTACCTAAAACAGTTGTAAGAGATGGTAAGTTAATAATGATCCAAAAATCTGATGGCAGCTGGAGTAACGATTCACAGGTCACTCACAGAACAAACATTTAAGTTAATTTTTGACAAAATATTTCAGCAAAGTTTCAAACTGATTTGATTTTATTGCTGCACAGTCAAGTCAAACTATTCATAGACTTTTCATCCCCCTGAAATTCAGGAAAAGTAAGCATTAAGTTGCTAAGTAGGAGATAACAGAAAAAATAAAAAACCACCACTAAGGAAATCCTTAAAACTTTTAGAAAATTTATGTTTTAGAACTGAAGCTACACAGATACCACTAAAAGCCAAGTCTTTGAACTTGGAGAGAAGAGGCAGTAGAAGAGAAGAGGCAGTAGACCGGGTTTCCAAAAGTGGCAGACCTTGCCAGAAGTATCTAAACATTAATTCTACACATGTTTGGGTGAAGCATGGGAATGTATTTTTTAAGCCTCCCAGGTTTTTTTTCTAGCTCTGGTGATCCAGCAATCAGTAGAAACTTAAAAAGTATCGCAATATGTGATCCAGGATCAGTAGAAACTTCAGAAGAAGGGCCTGTTTCTTGTGTAATAATCCAGATTAAAATACGGAGTTTCAGAGTGTTGCACTACTTACCCTTCTACAGGCTGCATTTCTTACTATTAATAAACCCTGTTGCTATGCAAAACTTTATAGCCTTTTCAGATGATCAAATGCTGCTTTGCAAGCAGCATTTTAGTTCTTTAATGACTTCATAAATGAGGCTATTAATTGTTATTTTTTGAATAGACTGTTGTTCAGGCCTCAGCAGGAACTGAATTCCACTGTAGAGCCATAAGCCAAGAGAGCAATCAAATTTAATCATACTGGCATTTCATATGCAGAACTCCATAACAGCAAGTCCTTGCTGCAACCGAGAGCTGTTTTCCCTCTGTATGGTGATTTCTTGTCACTTCAATCCACAGTTCAAGTAATTCTGAAAAAGAGGCTGTTGGCATGCGAACAATAACCTCCAGTCTCCAGTGTTCCAAGAGCTCCTTCATAAGCAGAGGGGAAAAAGACCTTGAGCATGCACAAAGTGATCTGCTTGTTAGCCAACAGGCATGAAAAGAGAACACCAAACACGAGACTGCATCAGACCATGGGAATTCAAACGAACCAGGCTATTCCACCCACGGCTGCTCAGGGGCCTCCGACTGCTCTTTGCTAAGTCACGGGGAACCAAAACACTGCCAAGTACTATCTCTGCCGCTGATAAATATAGCAGTGAATTAGAAACATACAAAAAGACTCAAGAAAAGTATCACTGTGAACTACACAAAAGAACAGAATTAAGCAGGAGCTTCTTGTAATACAGCTACATTCACAGAAAAAGAAGAAAAAAAGCCAAAGGTGATTTTTAACTTGTAGTTTAAAAAAACTAAAGAAACAGAAGAGTCACTTTTCCTGAGTGCTACTTCTGGAGACCTGCTCTTAGCAGGCCAGTGGACAGGTCACAGAACATGAGCAAGTCACTGATGCCCAGCACACCTCAATGCAGCAGAGGCAAAAGGAAGGTAAAGGCATGGTGGGTCCTTGTCTTATAAATACCCGGGGGATCAACAAGCTTTGAAATGAGCTGTAGCATCTTAGGTTCCTAAGACCGAGCCTGCCATGCCATACTGGAAGAGAAAGTCCAACTTGTGAACAAAAATCTGATGGAAAGAGCACCCTGGTGATGAGCAAAGAGCTTCTCCCTTCTCCGCCCTTCATCAGAAGGAGGTAAAGTGTCAGTCTGCAGCCAGGAGCAGCAATTGCTGCTAGGTGGCTGTCCATTCCCCTCAGCCTGACACTTCAACAGCAAAAGGGGAAAAATTTGCTCCCTTGCTGTGATTTATGAAGGCCATCTGGGCTAACACGGGGAATGGGGGAACATGAATATCGGTGCAAGAAGCGATCGCTCCCACCCTATGAGAACACGGACCAGAAGAACATCGGTGAAGAGAGGGCCAGGGGACCAGCTGTGCCTCGCACGCCCCACAGATCCAGGACTCTAGGGCCCGATTTTCCCTGCCTGCATTCAGCAGCCCAACAGCGCTTCCACTCTGCACCAAGCCGGGGGCACGTCCCGTGCTCAGCGTGTGACAGGCAGCAGCCCCCGGGGCCACCAGCTCCCACCCCTCCTGGGGACAAGCTCTTGGCAGACACGACGAGCGGTCCGTGTAGTGGCACGGGGAGCCCTTGACTGGGAGCGGCTCCCCGCCTCACCCGAGCCAAGCGAGCCACGGGCACTGGTTGGCGGGGGAACAGGAAGAGAGAAATCCCAGGGGCCCACGTTACTCACACACACGGAGGGTTAAGGCGGCGATACCGAGCGAGCACACGGCGCCCCGGCGCACAGCACTCCCGCCTGCCCCGCCTGCAGCCGCGATCGCCGCCGGGCCCTCCCCGCCCGGGACACGGGGCGGCGACGAGCGGAACAGCCGCCAATAGGAAGCCGTATATTTGCATGTTTCGCAAAGCCTTCTGAGAAGACCTCTCACTCCAAAGAATTTCGCTAGAACTTTTAAATTGGGTTAGGAACTGGTTTATCTCGGCAGGTTTTCCTGCTGCAAAATGATGATTCCATGCGCTGTGGCCCTGAATTGGCGGCAGCAGCCGAAAACCGTGAGGTAAAGAGAACCGGAGCTATTGAGCTATAAATAGCTGCGTGTGCAGTCGGTATGTCTGGATGTGAGGGCGATCTGGCTGCGACATCTGTCACCCCATTGATCGCCAGGGTTGATTCGGCTGATCTGGCTGGCTAGGCGGGTGTCCCCTTCCTCCCTCAACGCTCCATGTGCGTCCCTCCCGAAGCTGCGCGCTCGGTCGAAGAGGACGACCTCCCCGATAGAGACGGTACCGTTCATCGGTCAAGGGTATACGGTAGCTGCGCTCCCCTGCTAGAACCTCCAAACAAGCTCAAGGTCCATTTGTAGGAGAACGTAGGGTAGTCAAGCTTCCAAGACTGCAGACACATCCAAGTGAGGCGCTGCATGGGGCAGTTTGCCATTGTTTTGCGCCTCCTATGACACATCCCTCGCAGTACAGCGAGGGGATGTGTATGCAACTCCGGTATCTTATTTCACTTTATTCCTTCTCCAGCTTCAATTCCCCAGTCACCTATAAATCCGTGAGCTCCGCATATGACACGCACAGCCCCCAGGTAAAACTAGAATCCTTGCACATGTAAATGTATTTTTCACCTAGTTCTTCTCACCTGTGCAAGTGGTTTTCAGCCCACTTAAACAGCTAACAAAAGGGCTGGCCTTGCAAGTTATAAACTGTCTTCAGCTTCTACTGCCTTGAAAGCCAGGGGAGAAGGTGAAAGAGGTGACACAAGACACTGAGAACAAATAGAATAGAATTAGAATAGAATGGAATGAATAGAATAGAATAGAATAGAATAGAATAGAATAGAATAGAATAGAATAAGAATTTTCCCTTGGGGGGGTCCCACAACAATCTAGTTCAGCTGCCTGTCCTCCTGAAGTGTCATGCATGTTATAATTCAGTCTTGCAGGCAGTGTCAGAGGAGCTGACATCCAAGGAAGGACTCGGCGATCAGCTTTACATGGAGCTCACAGTGTATTGCAGAAATTACATGCTTAGACTCGAACCATGTGGTCAGTGAATGTGCAGTGCCCCTCCAAGAAGGCTTATTAAAAAACTGAACCCCAACTACAAAAAAACAACCAAAGGCAAACTAAAGTGCTTTCATTAAAAACTGAATAAAGGAGCAGGTCAGTCAGTACTTCTTCAAGAATAACTTTATTCTGGGCAGGACATTGGACACAGAAGGAATGAAGCAAGCATTTAGAATGTTTCTGAACAAAAACACTGAATAAACAAGAACCATTATTTCTCCCCTCAATGACAATTCTAGCCCCTCCTTCCATATTAAGTTCTAAAATGTTTTTTCAGTACATTTTTTCCTCCTTGCATTATGGAACATCCTGCTCATATCAACAGCCATATCAGATACAGGAACACCATGGGAGTGGGTTTTCTGGCTTTTTTTTTTTTTTTTTTTTTTTTTTATTTTTTNCATGGCACTTACACACTACTTTTAGGAAAATCTGGATTACAGAGGTGAAAGATCCACTGTCAGACTCCTTTATTTCCAATGGTCACTGTTATTACATGTTATGCCTAAGCCAGGACACTGAGAAAATGTAAACAGTACAATTCCAAAAACACTTTCCACAAAGATGCTGCTAAATATTAAAGCACAAGGTAGTAGGTTACATATCATAAATTCTCAGATATGCTGCTTGTCCAGATTTCAGTATATAAAGACCTCCATCTTTTCCATATCTGTACTGCACAGAGACAGCACGGTAAAATACATAAACTCACCTCTGTCCTGCTCAAAAAGAACTTTTCCAACTTCAGTAAGAATTTGCTTGAGTAAAGGATACAGCCATTATATATAGCTAATTTTCTGTCTCCCTAAGTGAAAACTAGTGGTGATTCTGAATGCAAGATTATTAGCTTTTTTTCTCCAAAATAAAAGGCTTTAACTTAGGAGGAGATATTAAAAAAAAAAAAATTAAAAGTACAACTTCTTTTTCTAATCGTTTTGATAGACTGACTAAAGCCTGAATGCTGTAGTCAAAAAAATCACTGAAGGTCTGATAAAGGTTCAGAGATTACAGGCCTGGTTCAGATTCATCCTGTGTTAGTTGCATCTCACAGAGTTGTCCCCGTCCTTAACGGAGAGACTCAGGTATCTCCAGAGTGTTTGTACGTTCTCAAATGAGACAGATTTCTTTTGAGATGATTCTCACTCACCAGGGGTGAGTCACCTCACAACAAAGGAGCTCAATGCTTAGGTACGATGAATCCAAGCCTCAGCCACCTGTTCTTACGACCTGTCTCCTTCCACTCGCAGGAAGTAAGTGTACAGACCAGACTACTTAAATTGCCTACTCAGGTCTAGGGATACCAGGAT
This sequence comes from Mohoua ochrocephala, assembly GCA_013398855.1. Lineage (NCBI taxonomy): Eukaryota > Metazoa > Chordata > Aves > Passeriformes > Acanthizidae > Mohoua > Mohoua ochrocephala. The sequence goes on from VZTA01018388.1 coordinate 36,100, forward strand.
AGGTTCAGGGTGCTCATTCTTAAGACAAATTACTTGGTGAGAAAATAAATTAAATGATACGTAGACATAAATACAGGTATTTATTTCTACCAAGAGAAACAACTATCTTTCCAGTTCTAACACAAATATACATATTTCCCTTTCCACTTACCCACAGACACCTATCAGCGTGTGCTTTAGAAATCAAATGGCTGCTTTACTTTACTGCTAAGCATTGGCATCGCTGCTGTAGAAGCAGCTAAGTATGGTTTGGAGTTAGTACTTGCTATGCCCAGATAACAGAGCAGCGGGACACAGAAGATGTCTTTGGCACATGTAAGTCTTACATGCACACTTTTGCTCCCTCTTTGTCTTGTACTGTCTCACTGTGGGCTGAGCCCATAAAAGCAAACAGTGATCAGTGCTCCTCGTGGTTCCCCCTGTAGCACTGAGCCAGCAGCCTACCCTAGGGAACAGTTTCCTTGAAATCCCACACATTCTCCATGGGAAGCACTGAAAAGGCCAGAATCTGTTCTCAGTCTCGAGTCCACAGAAGCTGCCCCCTTGTGTGTGCGGGCAGATCCCACGGAGAGGATCTCGCTGCCACACAAGCCCTTCAGTTCCTGTGAAATGGCTGGGAGCTGAGAACTGCACCTGCTCTGATGCCTTTAGGCTGGACTTAAGTCTCATAAATAAACCATTTGCCTGAGCTGATCACACAATGAGCTCAGAAAGATGAGCACACTTCTGCAGGAAGATGCATTCTTCTCAGCACACTTCAGCTTTGGTGGCACTGCTCAAGAACAGAGCTATGGAAGGCATTCTCCCACAGCACTGAACAGTTTTATCCTCCTTCTACAGAAGGAGGTGCAGGAACAGACAAATGCTGACTGTAATCTAAGTTGATCTTCTGCTGATGGCTGGACTCTGGCACTCCTTTCCAGAACAGAACTAAAACAGATCATGGGGCTACTTTCTTTTCTCTATAACTTGATATAAATCATACTCTCTTATAAACTGAGTTAAACTGCTCTTCAAAGAACTCTGTCAATTTCAGTGAAATCAACCACAGTTTTACAACATTTTCTTAACAGGACCACGTAAGATCCCATTTTTCCCTGTAGAGCCTCTGGGCCTAATTTATGGAAGCTGACATATTCTTCACCTCATAAATGAAGATGTATTGAGTGAAGAAGAACTGAGTATAACCATAAGTAAGCTTAGACTGACTAACTTCCTCAGGGTTGTTTTGGTTTTTTTTCCTCTTAAGTGATTTAAAACAGTCGTGATTTAAAACAGTTGTGCAAAGTAAGTCAGCTGCATAGATCTTGTTGCCTTAAACTCTGTTCCTGGCATATCATTAGTATTTTGTTACTCTGAAAACAGTTTTATTAATTTTATTAATTTACTATTAATTGTTAATACGGTCTTTAATATGTTTTCAGATCTTACATTCACAACAAAAGAAGAAACAGAATCTGCTTTTTCTCCTTAGAAATCATTGGAACATTTAAATGAATTGAACAGAGGTAGGTCCACATTCTATTTCATAGTGAACAATGCCAAAGAACGACTTCAAAGCAGGAAAAAGGAACACCGTGTCAGAAAATGGATCTACAGAAGAATATTTACCCTTCACCAAACAAGAGTCCTCAGATTTGGTAAATTTGGATAGCAGTCCAACAAAAAAACCTTTTAAAGGCAAAAATAAATTTTAAAAAAGGTGCCTCTCACTGACATTCGGCAGTCTCTCAGTGACTGTAAAGGAGAGTGCAGACTGTTAAGTCACTCCTCTGATGTCAGTACGAAGTAAATGAGCACAGGACAACAGAAGCGTGGCACTGAGACATGGCATCACTGAAATTACACAGCCTCAATTAGCACATAAACTTTAGAAAGTGTCTAATGAATGCCCCTTCCTCAGTACTTCTCTTTCACTGCAATATTGCACCACATTTTTTTAATCTACTTCTATAAAAAAGCTGAATCTAACAAAAAAGTTAAATTTTCTAGAAGTTCATTGTAAAAATTTGCTGTATAAAAATGCCAAATCCCCTAAGCCTTATATACAAAATGTATCACTTCTATGAAAATAACTGGACCCAAGTATATAACAAAACATTTTTATACAAAAAGGTACAAGACTGCATTCAAATTAACGCAAATAAGTAAAAAACCCCTTCAAAATGTCTCGTTCATGGAAGATCTGCTTCTTTTAAATGTACAGGTATATAAACCAGTCTGAAATGGTCTCACGTTGGCCACCATCTCCTAGGAAGCACGCCCTGGTCAGAGAGTATTTCCACAGGTCACCGGTGAGCGCCGTACTTCGCAGACCAGTCAACGCGCCCGTGGATCGGCTCCGCTGCCGGCGGGAGAGGCATTAACCTTGGCGAGCTCTTGGTAGGTGAACTGAACGATGGCCATCCAAGAAGGGGTCTGACTGATGTCAGAGAAGCAAAATCTGAAGGACAAAAAATTCTGTGATATAAAGGTTCAGTGAGAGCTATTATCCACGCTGAACAACAACCGGGTGCAGGTCCGGTTACTTCTTCAGGAAATAAGCCTCTTTTTTTAACAGAGTTTGCTGATGTGAAACAATAGTGCATCCAATCCCTAAAACCTTAGCGGACAGACCATTTACATCACTGATTTGACAAGCGTGAATTCTGTGCCAGCTCTCACACCAACCTCTAGGTCCCACTGAAACAGGCTGTAGATAAACGCACACATTTAATAAACAAAAGCAAACCTAAATGAAATCCTTCTCCATATGAAGGAGAGGTTACAAACAATACTTCCAGCCAGTCATATATTGACAAATAAAATAAAGCAAAGGCAAGTAGTTCAGTGCTGCATACATACAGCATTACTGGAGTGCTGACCAAGGGACCAAGACAACGCTGGTACTGTACTTACCAGAAGATGGATCCACAACTGGTGCTAACTGAACCCTCTGCCCAGCAGAACCTACTTCCTTCTTCAGAAACGAAGGAATATAAGCACCCGTTAGACCGCTTGATCCTATGGGCCCTGAAAGAAATGGCAAGGAACACCTGAACACAGTGGATCTCCCATACATCAACAGATAACAAAGGTATGCCCTGAGGGGTCATGTCCAAGACCAAGCCTGATCATGGACTGATCAAAACAAGAACTTAATTGAAGACACTAGAAATCCACAGCTCCTATATATACCCCTGCATTCAGGAGACTGTCAGCATCAGACTGCAGTACAGATGAATGGAAAACAGTTACAAATTATATCTCAGCTTTTTCAAGGCTTCTCAAAGCTTCCGAAACGTAGCGTTCAGTTGGAATTATCTTGTTTGACTTTCAGCAACTATGTGCTAAGAATATATTGACTCTTGATTTCTATGTAGTGAGTCTGGGGCTTTGGCGCTACACAAAACTCTTACTGAAGCCCATGAGAGCACAACTTGTGAATCTGGTACAGATTCACATTTCAAATTTTGAAAGCCAGTTACAAAACTTGTCCCTAAGATGAGCAGCAACAGATTTGACTGACTTGTAGGATAAGCCATAGAAATGGAACAAAACAGTCTACAGCTGTAGCACAGATGGACACTAAACAAGGTATCATGCACAGACCAGAGCCATTGCACATGTGCCTACGCTGTACGAGAGCAGTGGCAAAGCCTATTGTGGGAAATGATGGTAATAAATAAAAACCAGAAAAATCTAATTACATCCTATGCTGCTACAAAAGAAGCGAAAACTTCTAGAAGAGCCAGGAAGGAGACGTGCTATGTATCTAAAGGTTCTCATGTAGTTTAGCTATTTACAGTGTCCTCCCATCTTGAATCTTTAAAGAACGATTTTCTGATTAAATTAAATCCAAAATTTTAAGTTGGGTTGTTTTTTTCTTAACCTGACTTTCTAGAGGCCCAAAATGTTTCTTTGGGCCAAGATTCAACACAAACTTTGGCAAAAAAATACTTTCAAAACAACATATGCAAAAGAAGTATGGCACTGCAGAACTGTATCACATGAAAACCTGAAGCCACGGTTTAGAGAGGAAATACATAGATACAGTCTAGAAACACCAACATGTCTAAGCGTATCTGATAAAATCTAACGTAAAAATCTACAAATTAATTACTTCAACTCAAACAACAGTGATTAAATACCTGAAAATACCAAATGCCAAAAAAAACCTGAAGAAGAAAAATTGAAGAGTTTTTGCTTTTTGTCTGAATTTTTAAAACTACAATTATTACATTATTTTAAACAACATCAATTAAAAGACATAATGATAGGTCGTCTTTGCTTTACTCATGTGACGAGACTGGTGTATATGGCTAGCTCAATTTATACCGGCTTCCTGCTGTAATGACAGCCATTTATGCACCAGCTGGACTGAAATAATTTGGAAACCAGAAAACAAGACTTAAAAAAAAAACTGAAGAGGGAAACTGAAAGCAAGATGAAGTATTTCAGGTTGAACAGACCTAAGCTGCCCAGCCTTCTATGCATGGGCTACTTCAGATTTGTGGGGATTCATTAGAAGAAATGACTGTTTCAGTTTAAGGCAGTCTCCCAAAGAAGAGTGCTCATAACCAATTTTAACACAAAGAAAAGACAGGGTAGCAGGTATCTTAGGAGCTGACAATGTTTTGGGAATGGATGACAACAAAATACACCAGCGGGGAATTGCAGAGACATCACTTAGCATTGTTTCTCAGTCTTAGCACACCTCCTTACCTGAATTCATCCTGTTGGTAGTACTTCCTCCCAAACTGGAAGTTTTCCCAGACAAACCAGAACTGGGCCAGGGATGAGATGGAACAGACTCTTTGTTTGAGGTGGAGACCGTGCTATTCCTTGTGCTTACTCCTACATTGCAAAAATGCAAAGATTACTTCATTAAAATCCCTGTTGCCACGCAGGCCTGCGTGCATTCCACCTGATGCACAGTCTTAGAGCAGATGTCTGGTTCAACTTAACCAAAACCTCTCCCTCTCAGTAACTCTCTGGGTCACTCCCCATCCTCCTATAATACAGGAATGCTATAACTAGCCACAGGCCCTAATCTGCAAACATCACAATGTATGTAATTCCACTAGCATCAATGGCTGTTTATATCACAGGACAGGATGCTCACATCAAGGCCACAAATATTCTCAAGTCACAGAAGGTGAACCTTGCTATGTACATGTTCCTATAAAAGCCTAATGGCAACAACATAACCTGAGAGGAAATAATGGCAATTCCCTTTCTCATAGTACTGTACTTGTCTTTGGTGTCTCTCCTGAAACCACAGATTATGCCAACAGTTTGCAGTACAGTTCAGATGTCACCTGTTACTTGTATTTAACACAGATCCCATATTTAAGCAGGGTACCTAACATTTAAGGATGCACTCACAATTTATGATAAGGCTAAAGCAGGCTTGGGATCAATGTGTTTTACAACCTCCTCTAGTAAAAAAAGTTTGAGCTACCAAAACTCTACCGAAGAGAGACAATTTGAAAGTCAATTAATTGTTTCAGGACAAAAGACGGAGTTTGCTGTCACAATACCTTCTAGTTTACTTAATTAATTTTGAAGTATTACTACTAAAAGTGAATAAATAACTAACACTACCTTTATGAATAGGAATTCTGAGAACGAATACACTTACATGCAGCTCATTTTAAATACTAGCAGATATGCTGTCTGCCCCCCATACTTCATCCTGCCCCAGCACAGGTCTCAGTATAGCAGAGGCATGTAATTCTCTATAGAGACATGGATCTGCATTTTACTTAACTTCAAGCTACAGCAAAGCATATTCCCACTACTAGCTAGCCTGTTCATGGTATTATAGACCCATGAGGTAAACACACGGCACTTTCTTTTCCAGTCTAGACGACCAGTCCTTTTAGGGAGACAGGGAATAGTTTGGCACACGTACAGACATCTTCTAATGCACTTCCAAGTATAAAGATATCCACCAGGAGGAAGAAGTACCAACAGTCCTGTCCCCTTGTTTGTAAGCAGCACTTCTCAGTTGCTAGACTGCTAGAACGTAGTTTGTGTCACGGCCATCTACACTAATAAAGCTCTTTCTCTCCTCATGCTCTTTAAGCAGTAGCCCCCCTCCACAAGGTCAAAGGGTAACAGCTAATGTACCAATGACTATTTCATACTGCTGTTGGAATTGCAAGAAGAAAAGGAAAGTATTTTTTACTAACCAGGTCGATACCTAGAATGGTTTAAGTAGTGTTGCTTTGCTGCAGAAACTCTCAATGTGGGAGTGTCCTGCCGCAAAAAGGTTGCATGGGAAGTTCGTGCATTGCTGCCAGAGCCAACAGCATCCGAAGGCTTCAGGTCCAAAATGCTTTCAAACCTGTAATTCAAAAAGTGGTACACATAGTCCAATTCTTATAGCACATGTTTATTCACAGTTGGCTTTCTCAATTCCATCCCATCTCCAGGAATCATTTCCTTCTATTGTGTCTGCTAGACCATAAGCACACAGACAACAGGGAATATTATCAACCTGAAGTCGTACAAGTGCCCCTGAAAATCAGATTTGTACTTCTAGTTCCCTTATATACTGCTTTTAAAGTTTTTATAAATCACTCAGTAGGTTTCTCTCTTCTGTATACCATCCATGGAAGCCGCAGCTTAGAGTTGTCCAAAACAGTCCACGTGTAAAATTGAAAGTATATGTTCAAAGATTAACTTGGGGAGACTTAAGCCAATATTTTCAGTGGGGAAAAAAAACAAATACGAAATTGTATAGATTTACATCTCTAGATCCAAAGAAAGCATGACGAGCAACAGTACTAAGAAAGAGGAAAAGGCCAAAGAAATAGACCAAATAGCACATGCACATAAAAAACCCCTTACCTACAAAGAGTTTCATCATTCTGCCTCCTCTTGTTTTTCAAGTCCATTCTCATGATGGAAGAGCTGAAATCAAGGTCTTCCAAGTCATCCCAGTCTTCAGAACTCTTAACTGTCCTGGGAAGATGTCCCCATCTTCGCCTAGGTTTTGGTTTAAGTTCACCATTTATATTCTCAGACCCAGCAGATGTGTTCTGTTATAAAGATTGAAAAGAAACAAACCCATGTAACTTAGACCATAAACCAGGTGACAGGAACAAAGAGGATTTTTTTCCCCCTCTATCTCAAAGAGTAATAGTGATAATAGAGCTGTAACAACACAGTTCATCTTCCATTGAACGTGCTAAGAACACAATCTATAGCCTGCCGACATTATTACTTATCTTCTGCATTTCATCCTGTAATAAAGTGTCTTGAACTGACAAAAGAAATAATTCTCAAGTCTCAATTCCAATTCTATTCATGTTTCAGTATGCACCTCCCAAACCATTACCTTATGCTCAATTTTTACTTCTAGACCCATGCTGGGAGCATGAAACAGCATGAACGCTTATGTTTCCACAAGCCTGTGTCTAGACATTTAAAATTTTTTTTTCTCTTGCAGGACAGCACAGGTACAAATTTGTGTCTCTTCAGTCATTCAGGCTCAGCAGTACATTTTGACCTCGTGTGACACTGGCCAGTACAGACCCCAGCTATGACTGATCCTTAGCAGCAGCATTTGCACTGTCTGCTCTTGTCATCTATCTCATGAATCCAGCCTCCTCGTCAGTCAACAGAAAGGGTAGGTTCTCATGCTGAAAGAACAATCTGCTGGTTTCCACGTCCAGTATGGAAGACCAAAAGGACTATTATTCCCAGTCAATAAATTGGATGCCTTAACTGGAGGAAAGCAATAGCCTCCTTTCCCTCATTTCAATACTATTTAGCTTAATACTTTTTTCTCTGGCATCAATCTCTTTAATATTTTGAACACTGTCCATCCTTTTTACTCATATGAAACCAGTGTCATCCTGTAAGTGGTGCTTTTCAACAAAGGGAAGCACAAATTGGCTCTAAAATGAGAAACTGACTTGCTTGTTTTACAACAACTGGATTTAGATTTCAACAGAGTAACTTCCAGTTTCTAGCAGAAAGGTGTAACCATTTTTTATTCCCACTCACTATCCTTTTAGTAAAGCACAAGAAAGAGAACAAGGAAAAAAAAAACACAAGGCAAAAAATCAGGCAGTATATCAGAAAGCTTATCTTATGCTAGATGGACCTTTACCTGCTGAGGAACCTTATTGTGAATTGCAGGCAGAAGAACCTGGTTAGTCTTGTCCTCCTGTAAGTAGTTACTGTGCTCAGCCCCAGAGTTGTCTGTCTTGCATGCATACACCACGTGCTGGGAAGACTGGCTTTGCTGAAAAGGCCTGGATGATATTCGGGCGTGAGGTTTTGGAGGGGGCTGTGCCGGGGGGACAGGCTTAATATGCAGAGACAATTTACTATGCAGTTCCTTTTGTTTTCCCAGTTCCTGAATGCCCAGGGCATGCCCAACCTGGAAGTATGAGTATCGAAGTGCCTAAAAAGTAATAAAGACATTAGGCTTAGAAAACCAAAGTTTTTCATTTACCCCAGTCCTATGTGTCAGGACAAATTTAATTTCCTTTTTTTCTGGGGTAGGAAACAGCAGAAGACCCATCTCTCAACACTAGATTCTAGTGAGCACAATCCACTTCAAAAAAATGCTATAATAGTAGAGAAGTTTCAAGACATATTGAGTTATCAAATCCTCTGTAGACTAGGAGAAGGAAAGGTACAGAAGGAAAGGTTCTGCAGAATTAAGATATTTAACCAAGTATATGGCATCTCAAGGCATGTTTCATTATGTGCTGTCTCTTCAGGTGTGCATGTGCAAACACATCCCCCCCATCATTACAGATTCAGCCAGCAAAACTCAATGACCCCAAGAGACATCCCGTCTCTCCCATTCTCCATTTCCAAGATGGAATTAAGTGAAAGAAATACAAACCTTATGAAAATTAGCCTCTATCTTTTCTGACAGACAAGTTAGTAAAAGTACTCTTACCCTGCCTTACAAGTAATTAATGAGTTGTCAGTAAAGGCAATTAATCTGCCTATCTTGCTGTTTCAGGCATACTCATATTCCCTTCCCAAAGACCTCTTACTGCAAAAAGCTTCTAAAAGCTCAGATTCCTCACTCTATTTATAGTTTACTGTAAAACATTTGTTAATGCTCTTAATACTGTTACAGTCAGTATTTTTTTGTTTTTCATTTCCTTTGAGAGTTCTTAATCTATTTCACTTTTTAACTGTTTTAATTAGATTTCAAGCTTTTTATTGCAATTTGTACTGAAGGTCTAATTAAATCACAGAAGTTCAGCTATGGCCCTTGAAGTCAAGTCAGATTTGAAGCCAGAAGCACATCTGTTTTCCAAAAGGCGCCGTGCTCATTTAATTGAGCACTATCTGAAACCAGTGGCTACCACCACCTGTATGTGCAATACTGATGACTTGGGCAATGCTTATGTACAGGACATTGGAACATACCTGCAGTGCACTGGAGCTGAGGCTGCCCTGCAAAAGCTAGCCTTATCCAGGCAACACTGGGCTGGAGGAACAGAGAGCAAGGTGGACTGACAGCTGGCTGAAAGGCCAGGCCCAAAGGGTGGCAATCAGTGGAACAAAGTCTTGGTTGGAGGCCAGGAAGTATCTGTGCTCCCCAGAGGTCAATATTGGGGCAAACACTGTTCAACACCTCCATTAATGACGTCGCTGGTGGTGCAGAGTGCACCCTCAGCAAGTCTGCTGATGACACAAGTGGAAGAAGGGGCCGACAGGCCAGTTGGTTGAGCCGCCATCCTGTGGGACTTCGGCAGGCTGGTGAAATGGGCTGACAGGAACCTCATCAAGTTAACAAGGGTAAAATACCGAGCCCTGCACCTGGGAAGGAATAACCACATGCACCAGCACATGCTGGGGTCACCCACCTGGAAAGCAGCTTTGCAGGAAAGGCCCTGGTAGACACCAAGTTGAACATGGATGATCTACCAAATACGCCCTTGCTGCAAATAAGAGTAACTCCCGGGCTGCCTGAGCAGGAGTGTTGCCAGCAGGTTGAGAGTGGTGATCCTTCCCCTCTGCTCAGCACAGGTGAGGCCATGCCTGGACTGCTGTGTCCAGTTTTTGCCTCCCCAGCAGAAGAGAGAGATGGACACAATGGAGAGTCCAGCAAAGGGCCACAAAGGTGATTAAGGGACTGGAGCATCTCACATGTGAGGAAAGACAGAGAGCTGGGACTGTTCGGCCTGGAGAAGAGAAGGTTCTTGAGGATCTTATCAAAGTGTGCAAAGAAACAGAAAGGAAAGTGCAAAGATGATGGAGCGAGTCTCTTTTCAGGGGTGCCCAGTGATAACGGGCACGAACTCAAACACAGGAAGCTCCCTCTGAACATCAAGAAACACTTTTTCACTCTGAGAATAACTGAGCACTGGCACAGGTTGCCTAGGGCAAGGTGGATGAACCAGATTCCAGTCATTCTGTGGCAAACAGCAACGAAAGAACAGCATCACAGCCTTCAGCCATACATCCTACCTTCACTCTGCTGCTATTCACAGTGACCGGGTTACACTTAATTCAAGTGTATTTACACGCTGCAGTCACACCTTTGATCATTGAGCACACACCCCATGCAGTTGATGTTTGATGCAAAAGATTGATGACTCTCTCTTAATTACCCTCCTTTGTCTTGCAAATTGTTCTTGGATTCTCCTCTTCTCCCTTCTAAGAACTGCACCCCTGAGCAACTGCTAAATGACTGCTCCTTGCAGTAAAAGAAAAAAAAATCACAAGCAGAAATGAGAAAAAGAAAACAAAATCAAACCTGAGTAGCTGTTGGCCGCTTTTTGGGGTCCCACTGCAGCATGTCTCTCATGAGCTGCACTGCTTCACTGCTAGCATTAGGTATGAGAGTTTTTAGGTTGTTAGGTACACACTGAGGCCAGCGAAAATTCATGGAAGCTGAAAGTTGGTAGCCTTCAGGCCAGTCGTTCTGAAAGAATGAGATTTCCAAACACAAAAAAAGGTTAAGCTGTAAAATATCAGTGCCTAAGCACTCTAGCATATATTCTACCAGTAACAGACTGTGTCCAGCTTGCTCTGGACTTATACTGAAAATTTCACTAAAGAACTTCACCTCAAACCTCTGGTGAGAGGTGAGTCTTGCTGTACATCTGACAGTCATGGGCACAAATGGAATCAGGAAATAGGAATCTTGCCATGATCCCAATTTTTAGCCTCTTAAGCCATAGGTTCATATGCAATGTACAAGACAAAATTAAATTAATGTACAATGAAATCACAGTCTAAGGACTTCATTTGCTGTTCAGGGGTCTGTTTCTCCTCCTCTATGTGTTACCTTTAACAGCATAATTACATAATGCTTACTGCACAGAACATAAGTTTTAATTTATTTTATTACAACTGAGATCAATACCATAAATTAGCAGTAAGCAGGAAAATTTATTATTTTTATGCTTACTGCTACCATGCCATTGTGTATTGTAGAACAGATCCAGGATTACTGCAATGTGGAACATCACTTTGGTTACCTTTTTCGGGGTCCCTAAGACTTGGCAAATTTTGAATATGGTATCAATTTCACTGGCGCCTGGGAAGAGAGGCCTCAGCGTGTAAACTTCTGCCATTATGCAACCAACAGCCCAAATATCTATTGGAGAACTATAGCAGGTGGATCTCAGAAGGACTTCAGGAGCCCTGTACCTGTAAAGGAAAGAAAGAAAAGGAAATCCCAACAATCAACACAATTCAAACACACATGAAATCACTCACCTCTTCATTCTTTGCTATTAAGAGCAAACATCCTTTAAAAAGCTCCTCTCCTCTCCTGTACACAGACTTTTTTTTCTTTTTTTGATTAAAACTACATAAGCTTCTGTAAACTCTCTTATACCCTCCTGACATGCAGCAATCCTAGCATGTTCCCACACCTGCCTTACCACACTCCGTCTCTGCTCCTGTGCTGCTGCCATCTGTAAAATGTCTTGCACCAACTGAAGCTTTTCAAATTACGCCAAGCTTAAACAAAAGTTTCATAAAGAGGCAGCATCAAAAGTGTGTATCAGAAGTATAACGATCAGCACAAATTCAGTACTGTACTATTTTAAAGCGTTGACTGCAAGTTCCTACAATGTACATGAGTACTAGCACTTACCATCTCGTGGATACATAATCAGTGTAAGGAGGTCGAGATCGGATTTCTCGGGCTAAGCCAAAATCTGCAATTTTCACAAGTTCTGGTCCCATGCAAAGTAGGTTTTCAGGTTTCAGGTCCCTGTGAAAGAACCCTGAAATTCAAACGATATATTGATGTGGATTGCATTGTCACTCACAGCTGTATCCTTTACTTCCCAAGTGGATTGTTTTGCTTTAGTTCTTAGCATTGAAGCTGGAATAGCACCACACAGACATCAAAGTCTCATGTGATCAGCAGAGCTGGTCAGTACAATGTTGTACAGTTGGACTGTGAACAACAGTATACACAAGTTGGCTATCTTGTAACAATTCAGAGCATTCAGTCAGACGGCTCTCTTTCAAGTGACACTTCTCTGACATAAAAAAAAATGTACACCATTTTAATGCTAGTTTCATTCTAATTGGAAACTGTCCAATGAAGTTATCAATCAATTACATAACGTTATTTTAAACAGAATATAAATTAAAATGAGGGGTTTTCTTGCACTTTGAACTTCTTTCTAAATCTGAGAACATAATCTGCAAGCACTCAGCTACTCATCGTCCTGTAAGAGGATCTCAGCGTTTTTAGTGCTCTCTGCATTCAGCAAAAACTGATCATGAATGAATGTTTGGCAAGAGCTCTTTCAATACAAATGAGCAAAGAGGACTGGAGTATCACTGACTACTGTCTCTGAAATTTGCTTCCATCATTAGCCTGGAAATCTTGTCCTAATGCTTCTTTCTTGCAAGCATCTGAAACCACTGTTCCTATATACAGCTTCCTCTGCAGTACCTTACTGGAGCTCTCCAAGCTCCTTTTCAGAGACTCCAATATGCTTACTTTTTCCATGGCTTTGAATATGCTCCCTCAGAGAATGGACTAAACATTCACACAGGACATGTCTACATTGTCCAGGATAACTAGATTAGCTTTTGTTTGTTAGATTAAGGTGTAACAGCATTGAAGACATAGTGCTGTAGGTATCTACGAACCAGAAGACTGCCTCCTTCAACACAGGGATGTTGATGTTCTACTGCCCCTTTATGAAAGGTACTAGTCAGAGCAATCAAGGCTCTTCGTAGCACTTAGTGCAATCACTTCTGTATTTTGCTGCACAGACATGCACCAACAGAACGCTTGTGAGGCAATTTATTTCACGACAAACTTGTAAAAACAGCAATCCGTTGTGTGCTCAAATATAAAAAGATGCTTAAGAGTTTGAATGGACAAAGCATGTAAAAAGTGTACCTGACTTGCATTTCTATGCCATACAGGAGCAGAACAGAGAAATACAGAGAGGGAAAAAAAGTTCACGTGATTTTTTCCAAAACTGTTGCAGAGAGAATCTTGGGACACCCACTCTTACACTGTAAGCCACAATACCATCACAACCATCCTGTCAGGCCTGCCAAACATTTCCAAGTGTTTTTAACTACAGATTTCCAACATCTTGGCAGAAACATAAGTCTAGTGTGGTAGCAGGTCAGTAAAAAAGACTGTTAGTTTTGACAAAGAACTGTACAGTCTTCACAGCTATAGTAAGTTAAATAGCAATAAAAGCTGTTCTGAAAGGCTGTGATCCATTTGACAATTCATTGAAAAAAGGTGGCTAAGATTTTTGCAAATCAATCATATAATTTTTCTATTTTTATATATTATATATGTCACTGAGACTAGAATTTACAGTTTGGTTTCATATGAGTATCCAAGATCCGTTAGAAGAGTGAATAAAGCCATTAGCTTGAAAATATTTTGGTAAACAGAGTTTTCCTTATCAGAAGGGATAACCCAGAATGCTCCCCAGCAACAGACCCTACAGTGTATCTCTAGCAGACAGAATTGCAGAGGTCACCAAGTCATGGTGAGGAAGCTATCGTTAAAATAAGGTGGTTGAGATTTCTTTTTTGTTAGTTAAGTGGGTCTTGTTACTACTGGCTGGTACATCAGCTTTAGCTTTTATCATTGCTGGAAAAATTAGTTGGAAGCCCATGCAACAAAAGCTGTTTGTCACTCAGACTCTATTACTTTAAATATATCTTACAGAGAATGTGTGTTTTATTCTGGTATCTGTGTGTTCCTTGAGAAAAGAGTAATTTCTTCTTTATTCTCACTCTCAGTGGACCTCTAAATCTATCAAGAAATGTGTCCATTAATATCCAATGAGTCTGAGAGTGGCCAGCTGCCAGACTGCAAAAGTGGAAATCTACAGACAAGGAACTGAACGAACCTCCAGTCTGAAGTATTAGGCAACTATACAATACAGGTATTTTCAGTAACCTGAATTTCTCATATAGTGCTGTTCTTTTGATCATTCCTTCTACTAAAGCTAGTAATGTAATTGCTAGTATATTCATCAAAAAACTTACACAGACATTATCTGGCTCTAATTCAGAATGTCTATAGCTAAAACGTAACCTACCATGCTTATGAATAAATGCAAGCCCTTGCAGGATCTGATACATAATATTCCTAACTGTAGACTCAGGGAACAGTTTGTTTCTGTGGAATAAAAGGGAATAAATAATTATTAATGATTAAATTCACACATTAGCTCATGCTTTCTAATAAACCAAAGATAAAAGGTAGCAATGACAATAAAACTGCTAGTCAGCTTTTTGTATTTGCCTACTATCTTTTTTAGTTACAGAAGAAATTCTTATTTCCTCTACAGTCCTTTGGCACAAAACTGGCAATTTAACCAAGAATTAAGCAAATAAATCACATTCTTAAAGGTTTGACTTACACAATGTGTAACAAGTCCAAGGCCCAGCTAAACTGTAGAGAATATGATGCACAGCATACTTTTAGAGACATCTGGGCTTTTTGTTTTCATAAGAAGGTAGGATATCAAGCATTTCTAAGAAATTCCTAAAGAGAATTGGTTTCTATTATAGTCTTGAACCATTTCTTCAAAGTTCATTATTTCATATAATTAAAAATCAGCATACATATATGTGCCCAATTAAGTTACAGTTTTATATACCTGTGCATGCATACTAAGTATTTTTATACTTAAGAAGGTATTTTATGTAGCATTCACATATTATAACGATAACCTTATTTTGTTAAATCAAGGAAGATTATTGTCATCTGCCAGGCTGATACTATGGTCCATAGAGAGAAACAATTCAAAGCAGGGAATTTTGCCCTCAGTTATCTTCTGGTGGATGTTATCATGGCCCAAAGGCTAAAATTAAGACTTTATTAATGCTCCAGCAAATATCAAAAAGCTAGGTTTTATTCAGAATGCTGACAAATGAAACGAGCAGTCTTTGGTCATGTCAGCTCAAATTGCAAGGAAAAATAATTCCTGGAAGCAATCTAAAATTTGACACCTCTTGATTACTGTTCCAACTACTTTTTATTTATTCATTTATTTGAGGAAGCCATAAAAGAAGAGGTGGTGCTACCACGCTCTTATAAAAAAGCACAGTTGGAGTACTTACACAGAAATCAAAAGTTCTAGGTCCAATGCCTCCTCAGCGTGAGGGCTGTTTAAAGTCCACAGTTCCTATCTCTCAAAAGAACACCCTACTCACCTGCCACACTAATCTGGGACGAGACACTGGAAACTCTCACTAGACTGGCCGAGATGTGCCCAAAGGTGACAGCCACAGATCCCACTGCAGCCTGTAGCTTTAAGGTGTAGTGATCTAAGCCTAAACAAATGATCCAAAGTCCTTTGAACAGTAGCAGGGGTGTTAAAAGCACATTACACAAGTAATTAATTTATATCAGGAATGGGTGATGCTGTTACATACCTCTCTTTCATTAACTGATAAAGATTTTCCTTCATGTATTCAAACACAAAATACAGATGATCATTTTCCCTGATAACTTCTTTCAGCTTTACCACATTGGCATGGTTTAATTTCTTCAAAGACTAGAAAGAGGAAATACAAACAGGATTTTACAAGGGTCTTAATATAGTAAAAAAGAAAAAAACCCGACAACTTATTTCACTGTTGCAGAAGAATTAACTTCAAAAACTCTTTGGTGTCTTAAATAATCAGACAGCTCTGAGAACAAAGGCCAGATCTCCAAGTATTACCACATACATATACAGTCTATGTAGTAATTTAATGCGCTGGTCATTCGAAAGCCAGCTATCTGCTACCACTGTAAGCACCAGAAAAACTGCATTTTCTCTGCAAGTAACTTCTTAATGGCAGAATTCACACTCTTCTTGCACCTGCACTGGAAACAGTCAGGTTAGAGTCAATACTAAAAACAACCCTGGAAAGTTTTCCTTGGTACTGCGGATTAACCTTTGTGGGCAGCTGAGCTTGTTCAGCCCTCCAAGTGGGATGGGGAAAATAATCAGAAGGGGAGAAAGTGAGACAACTCAAAGGCTGACACACAGAGTTCAATGGGTAAAGCAAAAGCCAAGCATCCAAGCAAAGCAAAATACGGAATTCCTTCATTGCTTCCCATGGGCAGGCAGGTGCTCAGCCACCTCCAGTACAGCAGGGCTCCATCACATATAATGGTTACTTGGGAAATCAAATGCCATCACTCTGAAGGTCTCCTGCTTCCTCCTCCTTCCCCCAGCTTTTGTTGCTCAGCACAATGTCATATGGGATGTCCCTCTGGTCAGCTGTCAGCTGTCCCGGCTGCGTCCCCTCCCAGCCTTTTGCCCACCTTCAGCCTACTCACTGACAGGGAAGCATGAAAAACAGAGAAGGCCTGAGGCTGTGAAAGGACTGCTCAACAGTAACTAAAACATGACTGTGCCGTCAAGACTTCTTTTGGTCAGAAATCCAAAACACAGACTCATAGAAGCTGCTACAAAGAAAAGTAACTCTACCCCAGCCAAAACTAGCATACTTGGGTCTTCCTTCTTTATACATACTTTCTTGGCTATTTTTTTTTAGATTTTCAGTGTATCCAATGTTAATTTTTACATGGTACTGTAAGTAAAATGACCTAAGTTTTCTTCATGTTTTTGGTGCTGACTATACATTAAGGAGGTCCTTAAAGCATACCCCCAATGTTTCATTGGCATCAGAATTTCATGCTAAATGTCTGCCCCCAAGCCAACTACAGAGAAACAACTGCGTGTACAAAAGATAATGCTGCACAAAGGGCATGTGTTCTCAAGCTCTGAAAAACAAACACCAATCAGCTCCAGGTGTTGAGAAGGAAAGCTCTCACTCACACATCTCTCACTGCAAGGAGGAAGCAGCTCTCTACAATCAAATGATTTTTTGTAAGACTACAGAATTTCAATAAGCATTTTTGTAAGACTACAGACACTCCCTTCCCATGCAGAGTCAAGAAACAGAACTGTAATGTCATATGCCACAGCTCACACTGGGAGTAGTTTTTGACAGAAGAGTTCTAAAGAATTTGATGTGACAGTGATAGTCTAATTTGAAGTCAACCACTGAACAAAACAAGTACCTTAACCTCTCGAAGGTTCATGCATTCCTCCCAGGAGTAAAACTTTCTCTTCATTCTACAAAAGTAGAGGGGAAAATAATGACTAATGCATTGAAAACATCAGCTGTTCTTAGAACCAGAAGTCTCGCTGCATCTTAACAATTCAGTTCTTCCATCAAAATAGAAGATGTTAGCCCCTTTGTCAAAAAACTTTACATCTCTAGACAAGGTACACTCACATAGAATTACCAGAATACACACTCAAATAGAATTACACTCAAATAATAATTACTATTACACAGGATTGCATTTTTCTGTATATACATATCTTGCTGAAAATAATTCAGAGCCTTCAGCAAGCCCGGGAATGCTATTTTTCTTTCTGGTATAACAATGTGGTGGAGTAGAATCTAACTGTAAAAAGAACAAGGGTAGTTTTGATAGTTATGAACAACTCAGAGGAAGGTTTTGAAACAAATCAAATGAAGATTCTATCACTTCACTGGGCCTCCAATTTTATTATATTCTCCTTGCTCCTCTTCTCTATATTTTGATTTCTCTGTAATTTTAGTATGTTGCTGTATTTCCACATTTTCCTTTGTCCACTGCTCCCCATGTTTTTCCTTTCCTTGCAAGGTGCATCTACCATGCCAACTGCTTGTCGAATTCTGCTTTCCCCTTCAAGCTTACAAGCGACTCTGCTCTACCAGAAACAAACTGCATGGCGGTTTTCTCCTAAGCCAGAATGCAACCCTGAACACGGTATTTGTGCGTAACATATGGTCCTGTGTGTTCGTACGCATTTTGATTACCACTCAGTTCTTTGAGATGTAACTCTACGCTTTAGGACCAACAGGATGAAAGCTCACACATACGGGCACACAGAAGATCACAGATTAAAACTTACAAAAATACTCAACTGTGTAGAGCGTGGATTTCAGAGGGAGTTACGCACTCTCTGAAGATCTGAGCCTTTGCCTTTAATGATAATTCAGTATTACTTATTATTGTAGCAAGTTTCCAGTTTGAAATCAGCTCTTTCAATTAGAGTAGTTTAAGAACTACAAACCCCATCATGTCATAAAGGGGTCTGGATTATTTTTTTTTGAGCAGTGTTTTTGCAGTTACTGTCTTGTGCACTCAGTTACCAGGCTACTTCTCTCTCTAATAAAGGACCGGCATTAACATGTAAGCTAAGAGAATACTTCTGGCTTGTTCTGATTTTTCTGAGTTTCTCCCATACTGCGAACTGAAAATCAAAGGTGCCTCTAGCAAGGTCTGATACAGGCAAAATACCCTCAGCACAGTGGATTTAGAAAGTTGATAAAGCCAGCTATTGACTGCTCATACAAAACAGCATTGTACTGAAAGCTTTTTCAACAAGTCTGTCCCTGGGTCATGGTTGGTATCTCAGGAAGGTGCCTGCAATGCTTTACAGCTGTCTCTTACCATAGCTAGGACAAATAAGCCATTTACAAACTAAGGTCACTGCTGAAGCAGCAGAGAAAATCAAATTAATTTCTCAAGGAATTTCAAGAAAATCTTAAGCTGAAAAGAGCAATATGCATTAGCATAAAAGATACAGATAATGGACAATGACATCAATTGTGTTAATTACAACTGCAAAATTAATATTACATTGAAAATTAGACTACGAAATATATGCTCCATGTAAGCAGCAGCGAAAGGGCTGCAGATTCCAAAGAAGCATTGCAGAATACTCTAAATAATACATAAAACACGTTTGACCGCACATAGCAGCAGAGTGCTGTTATGATAAGCCTATATCTCTCACCCTCTTTATCTCCTGCTGTGGGTTTGGAGGATACAAGGAACTTGAATTTTTCGTGCTGCCCCAATAGAACTCCATACAAAAAAGCTGCAGGGAATGTGAAGTACTCAAATCAGCATGACCAAGTTGATGCAGACCTAGAAAGGAAAAACCTGGACTATCCGTTGTTAAGTAATGTATGAAAACACTTACTTTTTAATGGCTATCAGCTCTCCAGATTCAATGCTTCTCCCTAGGAGAACAGAGCCGTAGGTCCCATCACCAAGCTGTCTGATAGTTTTGTACCTATTCATGATGAGGATACTTTAGCTGCAAGCGCATTTCAGTCCTTAGTGTTTCTTGTGTTTTTTCTCCTCCGAGTGTAACCAGTTCTTTCTGTGGCAGCATAAATATAGAGCACTCAGGACAGTGTGAACAGTTGCAGGAATCATGTTTTCAAGACTTAGCCTTTGGTCTGAAAGCACAGAACATAATCCATTTGATTTTTGTACCCTTCTGAGATAGATTGTTTGCAGACTCCACTCTCCTCCAAGAGGTCAGTCCTTGTTAGCCACACACAAACACTCGTCTTGGTCTCACACCAAGAAAGGGCCAGCCTGTATCAGGATGTAACTGGGTAAGTTCCCCAAAGCCACTCTTATGCTAAAGCTAAAGGTACCTTACAGCAAGCTTGCAGGCAGCCCTAATGGGAGACACTATTGCTAAAGTCAGAAGATGAAGTCTCACGGCCTCGAGAAAACAGTCTGCTATCAGAAAAAATGAAGCTTTACAATACAACAGGAGAAGATCTGTCCTAGCCAAATTATTAGACATGTCAGTCACCATCTTACAGGTCACGCTGCCATCAGTTAAACCAATATCCTGAATTTCCATAAGACCCTATGTGAGAGAGCACAGCCATATGCATTCCTTTAACCAAAGTGTTCAGAGGAAGAATATTACATTCCTGTCAGGTAAGACCAAATGTATTTTACTACAGTAACTCTAAGCATGAATCAATCTCTAGAAGTAGTGGCTACATCAGATTATCTGTCTGACCTTTTGCTGGGACACTGTATGAACAAAAAAATCATAGAATGGTTTGGGTCGGAGGGGACCTTAAAAACCTTCTAGTTCCTACCCCTGTGCCATGGGCAGAGACACCTTCCAGTACTCAGGTTGCGCAAAGCCTGACCCAGCCTGGCCTTCAATCCTTCATGGGACAGGCATCCACAGAATCTCTGCTGGATAATAAAGCAAAAAACTTCTTATTTCCAGTTTAATGTAATTGTTGCTAGTATTTCCTCCACTATAGCTTAGAAAAAAAGTAATCTATTCGACGTAAACTAACGATACATTTGAAATAAAACAGAATTCTCCAGCAAGGAAGGCTTGGTCCCTGCATTCTTTTATTCTCCACCTCTTAAAAAGACAGCAATATTCATGGCTCGTGACTTTTGCCTTCTGTAATGTGTATTTTAATTACATTTTCACTTTTTTTTTGGTAGTAGCCTTCTATCTCCCTTATTTCACAAAGCCGTATTACAATTTTTGAAGTAATGGGATTATGTTACTGGAACTCTGAACTGACATCAATGCAGAGCCACAATCCTGTAGATGCAAGATGTTGTGAACATCCTTTATTTTCCATCTTCTAAGCCTACTAGCCCTACTAATACCGATACAGGAACAAAGACCAGGAAATATGAAGTTAACAACCTTTTGACAATTTACCCATTGCGTAGCATGTCTCTAAATCTATCTCAGACACCGGGTAGTGTCTCAGGCAGGCAGGAGCAACCCCCCTCTAGCAGTACCTGTTTCTCTCCACACACTACTACAGAGAACCAGGACTGAGCACCTTACATTAAAGACCTAATCCCACATTTGGTACTACTTGCCAAGGAACACAGAGCCTGTCTGTAACAACAGCAGTTTGGAGTACCAGTTCCTTTTTGGCTGGTTTTCAGGCTGTGCACCTGAATAGCATAAAGCTGTGCTCATGGGTCTGCATCCAGGTTAAAAAGCTTTAACCTGGTTACTCCAGCTGGTCAGTGACTGGATGGCAACAAAATTTCAAACACCAACGAAGCCTTCAATGTCCTCCTAGTCTGAAAATCTGGAATTTATTAATATCCAAACAATTTTATACAGTAATTTCCAATCAACACAGGTGGGACCTGTGGACTTCTCAGCACATACTGCCCTAACGACAGAGTTCTGAAACTGTGATCCTAATAGATGTGATGTCTAACAACTCACAGACTCCTATGCTGTCCCTGACTTACCACTCACATATCCCTTTCAGGGAACTGTGACTGAAGAGTGGAGGAGCACCCTTGCTTCATATTTGATAACCACAGCAAAACTAAAGATGTGTAACACTAATAGCAATAATCACCAATGGCTGGATAGATTGTTTGTTTGATGTCTCTTGGACAGATGAAGTGGTGAACCTAACTGCTTATTCCTTGCTGAGGATACTAATTTAAGTCCCTCTCCTTTCCACAGCCACCAATTTTCACAAAACTTTTATGAAATTATCTTTGCAATTCCAGCTCTGGTGTCAAATGTGACCAGAACAGACTAATTGAAGTATTTTTGAGGAACAAAAGTGAGTGGAGCAAAAAAAAAAAAAACAAAAAACAAACCCACAAACAAAAAACCCCAAGCAAAACCAAACAAACAAAACACGACAAACCAACCCCCTCCCAAATCAAACAAAAAAACAACTAAACAAAAAAACCCCCCAAACCCCAAGAAACAAACCAGTCAGAAAACACAGATTTCAGTGAGGAATGCATGTTAAAAAACATGCCAGGATGTGCAGGAGTTAACCCACTTCCTATGGAAGCACAAACCCACCTGTATGAAAGCTCACTGACTAAAATCTAAATAGCCTTCTCTGGGTAACTCAATCAGCACCATTTCTTCTTGAACTTAATAGCGAAGTTGTTTTTAAAAATCTGCTTTACTTGGCCTTCAGACTGCTTTGCCTGAGTCCCACTGAAATCACTGAAAACAGCATGAGTCTCTGACAAGCAGTCTGTAGAGCTACAATATGTATAATCTAATTTAAAAGTACAATCTACACGAATTCACATCGTTAGAGGATGCAAATACAAACCGCAAAAGTATCTTGAAGTAAAAGGTGTGTTGATACTAAAGAGTAAAATGTAAACCCCTTATTTTCACCATATTGTAACACCGTGTTCAGACTCTACCTCACCTATAACTTTTTTCCCCGCAGAAATCAATCAGTAATGAGCCTTTAACAGCAAGCCTAATCCAATGTATCGAGACCACTTTCTGACTAAGTACAACTCAAACCCACTATTTCGCTTATGAACCCTTTAAATACGTATCCACTCCTGTCTGAAGGGCTGAAGCGCCGAGAACTGAAAGCGAAACTGGCTCACTCTACCACAGCTGAGAAACGCAGACAGTAAACAATCAGCATGTGCCTTTTTAAACTTGTCCTGTGCTCTGGCAATTACTCGAAGGTATTACTAGCGCGAAGCACTGAGAAAGGCGCGGTTCAAAGCCGTGGGTGTCCACGGGTGCGGTCCCAGCGGCTGCCGGGTTTGTTAGAGAGGGCTCTGAGGGTGCCCCATAAGCTGCACACCAAGGCAGGGACAAATGCGCGATGGCGAGTCCGCCACTCAGGCCAAGTCCCGGCCCCCGCCCGGCCTCCGCGCTGCGGCGGCGCCCGATCCCCAGCCTCGGCCACTGTACACTCGAGTGCCCCCGCTCCC
>VZTA01018388.1:62306-163657 GCA_013398855.1 Mohoua ochrocephala
CGAGACACGGCCGCCTCCCGCAGAGGGTTTTGATGACTGGGGCTGCTTGGTTCTGGAGCGATCTAGCTCTCCATAGGAACGCGTGAACAAAATCCCTGTGTCATTACAGTGGAGCGTGCCCTTCCTTTCCCTTTCTTCCCTCAAAAATGTGGTGGCTTAAAGTCACTCAGTAATTTAAAGGGCTCCGTGGGCCAGGGACTCGAGTTATTTGAGTTTGTTATTTAACATATCAGAAATACTCCTTGGTTCGGCATTGCTTTATTGACTGCGTCTCAATATGGATTCAAGTATCCATGATGAGAACTCGATCATTCAAAGTTAAGCCATTTATATCACATAAGAGCTCTTAAGATGTCTCACCACGGTTATAAAAACTCTTATTTTTGAACCCGGTGTTGCTTCTACCACATTTACAGAAAAATAGGGCGACTTTCTCATTTTTTTATAAAACCAAGAGGAATGTTAGCTGACAGTCACTGTTTCGCTTTGCCGTGCTTGCTCCTTCCTGAGTTCTGTGTGGTTCACCCATAACACATAGTCCTGTTCAACTGGTGACATTCAGTTTCGAACTGTTTCTGATCTTGGTTTTATTTTGCTGAAACAGAGACCAGAACCATTAAAGGACCTGATGTTACAGACAGTTTAGTAAGCGGTTAATGTACTCTGAGGAAATCAGCATGCAATTATTGATTGCAAAACAAAACTCAACTGTGCAAATAAAACTAGTTCTGCATTTGGCAAATGATTTCTAAAGCTTTGCAAGCAAGTCAGAATCGAATCTATTCGGGCTGACTTCATTTCTTGCAGGTCTCAGCCTAATTCAGATGTTTACTTTTGACACGTTACCTTTTGGTGGCTGGACAGACTACTGCTTTTCTCAGTGCAAATTAATCAAGCCAGTCAGTCAGTGCACACTACCATGTCTTGCTTTCAATCAGGATGAAGTCACTGTTCCATGTGACAGCTGACTTGGATCAGGAGGAAGCCCAGCAGCACGAGGATGCACAGTCTAGATTTATCCACTAAGTAGCAGTCAGAGCACAGTGTTGTGAATTTTAGAAACTATAAGTACAACACAAGTATTGTCAGAGTGGGAGCAAGGAGCCAGTTTTTATACTTTGCAAAGTGCTTTAGGTGTGATCTCGTGAGCTGTCTGCAGGCGAAGGTCCTTGCTTCACAGTACCTGTGTTTACTCATTTGTCCTAGCAAAATCGCAGGGTTTCAGCAGGTCAAATAAATAGTGGAAAGGTTGTTAGTAGACATCAGTTTTCCAGTTCATTCCTGTGCAGTAGCAATGTGAATTAATTGCTTTACCAGGAAATTTAGAGGGGTGGCCACTTAGGCTGCTGCTACTGCCAGAAGACAGACCTTTGATATGAGAGATTGCAGATCACACATGCATACAGTTTAGGGAAGGTAATGACAAAAGTCAAAACTTTGGTTGTGATCATTTTCATGATGGTTTTTGACAGCTTTTAGACTGTGGGCCAGGTCTTCATCGTATTTTTGGTTTGAGTTGAGAGCATATTTGGGTTTTAAAGAGCATCAAATGACGTTTTGGATGCAGTTGGTCCACTACCACGTCTGGCTGTGACTCAGAAATGAAGAAGTAGGGCAGTTGAACAGAGAGGAGGGGATGAAAATCAAGAGTTGAACAGATTAGTGAAATAAAAAGTTTTTGAATGAGGTAAACTTCATCCAGTTTCCTAACCTTCTGAGTAGTTTTCAACACTTAAATCAGTTTGTTTACAGAGTTCAGGAGTTAAAGGTTTTAGTGGGCGTGCCCTTATGCACAAGAAGATAGTGTGTTGATTTAGTTGAGAA
Organism: Mohoua ochrocephala; assembly: GCA_013398855.1. Lineage (NCBI taxonomy): Eukaryota > Metazoa > Chordata > Aves > Passeriformes > Acanthizidae > Mohoua > Mohoua ochrocephala. The sequence continues at coordinate 64,131 of VZTA01018388.1, forward strand.
ATTGCTAGTTTCTGCATTTTGCAGATAAAACCGGGCTTATTCTGCCCAGACCGGAGAGCTGACTGGACATAATTCAGCTGCAAACCAGAAGCCTTGCACTCTGCACAGACAGAATTAGGCCTTATTTCTGTCAGCCCAGTGCCATAATAATGCACTTACAGACACCTATTTCAGAGCCAGCTCATTCCTAGGCTGGCTCTGCTTTGCCTGCAAAATATTCCTGGATGCTAATAATGTGGTAGGACTGTCGCAACTCATAAGGCGTTAACTCCCTGCAATTAAATTCTGGAATCAAAGCCCATGAAATTTCCAAGTTATTTACTCCTTGCTCAGATTTAATGCCACTAGTGTTTTATAGTGTTCTGGCTCACCTGTTTCCTCTACTGGGAAATTAAAAATATACGGAAATTAAAAATGAAAATGTAGAAATAGGTGCAGTATCTGTTTATCTTCAGCCAACCAACCATGCCTATCAATTGTAAATGATAAATTATCTGAGACATCAGTGAAAACACTTTTTACAGATGACAAGCCAGTAAGTTTGTGGTCGTTGGGGAATCTGAAGACATATGCAAACTCCAAGGAGGTGCTTGTCACCAAGACAAAGAGATTAAAGGTTGCCTTCCAGTCATGTTTGCTAGTATTCTGTAGTTTGATCAGAACTTCCAGATGCTGTAAAAATGGTAGAAATTTTCCAAATACAAGAATGCTTTGATTTCTGCACTTTGACTGTGCAGGAGGTAGAGATTTCCTTTTGAGAGCCTGGTAGAATCTCACTGACACAATGTCGCTTGAAGTCCCTGTAAACTGTGTATAACAGAAAGGAGTGGGAAATAAGACTTTTGTACATAGTTGTGGTAATCTTAATGTCAGGTTTGCCTTCTTGTAATCTCACTTTGCGTTATCTACTTGCAGAACTATGGATGTGAATTTCAGTGCAGAATGGTAGAAAAACTGGTTTTCTTCAGCTGCAGGAAGAACCTTAAACAAATGTCTTAGTTGAGGTTTTGGGGTTTTTTTCCCCCTCTCTTGCTGTTGTTGTCATTGTAGTGGCTTGTCACTGATGCTCAGGATTAGTTTTCCTTTGTTTCAGTATAGACTCCATAAAGCTCAGTGTATTTCACAATGACAATTAATTTGCATATTTTTAAGTTTTCCTCTTAAACTAGCTGGCTTAACTTCCTATGTAGAGCCATGTTAGGTTTAGTCAAAGGTCTTATTTCAGGTCTTGTTTGTTTAACCTGTCTCACAGCTGTACTGTAAATAAAACCAGCTGTCAAGCTCTCATGCTAGCTTTGTGTTTTATTTTCCAATACATTCCTTGTTTAGTTTCACATGTATATATAAAGTATCTATTGTTATTCAAAGCACTTTTGTGCTCTTGCAAATATTAAACAAATCAAAACTACTGGTTATCTTTAGAATGAGAAGATAGTGATTAAGTTTTAATTTGTGGAACAAAGCACATTATTGTTTAATACCGAAGCTTTTGCTGTATGCTATGACGTAGATACTGAGTGTCTTTAGTCAGGTATGCCATTGTATTGAAGCCTGGAAGCCTTCAAGTGATACACAACTAATCTGTGTTGGATTAACCTGTCTAAAAGGCAAAACCCATCTTCGTTGAGTTAATAGGGAAGTACAACTGATCTCAGTAGTTTTAAAGTTAATTTTTATCATCAAAAGGGGAGTATGCTTAATTTTTTTTTTTAATGTGTGTCCATGACAGTTGTGCTTTGTGAATGTGCTGTAGGGACTTATGCAGACCCTATAATCACATTTGACTGCTCTCTACTAGGCAGAAGCTGAAGAAGATTGTCACGCTGATTTGGTAAGAACCGATGACAGTGAAAGATCTGGTGACGCAAATCTTCAGGTATGTCTCTCATGCTAGTGAGATTTTACAAACATAGGACCGCTGTGGTTTAAGCTGCATCACTTATCCTCATTTAGTTACCACACATTTGTTGAGCTGACAAATACTTAATCTGTCTGCCCCTCCAAAAGTGAGATAAATTTTGCATTGTGTTTCAAGTGTCCAATTCAATCTTCAGTTGCCTGTTTAGATGAAAAGAAAGTTTGTGACAGATCTGGAATTTCTTTGAAGAACTGTAGAAATTGGACAGCAATTTCTGTATGGATCAAATTCCAGTTCAGGTTGTCACTCTCTACTGGACCAGAAAGCTGATAAAAGCAGTGTAATAGAAAAGCGTGTTCTTTTACAAGACCAGATGTCTGTGTAGTTGCTCCTCAAAAGTTGCGATGACTGCAAGAGATGTGTAAAGTGTCACTTCAGAGATGCTGAGAAAAAGACACGGCGAGAATTGTAACTTGTCTCGTTTCACAGAGCACAGTCCATACTTTTTTAAGAGAAAATAATAAGGTCTTATTTGTGTGTTATATAAATGATTGCCTTGATTGTCAGAGAGCTTAGTATGCTTCTGTACAAAAACCTAGGTTTTCTAAGTTTTAATTTTAAGTGCTAATTGACTTCTTGCTTATGATAAGTCTGCATTAACAAGAACAAACATGATCATGTCTGGAAAGGACACTTTTCTATGGAATCTTAGGTCATAACCATAGTACTAACAACCACTTCTTGAAACATCAGTTTTTCTTCTGAGGTGAACAGCCCAGAAAAAAGCACTTTTGTTATTGAATGAGACTGAACAAGTACTTGTGCACTTTTTTTTTTAATTTACCATAAAACAATTGCTGACTCTCTGTGCCTAAATTCACTGAAGCCATCTAAGACTTGGAAACGTAAAGCATAGTTCTGAAATTCTTTTTTGTGTTTGTACTTTACAATTTCTCCTCAGAAGATGTGCTGTCTGAATATGTGATACTAAGTAGAATTAATCATGTTTTTTAGGCAGAGCTCCAGATGTTCAGAGCTCAGTGGATGTTTGAGCTTGCCCCAGGTGTGAGTTCTAGTGGGTTGGAACCTCTGCCATGCAGAGCATCGTCAAGAGGACCTGGACTAAAGTCTGTTGATGCCAGGGGAAAACAGGAGATAGCAAAAGAGGAAAAGGTACAGAAAAAGATGCATAATTTTGAGGTTTTATTTGTCTGTATTACGGTTCCAGTATAACTATTCTAAAAGCTAATGCTGAATTAAATCTAGAGAAACAACAGAGGTTATTATCCCATTGTCTCCATGCTAAATGTCTTCATAATCCTACATGGATTATTCTAGTCTTTATGTTTGCCTTGGTGTCACCTTTGCAATCTGCTTTCTGAAAGACTGTAGGTAAGGGGCGAGCAGCAGGAATGTAGATAGTTTGTTGACTTGTAATTTCAGTTATGTCTTGTAGCACATGAGTATGTCTTCTCTATTTATGGAATTATTTATTTCATCTCTGTCATAGGGTACAGTAGATCAAAAATAATTCTGAGTCAAGTGATACTGCACTTGTATTTATAAGCAATTAAAGAAGTGCTCTGTGTAATTTCTTGTGCAGGCAAAAGAACTTTTCCTGAAGGCAGTGGAAGAAGAACGAAATGGGGCCCTTTATGAAGGTAATATGAAAGTCTACAATGAACCCTCTTATTCTAGAAAAATCTAACACCCTCTAATTTATGGGCAAATCTGCATGGTGCCAGTGAACTTAAACTACAGGCTAATAGTCATTTGAGAGCTCCGTTTTTCAGAAAAGAAAACAAACGTGCTATAGAAGGAATCATCGCATCACAGTTCTAAGGTTGAGGTAAAGCTAAAAGTGACATCAAGGAAGGAATTTCTAGCTTTCAGGCAAAATAACAGTATCTTGAAATGCTGCAATTTAATGGAGCATTAGATTTCATATAGAATGCCTCTTTATGTGACTTCTGTAACATGAAATTAGCATAATAATTAATCAAGGCAATATACTGTATTTCCTGTGCTGACAGTTCTCATTGTTCCACAGTGAACAAAACTACTTAATCTGTGGAATGCTTTGTTGTTCAGTTGTGGGGGTTTTTTGGTGCCTTTTTTTTTTTTTTGAGGGAGCTGTTTGGGTTTGGGGGTTTTTGTTTGTTTTTTAATAAACACATCCTGCTAAAATAGCTTTTTCAAGAATTCCTGCAGTGAATGTTTAAGTATGGTAGTCTTTGAGGTTTGTCATAAATGTTTAAGGTGCTTAGCTTGCTTACCTGCACTCTTGCTATCTGCACTAGTAAAAATGGAAATTCGAAGTTTTCTTTCTCATATTTAGTTTTCAGAATCTAGAGAGAAGTCTGTCCTAACTTCCAAGTCCTATAGGTCAGTAGTGGAGATTTCAATTTTCTATTTCTTTCATGCGAGAAAGAAAGCGAAGCAGGACGTATGTGCCATCCTGCTGATCCACCAGAGGGTTTGGCCACTGTTTAAAGTGCAGCTGCAAAATAAGTTAAGATACAAAAATCTGAGAGAGCTCTGGAAGCTCCTGAACTCAGCCACCTGCTGAATACAAAATTTCCACTCCACCATGGGAACTTTCCTTCCTTTTCAAGGGATTTCTGGTTGTTGTTTCATATCTCATATTAACTGAAAGAAATACGAGTCCCCTGTAGTTAATAAAATTAGTTGTCTCAGTTTCTAATTTATTACGTGTTTTTACAGGGCAAAATTACTTTAGGCTAAGATATGGTGGGTGTTTGGTGTAGGATTAAATGCACAGTAAAAAAATAAGTCAGAACTAAAAATCTGGTACATATTTAGGAAATCTTGTAGTAGATTGTGAAAGTTCTTTCTGAGTAAATAAAAAAAGAGGTGAGGAAAGCAGTCTGTTTAACCATTGTGTGTATAAAATGAAAGCTGTGGCTTCATCTGCTTCAGTGCACTCCTTGTATGTTAAACATAGCAGCAGAGAAGTAGTAGTATCTAACAGAGTTCCATTCACAAAAGTGTTTCAGACGTCCAGATTGCATGAATATGAATTTATCTTTCTCAATTAAATTTGATTTGAGACTTAGAGAACTAAACTCAACTGTTTCTACACATGATCTGCATGAGACCTTAGAGGCACAGTCCTATGCCAGACACAGATCTATTACTGAGCACATGTTGGGACATCTGTTTTCAGACCAGGCTTTTATTTGCTGACCTGGCCCAGGTCACCAGAATCCAAACCTGCTTCTGAAATCTGCTGATACCTGATGTTTGTGAGACAGTTAATGTGCTGCAGCTTGTTCTTGCTTAAGTACAGTAGAGGCCTTGTCTGCAAGATTAAATGCTTAAGTTGAGACTGATCTCTATTTAGCTGGCTGCTGGTATTTCTCATCCTCAGCAGCCAGTGATACTATTGTCAGTCACTGACCCTGACATGAACTCAAGGAAATAGGAACGCTTACCTAGCCTCAAACTCAGGTTTCTCAGACTCACTAGACAAATTCTGAGCTCCACACTCATTGATGATTTATTTGAGTTTTGGTTTTAAGAGTCCAAGCTGAAGAAGAATTGCCCTCTGATCTTGGTATCATGATGTGGGAATACAAAGAAATGTATACATGCACACATGATTTTAATACTGGTATTAAAATAGATTTAGTGTACATACAACCAATTCATTTAAATTAAGAAGGATTCACAGAGCTGGCTCGGAACAAAGACATTCTGCAGCTTAAATAACAGTTTGTTGCCACAGTGATGTTCCTGAACCTTTTTCTCTACTCAGTGTTTGTAGGACCTTTGCAGTGCTAGAGACAGAAGTATTTTCTCTGTGCGTGAGAAAAGCGTGCCAAACCCAAACTGTCAGGTTTTCCTTCAAGTCCCATAGTTTTGTGACAAGGCTGCTTTCCTCACCTTCAGTGTGTTGAGTGGCTTACTTCTGTGCCTTCTTTAGTTCCCAGGAGTTTCCATAGAGAAATTGATATGTTTTGCATCTATTGTTGAAATTTTAAAATTGCAACAATATTTTATTCATCATTCTCACCTTTATAGTGTTGTATATGTCTGAATGCCTGTCTGTGCTATACCAGGGACTTAAGGTAGCTACATAATTTTTCTCTTTCATTTAACTTACGGCTAGTTATGGATCTACTGTCTAAAATCTTTACAGCTTGTTGAGAAATCTTTGCAAGTGCTGGGCAACAAACAACATCAGGACTGCATAATGTTTTAATGTAAAATTTTCTACTCTGTAGTTGAATTTGTGGTAATTAAGGTAAATCTGCAAAAGCTGAAACACATCTGAGATAACTCTTTATTCTGAAAAAGCATATGAGGTTTTTAGTTTTGAAAATAGGTACTTAATGTTCCTCTCTTCTGTGTTGAATTTAAACCTAACAGTTTAGACTAAATAAGCTTTCCTAGGCAAAGGCATTTTCCACCTTTTTAGAGCTTTTAGCTGAAACCATCTGTCTGAAAACAGCCTTTGCTTTGATAAGCTAGTATGGGTATCAGCTATGTTTGAACATCAAACCTTTATTTTCAGCCATCAAGTTTTATCGTCTAGCCATGCAGCTTGTACCTGACATAGAGTTTAAGATCACCTATACACGGTCCCCAGATGGTGATGGAGTTGGAAAGAGGTGGTAAGTATGAAATTTTACTGATTAAGTGCATAGGAGCACTGAAACGTGACATTTTGTTTATGAAGGATATCGATACTCTGCTGCAACATGCAGTTTTAAGTCTCTTAGTATCTGGAAAACTTAGCTAGTCTCAGTAGACTCCTTCACAGAACATTTACAGATTTATTAGTCCAAGGAGGACTATATTTTTCGAAGACAGTAACAGGCTTGTTTGGAGCTAGCTAATTTCAGGGGGAAGGATTACAAATAGTTACCTTGTTACTTAATTTTTAAAAAAAAGCATCAGTCACTTTGTTTTGATTTTTGATCATGTACAATGTTGTAGATGGCAAAAAGAGTAACTAGTTAAAGCTTCAGAGTAGGAAATAAGCATCTTACTTAAGCAATGGAATAATCTCTTCTTGTGCTAGCACAGCCAAATGAGAGCATTTTCAGTAGAGCAATACATTTAGAAGCTCAAAGATTGCAATCTGAGTAGTCTAGTCTTTCATCATTACATGCATCAGAATAGCCTTAGCCTCAGTACAGCAGATGTGTAGTGACTTATGGTTGGAGTAACTTGAGCCCAAGACTTCTGTTTAAGAAGGGCCAAAACTTCTGTTGCAGCCCCTGCAGCCTAACATAGACAAGCTCATGAAACAGCTTCCCAATTGCTTACTCATAGCAGCCATTGGTGCTGCTGATAGCTGCGTCAAGAAATCAAGAGTTTGAAAGTGGAGAATGAAAAAGGAAAGCACAACCATGTCTCTGTGGTATTACTAGCTCAGTCTTGTTGCCCCAGGGCAGTACAGCTCCAATGCAGCAGTTGACTTAATATAAAACAGTGCAAGATGAGCTAAGTGCTTTATTTACATCCATTATTTTCATTTCTGAATGTGTTGCTGGCGTTGAATCTTTGCTGTGCATTTGTGCACTAGGAAAACTACTGGATCATACGCTATGGTCATGTAAAAATCTTGCTTTTCATAGGAGTATTTTCTTACTTTAGCATTATTTTCTCTACTCCATTAAAACTCTCTGACATGAAGTTGGGTGAGAGTGGTCCTTCTGGAGGGTAGGAAGGCTCTGCAGAGAGATCTGGACATGCTGGATCAATGGGCCAAGGCCAATTGTGTGAGTTTGAACAAGGCCAAGTGCTGGGTCCTGCACCTGGGTCACAACAACCCCACACAGAGCTACAAGCTGGGGGCAGAGTGGCTGCAAAGCTGCATGTTGGAAAATGACCCTGGGATCCTGGCTGATAGGTGGCTGAACATGAGCCAGAGTGTGCCCAGGTGGCCAAGAAGGCCAGTGGCATCCTGGCCTGTGTCAGCAATAGTGTGGCCAGCAGGCCCAGGGCAGTGATTGTCCCTCTGTACTCAGCCCTGGTGAGGCCACACCTCGAGTGCTGTGTCCAGTTCTGGGCCCCTCACTACAAGAAAGACATTGAGGGGCTGGAGCGAGTCCAGGGAAGAGCAATGGAGCTGGAGCACAGATCTTACAAGGAGCAGCTGAGGGAGCTGGGGGTGTTAAGCCTGGAGAAAAGGAGGCTCAGGGGAGATCTTACTGTTCTCTACAACCACCTGAAAGGAGGTGGTATTGAGGTAGGGGTTGCTCTCTTCTCCCAAATAACAAGCGACAGGGCAAGAAGAAATGGCCTCAGGGTGTGCTTTAGAGTGGATATTAGGACAAATGTCTTCACAGAAGGGGTTGTCAAGCACTTTGAACAGGCTGCCCGGAGAAGAGGTTGAGTCTTAAAAGAAGTGTACATGTGGCGGTTAGGGACATGGCTAGTGGTGGACTTGGCAGTGCTGGGTTAATGGTTGGGCTTGATGATCTTGGAGGTCTTTTCCAACCTAAACAATTCTACAAATCTGTGGATTTTTATTTAGTTTTTTTAAATGTTGCTGTGCTGTTCCCAGCACTATGTGGCAGTGAGGGAAAAACAACCAATAGTCTCAATTGGTTAAAAGCAGTATTTGTAGAGATGTATTTTTTGGAGAGATTTTAGTTGTGGTGTTGGTGCTTTCTGAATTACTGTTTGTAGGTGTTTCATGCAGTCTTGATGAGAAAAGAACAAATTACACAATTAGATTTGAAAAAACAGTTTACAGCGTGGCCTGTAGGTACTGGGACTGACCATCATACTCATCAAAATGAAGGAAGGTATGTATGTTCAGTGTGACATCTTACTGTAGTCTTAGTTATGACAGGCCCAAACATAATTGACTTCTCTATGATACTTTAAAACCCATTGGTAGGTCTTCTAGTTGCTTGGTTATATTCTCAGCTCATTCTGTTAGCTTGTTTAGAGTAGAATTGAATAGTATTAAAAAGTGACTAGAAGATTTCTTAATTGGCTTAATTCCCAAGTCAAGGAAAAGAAAGTGTTCTGTGATGTGCTCAAGGAGTTTTATGTAGTTTCTGGTTATTTGGGGCAAGCAAGCAGGCAGCTATTAAAAGATGATATTATGACAAACAAGTTAAATTTAGATTTATTTTTTTAATGTGGTAATGTTCTTTTATCACTTAGTAATCCTTCAAGTTTATTGATGAGTAACAAGCTTATTGTTTCTGTTCTGCTATCTTGTTCTGGCTCCTGAAATTTATTATTTCTGCCTATTTACAGAATAGGTACAAAAATAGTTTTCCTTCATTACTGTTGAATAAACCTACCAAGGATCACTCCTTAGTGAATAACACAAGAGTGAGAAATAATCCTTAATTGTTTCCAATATCTTACATTATATGAGAAGGATTACAAAATACAACTTTTCATTACCGGCACTTTATTTCCTGCATATGTCATATTTTAGACAAAGTGCAGGATGAGATTTGTCTTTTCAATTTCTTTACAAGAAATTCTTCAGTGACTTCACTAAAAAACTCTCAAATACAAAAAAAACCAACCTGGGATGGGAATTTAATGAAAAAAACCCAGTTGTTATTGTCAGAGGCATTCCAGCAACATCTAAATGGACTTGATAATATTTCAGTAGTTGTTTTATTGTGTGATGAAATGAGATTGCTTTAAAAACATACAGGAAACAACTCACTTGAATGAGAGTAAGGCAGTGGATTGATGCCAAGATGAGGACATCTGTTGGTATGTTTTGTCCAATATTACAGTGTTGGCATTGCCCCTTTTCTAGTGCTGAGGATAACAAAGAGGATGACAAAATGGCAGATCTCCTGACGGATTTCCAGCAGCAGTTAACTCTTCAGGAATCTTCAGTCAAACTTTGTCAGCCTGAAGTTGATGTCAGCCAGACCCATATCTCAGGTATGAGTTAAGATACGCTGTAAGAGTTGAGAGGCAGAATTTATACGGATGCTTCACTTGATTAAAACATTTGTCTCCTTATTTCAAAAGCCACCTTTGAAGAAGTGCATACGTTATCTCTTTATTTACTTCTGTAGTTAGATACAAAGGAGAAAATAGTTAGATACAAAGGAGAAAAAATGATCAACTAGGTAAACAAATCTTGTTCTCACACAAGATCTTGTCTTTATCACACAAACTTTTTCCGTGTATTATTTCTGAGTAGAATTTTCAGGATCAGAGGCATACTTAAAAGTAGCAACTTCTAGGAATGGCCATGCTGAAATAAGTGTATTCCAGTTTTCTTTCCAGTTCTTCTGGTTTGGTTGCAAGTATGTATTACAATTTTTAACTGCGAGTAAGAGACAATTGTTTTGTGAAGAGTATGCATCTTTACATTTCTTGATTTTATCTGATTCTGTATGAGATTTTTGCAACAAGTGTGTTTTCAGGTTCAGAAAGACTGTATAACAAAGCTAGAAAGTCTTTTGAAGGTTAATGACTTTCAGTGCTTTAGTTCTAGGACAGTTATCCTGAGACTTCCTTATGAGCTCTAAATTGCAGAGTGTGTATATGAGCTATGATCTCTCTTAAAAACAGATGCCTTTGTTCTGCATCCTAAATTATGAGTTGCACTTTGAAACCTTGGCCTGATCTCCTTTGTTCTGGTCAAGGAAAGAAAATAAAGTAAGTGAAGCAAATCAAAACATAAAGAAAATAGGGTTTAAAAAATTATTTTATTTTGATAACTGTGCATTGTACACTTGGGAAAATGTGTTTTCTTTTTTTGCCAATAAAGACAAGATGTTGCAGACATTACTCTAAAATGATCTCAGGAGATGTATCCTTTGAGAAGCAATGTTGGTCTCTTTCTAGATTTATATTCTTCTTTCCAGCCAGTCCTGTGTTACAGTATCTTCTTTACCAACTTTCTTATAACAGAATGAAAACTTCTAAAAAATCACAACGTCTGCTTCAGAAGTTAGTAGGCTGAAAAGGATCCTTTATGGATATCACATCTAATCTATAGTGACCTTTTAAGTTAATTTTTTTTTGTTCTCTGGCATTGGGCTACAGTGTGAAAAATAGGATTTTTTAATGGAAATTCAAAAGCCAAACATGGAATTATAAATAACCTGTTGATTTACAGGTTGCATCTAACAAGGGTTTCTTTTCTCTTTTTAGCATTGCCTATGGAAGTACTTATGTACATTTTCCGATGGGTGGTTTCAAGTGACTTGGATCTAAGATCATTGGAGCAGTTATCTCTTGTTTGTCGAGGATTTTACATTTGCGCCAGGTATTGTAGATAATTTATCTAGAGTGAAGCTTTTTTTTGCACTAAGTATGTCCTGCTTTTCCTTCCCCTGGACATTTTCATGTTAAGCTCCTCAGAGTGCTAATCAGTTTTTGAATAAATGGTATGCGAGATGACTTTACTGTAATAAAAGTGAAAATGTAAATGAAAGTATTACTTGCTCTACCCTGTTTGCAAATTAGTTTCAGGTCGCCAAAATAGGGTCTGTTGTCATCTTCATGTAGCCACACAGAGAAGTGCCAGGGTGCTGCAGTGTTGTGGTTCTGTACTTGGATGAAAATGACACTCTGCTCTTAAATTTCACTGGAAGAGGAAAAGGCTTTCAAACACTCGAGGATTAAGTAAATTAGTCAAGGGATTTAAATTATGAGCTATTTCTGTTCAAGAAAGTTTCTTTTAGTTGCATCTGAACTAAGTAAGGGAGTGTTACTTTGATATATAAGAGCTAAACAGGGTTTGTAGGGAAGTTATGGGGTTTGCTTTTCTCTCATTTTCACTAGAGATCCTGAAATCTGGCATCAAGTCTGTTTGAAAATATGGGGCAGGAGCTGCAATAAACTTGTTCCATATGCGTCTTGGAGGGACATGTTTTTGGAAAGGCCTCGCGTTCGATTTGATGGTAAGCTGTACTTTGGGAAACAGTTGTAACTATGTGTGTAGCCATGACAGAAACAGTCAGGTGGGTTTGATGTTTATGACACTGTTGTTGTTAGACCTAATCTGAATTTGTTCATGCATTTGAATTTGTAGAATATCTGCAAAGAGAAGGGAAAAGTGCAAGGGATGAAAATAAAAACTTCCATGTATTTAAGTAACAAAAGCATATCAAAAGTTTTCGATTATTGGCTTTTTCATCATAAATACTTTATGTTCTTAATTTTTGTTCATATATCTTCCTTTTCTGTAGGTGTATATGTCAGCAAGACAAAATACATACGTCAAGGAGAGCAGTCTCTTGATGGTTTCTATAGAGCATGGCACCAAGTGGAATATTACAGGTAGAGCTGTAGTACAATGAGTGAGTGAAATGTTTCTCTCTCTTAAGTTCTTTGAATCCACCCCTGGCTATCACAGACAATAATCATTCTGTAAAACTGAATGGGACTGCTACGGTGTGTAGGATTTATTATGATAATTAGAAATGAGCTTAGAAACGTTTCATCCTCACTTAAATCATGTAATGTGGCTAAAGCTTGAACACTTACAACAGTTAATACTCATCTTCAGATTTCTTTCCCTAAACAACTTCTGCTTTACGTTTCTGTTACAACACATGACACAATTCAGCAAAGAGAATACATGCAATTATACAAGATTAGTCATTTAGCTTATGTTGTAAAAATCAAGTTGTAAAAATCAAGAGGCTGGGCTTTCTCAGCTTGCTGTAAATGCCTTGCCATTTGTTTCCTCAGCCTGTTTTTCTGCTGTTGTTTATCTTCCTGTTCCCAGCATTTATTGTTTCATTCTGCTGTCCCTTCTGAGGCTGGAAGCTGCTCATAGAAACCATCGAACCTGATGGCTATTGCTGTAGTCTCAAACATCAGCACAGTACTTGAGTACTGTAAAAATCAAATCAGGTTCCAGAACCTGAAAAAGTTCCATATGACAGTCGCTAATTCTGTGCTGATACTGTAACAGATTTTGTTGCATTGGTCTCAGTGGATGCTAGGAATGGAGAAACTTGAGGTCAGTGTTGATCCCAGGGAAGCCACCTTGCTTTGATAGAGGCGACAAAACTTTATAACTCTTCATAACTTCCTCTTTCAATATTCATAACTTTCTTTTGATTTCTGATCTCTTTTTTTCTGTTACGTGTGAACAAATGTGTTTTCAAATGCTATTACTAATTAGGTTCTAAATCCTTCTGGGTAACATCCTGTGATTTTAAAAGCAAACAAACAGAAAAAAAAAAGACAGGAAAAGGATGTATTTTCTAGGTTTGCATTGTGTAATTATGTTTTTGCAGGTATTTGAGATTCTTTCCAGATGGTCAAGTTATGATGCTAACAACTCCTGAAGATCCTCAATCTATAGTTCCTCGCTTACGGACTAAAAACACAAGGTTATCGAAATAAAGTATTTAGCTCTACAGTTTTCATTTTGCTTTTACCTAGCAATTCCTATTTACTTTTGTCTCAGATTCTATATCTTGGCTTAGCAAAACAATGTTATTTATGTTGTGTTAGAGATGTTTATAATTCTCTCCTAAGAACCAAAAAATTTTGATCTTTATGCAAAGGTATCTTTCATTTTAGGGTCCCGATATTGTAATTAGATTTCATTTGGGGGTTATGTGATTTGAAATTTTTAAGGGAAGTAGATGGAACAGTCCTTTTAAAGATACTATTTTGTTACTGACTGCCTTCTCACACTTCCTTAACTGAAGGAAAGTAAAGATTTCAGTGGGATACATTGAAATTATTACTTCTTGATGTTTGCACATAAAAACATAGAAAATCATTTGCAACTTCAAAACAGGTTTGAGCTGTTCACCAGAAATCTGTAAATATTTAGCAGTAGGCTAGGTAGAACCAACTAACTTACCTTTACTGTCCCGTTTGGGAAAATTAGAAGCAACTTCCCAAAATGTTTTCATCATTTAATATCATTGATGAGCCATTACTGAATGGAAATAAGAAATAGTTTATATAATTATGCTGTGTAGTCTGTCTTTGTTTCATTGCTGATATTTGTATTATAAGAACATCACGCTTTTGAGAAACAGAATATTTTTATGTCCTTGACATTATCCTTCTTTCTGACCTTCCAGAACAGAAGCAATCTTGCTTGGCCATTATCGCCTTTCCCAGGAAACAGACAATCAAACCAAAGTATTTGCTGTAATAATGAAGAAGAAGGAAGAGGTAGGTAGAAAAATAGACTAGAGGAGAAATAGATTAAGGAGGGAGCTCCTAACAAGATTTTACTCAGTCTGAATGTTTTAAGGGACCCAAAGATTTGCATCACACCAAAGGATTAAAAAATTAATTAAATTTTTAAACAGTTTAAAAATAAAATATAAATAATCTTGGTGATGTCTCTTACATTTGTCCCCAGATCTGTAATGAATTTTTAAGGCAAATAAATATCTGGTTCCCGTTTAAACAGTTGTTCTCCCCCTTAGGCTTCATTTCCAGGTGTGGTGCTATTAGGTGTCACCATTGTTAACAGAAAAGAAGGATGAATAGGTCATTTTCTGAGATCAGATTTGACTGTGTGCAGTTGTTTTCCACAACGTTTAGTAAAACTAGATAAGCAGTATTTGTTAATTGGACTCTGAATGAATTGATTAACTTGTTTACAAATTCTTCTGATTACCAAAGTGCTAGTCAAGAGAAACTTGTGAAGAGTAAGAAGTGTTACAGTGAGTATGCACAGTTGGGTGGTGTCCTCCGTGCTTATTTTGCTTTCTCTGAAAACTTCTTCCATCATTAACATACACTTTTATGTATTTTGAAGGAACAGTAGTATTTGTTTTGAAGTATGAGAGTTTTACCAGTCTGGTCTCACAGTTACTTAGCATAAATAGTTGCACAACGTGTTCTTTGTAGGTCATGAAACTTCTTATTTCTCTGTGCAGAAACCAGTTGATTACCACAAATACAGGTATTTCCGCCGAGTTCCTGCTCAAGAAACAGATCACAGTTTCCATGTAGGACTACAGTTGTGCTCCAGTGGGCGCCAGAGGTTCAACAAACTTGTGTGGATACATCATTCTTGTCACATCACTTGCAGGTGAGTAAATGGAGAACAAGAGCAAAGAAGGATATTAAACTGTAGAGTTAAACGTGATGTTAATTTGTCCAGTACTAAGTACAAAAAATGTAAAGAGTCTGAGACTTAGGTGGCTTTAACAAAATGTCGTGAAAACAGTAACTGGTCCTGATTCGAACTTTTACGTAAAGAAATCCCAAGATTTTAGTAACCTGTTCTAATGATGATAGGAAGTTTCCTAAGTAGTATAAATGCAGTATTTTAGCTTTTTAAAGGATGTATTCAGAGCGTTTGATTTCGGAACTGAATCAGGGTTGAATGACTCTAACGTGGTGCTAGTGAGGGGGTGTGGAAAGTGTATATTCATTAAGATATATATCTTTTCCACTGTGGATGTGCAAACTAAAGATGTCTGTACTTGTCATGTGAGAACTGTAATGTTTACTAACTATATAATTCAGCAGTGCAGAATATGGGCATGTGACCAACTGTTCTGATCACTAACCAGGCAGGAGCCATGACCACTGTTCTTGCACCTGACACTCCAAATTACTGGCAAGTTGGCTTTCCAGATGTTTGATGTTGGCAGTTAGGGTAGATTTAGGCCTTGTCTTCCAGTGTTCTTAATCTTTATATTCAGTGTTTTTGTAGGAACATAGCTCAGCTGTTGAGCTGTGAGAATATAAAATACAGGAAATAAACTACTGGTGGTTGGGAGTATAGGTAACTTCCATAAACAGAAAAATTGATTTTGTAAAAGCTAATGTTATCATACCTAATTTATGAAGACGTGCGCACATTGCAGACGTTCTTTTCAGCGTGAACTTTCTGTACTGCTCAGGTCTTAGAGCTCATAATAGGAGTGGAAAGGGAAAGTGGTTTCTTAGATATGAAAGCAGAAGTGAGTTCTGTATAGTGTGATTCAGCCAATACTCAAATGCTTTCAGAACAAGGCATTACAAAAGACACTTTATTCCAGCTGTAGTTTGCTGCACACACTGTACTATGGAACATGACTGCATTATTGAGGGACTCAAACAGTAACTTGTGTCTGATTTAACTTTTACAATGCTCTTTGCAGATCGACTGGTGAGACAGCTGTTACTACTTTCGACATTGACAAAATGTACACCCCTTTGTTCTTTGCACGAGTGAAGAGTTTTACTGCATATTCAGAAAAGCCACTCTAAGAAACACCTTCTCCTCTCACAACTTTTGCATGAGTAAAAGGTTGTAGCTAATAAGCACTTAAGTTATAAATGTGTATATATTTGGAGCATTTTAAAATTCTGGGAATTTTTTTGAAGGCAGTATGTTCTATTTGATTGTGAATGGCTGGGATTTTGTTTTGAGGTCAAGCTTATGAGTGTTAAACACCTTTTATTTGTGATAAGAATTTGATAACAAAGTTTTGTTTTGTTGTGTTGGGTTTTTTTAAAAAATATTTTTAAATCAGTCTGCTTAAAATGTGAATCTTCATCTGCCTAGACGCCAATTTGTTGAAAAGGAATCAATAGGAAAATCTCATTGTCCATGGGACAATGTGTATGGTCTCTGGCGAAGACTTGAAATGTGAAAGGGAGAAAGTTGTCATCTGTTAAACTGTGTGACTTAAAAGAACGTCAAATAAATGTTTTCTTTAAATTAAACTTATTTTGTTTGCCTTTAAGATCTGGCATTTTTGTCAACATCAACTTTAAGGAAGAACAATCAAGGGCAAGCAAGCACAAAGTTTAAAATTTAGCTGCAGAGGCACATCCCCACCAATGCAGTGGTGTCAATTGGTCATCAGTGTAATTTGATCTTGGTAGAAGTTCAGTGGAGCCTGCCTTCGCCACGGGATGTGCGTGGAGGGGAGAGGGGTACGGGCAATGAGTTGTTCCCTTGTACTGTAGGATGAGTTTGCAGGTCCGTGGGCCTGCGTGAGGAGTGTCAGAGTGCAGGGGTGAAGTGCTGGTGTGTACTGCTCGTGCACTGGCCTGGTGTGAATGCACAGGTAAGCAGGGCTCACTTGGACACGACTGTAATGTGCTACAACCCTTCATCTAACTCGCCACACATGCTGTAAATCCTTTGAGCATTTGTTTTACTAAGGTAAATTTTGAGGCTGCTGTAGATGTTCAGGTGCTGTGTACTGCTAATCATGAAGTGTACCTTGAGGTCTGGTGCAGGTACTATACGCTGCTTCTCCTGCATATATCGCTTGGGGGTGTAGTGCAGACATTGTAATGCTGCTTATTATGTGTGTATCTTGGATCCTGGAAGAACTGAAGCTTTTTAGTGTAGGTTTTTTTTTTAGCCATTTTGCGTAATTTACCTTTGACCATCTTGTTTCAAAATACTGACCTGGACTTGAGGACTAAAATGTGAAAGCTGTGGAAAGAACTATACTTGTTCTATAATTTATAAACTGTATCATTGCAAGGAGCTACATGATTAAAAAATACATCAATAAATCATGATTTTGAACATGCAATCCCTTGCAATTTCTTATTTTCCCAAGAAGTCCTTATTTTCATACAGTTAATGGTGATAAGTTATGATCTTCCATGCATAAACTACGTGCCAGGCAAGATTGACAGGTAGAATTAACCTCTTAATGACTTTTTGTTACACTACTTACAGGTTAGCTGAGGAAAGTAGAGCAGTTTTCAGGTACATGATTTCTCAATAAGAATGTGTACATCGGAAAGTTCGTGATGTTTCTTGCTCTGCCTGCAAGACTTTGGTCTGTGTCCTTAGACTGCAGTTGCACTATCGCTTCATACAACAGAATGTTTAATAAGGAGTCTCTTGTGTTCTCTTTGCTCAAAGGAAGAGCTACTGCTTAGAATATCAGCTTCATGTTTTGAAATATTGCCAAGTTTGTAAGCAGGAAAATCTGTTAATTAGCTGCACTTTTTTTTGAGGACGAAAGGTAAAGGTCTGATTCTGCCTGCTGAGGAGGGTCAAAGTTTCACCACAAGAGTGAGATGATGATACTGATTATTAGTTTGGGTACAGTCTTGTCCAGTAAGCAAGTTGGATGTAATAGAGGAGCCTTTTAACTCAGAGCTCTTCATGCCAAAACTTGGTTGCTTCTTCTGACCTTTTGTTTTTTCTTGCTTTGGCCATGTATAAGTCTGGGTGTAAGGAAAAGCTAGCTAGTTACACACAGAGATGTCGATTCAACAGAAGTCTCAAGCAGTGATTATTTTGAGATTATATGAAATATTCATTCACCAAGCAAATTATGTGAGCCTTCTGTATATGAAACTGAGCTGTGATGAATATGCTTGCATTAAGCGATTTAAGAGTCAAGCTAGCTTTGTGTTTTGAATTGGTTAATGAGCAGATACTATTACTGTTTGTTCCTGTGCAGCTATTAAAATAGCACCTGTTTCAGCAAAGAATTGGTGCCTAGTTAGTTTTCCTTCATTCTTCGAAGTGTGTTTTTCAGTAGTCCAAGGCTTTAGTTACTAGAGGCTCTATGTTCTTATAATTTAGTTTAATTGTCCTTTTCATTATCATGTAATGACATTAGTTGGTATAATTAGTTTACTGCTGTAAAATTGTCCTTTACTAGTTGTATTAGTAACTTGACTAAAAGAATAAGGTGTACACCGTTACAGTCCTTTTCCCCAAGAGTTTCCTGAAGGAGTTGAGACAAGTTCACTTATGAAAGTGGAAGGAGGGCTACAAAAGGTAACAGAAACATCATTCTTGCAGCTGTAGATCTCTTGTACGCATTGAATTAAACACAGCAGAGTGCACAGTTTCGTGTAGAGAAGATGCTCAGGTGATCAGATGTTACACTGATTTGTCTCAGTCTGATTGGAGATTAGCACCAGTTAAACCTTTGTGTGTAAAAAGACAGTGAAATTCAGCACCCTGAGCAAGGGACCAGCAAGTAGACATTGTCCAGCTGCTGGTTCAGCTCCCGAGTCGCTCGATAGCCCTAAGCCAAGCTGGTCAGGATTTAAACAACATGTGGTGTTTACATGAGGTTCTTTATTTAATGAAAGAGAACAATAGAGTCTGTTTTGTTTGGGTTTTTTTTAAATTCAAAAGAATTCCCTTGGAATGTGTGCCAGTGTATTTGGGTACTTTTGCTGGCGTTAAAATGACTGAACTACTGAGGTGTGTCACCGTTTTTTCTATGGTCCAGTATGAGAAAAACGTAAAAGCTTATATTCATTTGTGAAAGTTTGGATTTCAGAAATTATTGTTACATATGCTACTTAGTATTACTAACACCTGTAGAGAAATCAAAAGATTGCCATTTGATTGTTGCTCAGTCTGGATTCAAGCTTTGTCCTTTACGCTAAGACTAGCAGCTTGCTTATTAAAATGACTTGCATAATTGTTTGCTTAAAAGGAGCAGTTAGTGCTTTGCCTTGCCTCTGGCCTGTCCAAAGTCTAGTTCCTGAGTCCTTAAAATAGCTGTTAGAGCCAGAAGTCCTATATAATATTGAGGGAAACAAAGGATGGGGAAGAGAGACAAGACTGTTTTATTGAATGGAAGTTCCGAGGATATATAAAAGTGGCATTCCCTCTTAGCTGAAACTGTTTCAGCTCTGGTAGGGTGGCCCATTTGAAAGGTGCACCGTGCTGGTGTGTGCCTGTCATTCATGGCAGTAAGAGACAGGTGTTAACTTCACAGTACAGAGCGACTATGGAACACGTGTTCAGAGTATGAATAGAAAAAAATCATGGAGCATGGCTGCTTCTGAAGACAACATTCCTGCATCTTTTGGGATAGGCATCCTTCCTTGGCAACTGCAAGTTTTTTGACGTCTTTTGAAGATACTTGTAGGACGTTTATTAATTTAGCCTCAGAATGCTCTATGAGAAACAGCTGGATATGATGCAGAGGTAAGGAAACTAAGGCTATTAAATCCTGCCAAATTAAATACTTCTTTAATGTGAAAGGCCAAGATGAGTAGACTTTTTTTCCACACATTTTATTTCTGAAGGAATGAATTTCCCCTTACATACAAGCACCATGACCCCAATGTTTCCATACTAAATTTACACACTAAGTAAATTTCTTTTAATTAATTCTACTTCCATGAGGTTAAGAGATTGCTGAAGTTGCTAAAACAAAAAGTTCTGCCTGGTTTAGTTTGTAAACTTTTTTTTTTTTTAAAAAAAGGAGTTTGCCTGACTGTTTTTTTTTTTTTTTTTTTTAAATTTTATTTTAATCCTGAGGTAGCGTTGCCCCTGCAGGTTGTTGCAGCTTAGTACTAAGCAAGAGCTTTGGGATGCAGCTTCCTGTGTTTTCCGGGGCAATGCACACTGTTGTTGTGCCATAAGGTGGCTTGCTACAGTGCGAAGCTTTCCTTTGTACTTCATAAACTAAGTATATTTCTTTTCCCCTACAACTTATTTAAAGTTTGAGCACATTCCAGGAAAAATAGAGGAAATGGACCAAGCAATCGTTACACATGACATTTAGCCTGGCAAGCATTCATCTCCTGAGGTTTCTGCACTAGGAAGACATTCACAATAACACAAATGAATGGGAATAAACAGAAAGGCCAGTTCTTAGAAGGGATTTTAATTATATGAATCACAGAATCTTGGCTTCCAAATGGAATCTGAGGCAGCCAATATGAAAAGTGGGAACATCCCTATGTGATGAAGGATGATGCACTGAAAAGAAGTGTGTTTAACCACTGGCACTTAGAGAGTGTATATTCCCAAAGCAGGGGTCATCATTTCAGTCCCTGCCCTGCTCTGACCATTTCTGTTCAGTGCGTTTGCTGGGGCGAGGTTGGTGGCCCCAGCCAGGGCCAAACAGAGGTGCTTTTTGGGGGTTTTGGACATCCTGCCCTGCAGTATGTGCAAGTAATCTATTTGCTATAGAACAGCTTTAATAAGGCATAACAAACATCTCCCCAGAACCCCTGTAACACTGGTTAATTTGGATGTGAATGGGGTGCCTCAGTGAGAGCAGAGAGGTGAACCCATGAGCTGCAGGTGTGTATCTCCACCAAAGTTTGATGTTGCATCACCTGCTGTCTTTGGAGAGCAAAAAGGAGCAATCCTTTCTCATATTTTTAAGAGGATACTGTAGGGGTTTCTAACTGCAAGGAGAGTTCAGGCAGCTCCTTTCTATCTACACTGATAAGAAAGTTGTTTTAGGTCTAGTACTTCGCACTTCAGAGTTTATTAACCTGGGACGACCAGTTAAGGTATTTTATAGGGGCATTAAGTTTTATTAGCTCTCAGTTGCCTATTTCAAGGAAAAAAACCTACAAAATATTGGTCCCTTTTCTCCTTTTTCCCTAGAACCCATTTTCCATTGCCTCCTGACTCGAACGGTGTTCACGCAAACAGCTGATTTCTGCTTTCAAGACAACTTGAGGAGCAGGCACCTCAGGGCTGGGGAATAGGATTCAGTGGCTTAGTGAAGAGTAAAAGACACAAATCTCTTCATGTAAAGGAAATTTGATAAATGTATATGAAAGTAATGATCAGTTACAACCAGTTTTCATTAAGAGTATATTTATCAGGGGCTTTAGGGGTTTTTTACCAGCTGATTTATCCCAATGGGTGTGGCCTTCCCACACCTTACTGATTTTTTTGGGAGGTGGAGGGGATACCCAAGGAAAAGATTGTTCCTGTTCTACAACCTTCAAGAAAACCTTTGAGGTTCAGGGTACTTACCACAACTTCAGTGCTTTGAATCAATGCAAAGGTCTTCAATTTGTTTTGGATAATTTGACATCTGCCTTAAATGACAAACATGAATATAGTGGGTTGGATCTGTTCTCCCTGTAAATTTAATAATGAAAATATTGAGAAAAAAAAATACTGAGTACCCTTTTACTTGCCTTGAGTACACATATTAGTAATTGGCAGTGTCTAGACAGATGGTGATCTGGCAAGTAAAGTCTGAGAAAAATAAACTTACAGATATTAAAGTCAGCCACATTTCCCAGTGGTAATAGAGGGGGAAGATTGTAGAGGGCTAACATAGTTGGCAGCAATTTTGTTTGAAACCCTCTCCCTCTTAAAAAAGTGTGCTTTTTTAATCATTTCACATAAAAACCCCACCAAAGTCTGTAGAACCTGAAAAACTGCCATGAAAAGTAATCTGATAAGATGAATATTTTCCTGGGTGTGTGGAACACAGTGAATCAAGTTTTTCTTCTTTCTTCTCGAAGGACTCAAATTAGAGTCTTTTAGGAGACCATAATCATACAGTGTATTGTCAGCATGTCATTACTGATTTTCACAGGAATTTAAAAAAATAACAATGGGGCGCACTGTTGATCAACTGGTGATCACTGAGCTCCAGCACAGCAGCCTTCCTGATCATCTTGTCCTAAAATTGCAGTTCAGCTTCTCATCAGGCCTTGAAGATGGTTTGCTGTGCAAAAATTGAAACCTAAACCAAGTTTAAACTTATGGCACCTGAACAGAAGAAAGGTTACCCCAGGTTTACAGTAAGCCTAAGTTAAGGTTTTCCAAAAACCTAACGGAACAAGCCACTCTGCCCCCAGCTTGTAGCTCTGCATGGGGTTGTTGTGACCCCACTGCAAGACCCAGCACTTGTTGAGCCTCAGACAACTGGCCTTGGCCCATGAATTCAGCCTGTAAAGATGCCTTCCTAGAGCCTTTTATCCAGTTCTCTAACAAAATGAATGTTAAGCAGTCATCTTGTCAAGCCTGACAGTTTCCACCAAAAGCTTTTGAACTTGCTGACCAATTTTGAAATAAATTTGACAGATGGACCAAAGCTTCAGTTGCACCAAGTTCCGATGATGGAAGGAGGCGAGGGGGGCAAAGAGACACAGTTTTAGTATCTCCGTGGAACGAAAGCCTGCCATACCACATCTATTTTCATGCTTTATTTATATCATCACCAATGATCTTTATAGCACTTCAATACAGTTCCATTACTAGAACCCAAAGAACTCACAAGGAAGACCTGGGCAGAGGAAGCCAAGCCCAGCTTCCCAGTTCCTGCCATGTAGGACCAAGATTTTAATCAAGTATGTAAAATTTTGAATGAGCTTTTTAAAGTGAAATTAAACTTCTAGAATAAGTGTGGAAAACCATGAATCCACTCTGTGCAATGACAGGAAGGAGGGAGGAGGCTGTCTGGAGTTCAGGACACCAGGTTTCCAGTATGAAGGAGTGATCAGGCATGGAGAAGAGTAGCCATATGTTGTTTGAGGGGGTGTGGGTGGCTGAGAAAAACCCACTGACAAGGTTAAAAGGATCTGCTTAGAAAAATTTAAAGCTTCTTGCTGAATAATGAGGTTTTCTTCTCTTACTGGAATAGGGCTTTCAAGAGACCCTTTTTAAAAACACTGAAACAATCCCTTAGCAGGCGCCTGGAAAGGCCCTTCTGAGAAAGTATTGGTTTTACAGGAAAGAGCAAATCAGACCTGTATCATGGGGTCAGGCAAGATCTGTGTGAGAGTCTGCAACCTCACCAAGCTGCTGAGGCCACCCCAGCCCCGCTGCTGCATGCCACGGAGCAGCACTCTCCTCCTGCTGCCAGGACTGTGGGCACTGGGACTCACTGCCGTGCTGCAGGAAGGACACAGACATGTTTGTGAATGGCCTCTGGTCCCCAAGGAAGGGCTCCACAAGGCACTGGGAGGGAGCAGGGTTAAGCTGTAAATAATTCAGTATATTTGAAGGAGCATTTTCTGGAAGTTCACAAGAGGAGGCTGGTGCATGACAGGAGTTTTAGTATTATTGCAGTGAAGTACTCAGTGAGTGCCTTGTCTAAGTGCTTCAGTGAAGTTAGAGCAAGTCAAGTAACACCAGAACCCCTGTTAAATTAGCTACGCAACTATTATTAACTATTGAGCTATAAAATAATAAAACCCCAGAACACGCCTTGCTTGAGCTCTGCCCTCTGCCCATTCCCAGTGGTGCGTTGTGTGTTGAGCAAGAGGAAGAGAGGAGAGGTTACCAGCAGCCCAGGAACTACTGGGTGATGCTCTTCAGGTGAGCTTTGTGTGTTTCACTGCTTCCATCTCTCACTCTCCATGGTGCTGGTGGCATGATGGTGGTCTGTGCAGGTAATCCTGCACCCTGCCACGACTCCCCCATCAGCAAGGAACTGCCATACCTGCTCTGCTGGCTGAGGCTTTCTGCTGGCTCCCTGCCTTGGAGCACCAAGCACTAACCCATCTGTGCAAAGAGGAACAGTTTTTGGTTGTCATTTCTCCGGGGTGGCTCTTGGCAGATAACTGGGGCTTCTGGAAAGTTTGGTCCTTCTTGGTGGGGTGATTATGTGTATTGAAGTGCAAGAAGGTCAGGGCAGGATTACAGTGTGACCTGAAGTTTTCTCCTGTGCATACAGAGACCAATATGTGTCATTGACTTCAGTGGAGTAAACTGGCAAGGCACCATCCATTTACTTATATTTTAACTCGCTTTGGCCGAGGTCTGTTTGTTCATCCGGTATTCACCCATCCCAAGACCAGACATTCATTCTTTTTTCTCCTGCTCTCCTCCTGCCCCTAACTTTCCTCTGAGTGCAGGAGTCAGTGAGTCTCCAGTCACCTTGTCCTACTGTCTCCAACCTCTCAGACAAGGAATCCCACTCCTCTTTGTGGGGAATCAGGAAAGTCTGGAGGCAATGAACGTGAGCTAGCCCTTCTCTACCCTGAAATGTACTGCTGCTTTTGCTGTCGGCTTGGGGGGCCCTGCCTCCAGGGATCCTGCTCTGCCCACAGCCACTGCTGTCTGTGCTGAAGATCATGGTTGTTGCCTCCCATCCTTGCTGTGACTTGAGCAGAGGAAATTTGGATGTTTGGCAAACAGACACCGAATGCCTATAGTACCCACAGACATTAGGTTGGTCCCAGCTGTTCATGTGGCAGCCATTACACTGTGGTAGGTGCCAGAGTCCTGTATAAGGCTGCCACCATCTCACCTTGCCACCCGCAGGTGCCAGGGGAGAGGCTGCAGACACGAGGTCAGCAGCATGTCCTTGTGCCTCCACTCCCCACCTGGTGTTTGGGGCAGGAGAAGGCCCCACCAGCTGGTCCATGCTGCGTCCTGGTAGGGACATTCTGCTGGGGATGAAGGAGTGAGGGACCTGATCCTGCCACAGGCAATTGCTATCTCCTCTGGAAGCAAAAAGGAGCTGGATGCCCAGTTGCCATGCGGCTTTGACCTTTGCTTAACAGTTTCCACCAGGCACAGAAAGCACTGAGCAAAGAGGACACTTGTGCTATGGTTTGTATTATTTACGACTGTCTGTCTTCAGAAGAACAAATAGATTGGGCAACCCTTGGAAACAGAATACTTAAGCCACATCACTGATGATACAATTGCCAAATGATGTGAAGTTTAAATCTTGACACAACTGATTTTGAGAAATGAAAAACACTTGCCTAAGACATGCCCTCCCAGACAGTTCTGCTTCCTCACTTGCTAGCTGGAAACAGCAGAAAGGAGCTCAGAGTGAAAAGCTGGCTAAAGGACTTCCTGGCTTGCCCTGTCTCCTAAGAGACTATCTGTGTTGTTCAGGAGATCATCTCACATTGCTCACAGAAATCAAATAATTCAACAAGGAGAGCAAACATGCTTGTGGCATTCAAGTTGCTGATGCTGCTCTCTTCAGGGCCACAGAGGCTGTGTCCTGCTGCCCCAGGGTGTCTCTCATATGCCAGATTTCAGATGACTTTCTGGACATGATGACACACTGCACATGGCTAATTCAAACAGAAACATCTGGAGACTACAGCTCTCTGGTATGAGAAGAGCTATGGCTGATCCTAAGTGTTACCGGAATCACAAAACAGCAGAGGTTTCAGTCCACCTCACTGTCCACTTAACAATCCCATCCTTCATCAGCTTGTCTCTGAGGTTGTTTTGGAAGACTGTGTTGAAAGGCAGGCTAACGTCAAGCTAAAAAATATCCACTGCTTCTGATGCCTTAGGTTTTAACTTCTATATTTTTCGAATCCTGTACTGCCTGGTGTGTAACTCTGAAGTTTCTTGTGAGCTGCTGTTCTCCCATGCTGGTTAGACATAACAAGCCTCTGCAGGCTTCCACTCCAAGGACACCAGGCCCAAAATGTGTCAACTAAAAGCCTCTAAAGGGGGGCAAACTTGGGGTAATTCCATCATGAAACTGAGGTTATAATTGGAGAATTAACCCTGATATGCAAATGAACCAAACTTATAAAAGTGTGAAGAACCCTTGACCCAGGGTCCATCTTGGGTGTAGCCTTTGACTGCCCAGGGTGTGCCTTTGAAGGCCCTTCAAATAAATCCCTCCTTTTATTCTCTTAATTCTTGCCTAGTCTCTGTGTTTTAGGTGGTCACTTAAGGCATCACTTCCCCCTCATCCACCAAGCCAGTCCTCTCATTGTAGACTGCTCTGAGGTTGGTTAAGCACAATTTCCCTTTCATAAATCCATGCTGACTGGCCTTAATGACTTTTTAGTCTTCCATGTGTTTGCAAAGTGTTATGAAGAGGACTTTTCCCACTGCCTTTGCACATTTCAAGGTGTAGCTGGGCAGTGTGTAATTTCCCAGATCTTCCTTCTCGTTCTCCTTGAAGACAAAAGTTACATTGCTTTTCTTCCTGTCTTCAGACTCTCCCAATCACCATGACTTTTCAAAGATTATTGAGAGTGACCTCACAAAAACACCTGCCAGCTTCCTGTGTGCTCATGGGTGCATCCCATCAGGGCCCACAGACTTATGTATGTCGGGTTTGTTTAAGTATTCCCTAACCTGTTTCCCCGCATTGATGGTGAGTCCTCCTTGCTTCAGGAGATGAACGATGTTGGGGAAGTTCACCTTTTGAAAGACAAAAACCCCTTAGTGCCTGGGGACTGCAGCAGCTCAGGGAGGAAGAGGCTTTACGTGGCATGGGGACCCAGGCGAGGCAGAGGAGGATGGGAAAATGATGCAGTTCATTTAAAAAGAAAAATTAAGGAAGTCTGCCGGTGTCAGAGTAAAAATAGATGCAATCAGTAATCAAAGCAGAGCATGAATAGCATACTGAAATTGCACATCTAAACACCCGAAGCAGTTGAACCTGACTCGTGCAATCTATGCTGACTGACCCTGATTCTGTACAGTGCCCCTTCCTGGCCATGTCCCTGCTGAGATCCACCACAGGGGCCACTTCTACCTATTTCCTGCAATGAAGTAAAACACTGACTACTTGACCATAATTATTAAAAAGCCCCAGATTACTACCCTGAGGGAAAGCAGAGCAAAATTGCCAGGAGTACCAGACACACAGATCGCTAAATATTCCAAAGACCACAAGGAAAGAAAAGCTCTCTACAATGAATCGAGGTGTATCCCCTAAAGAAAGCTTCCTCAGCTGGAGTCCTTTCTACCACCAGAAGTTTGACAACCTTGTTTCATTTAAAAATATAGAGACTGCATTTAAGACCATAGTTTAGAAAATAGTCCATAGTCTTGCCAATCTCCTCAGGGGCAGGAGCTTTGTATAAGGGGTTGAAAAGGAAAATATCTACCTTTGCTCAGTCTGACCTGCAATTCTTTTCACATGCAAAGGCAGAGGCCCTGGGGAGAGGAAGGCCGGAAGAAACACAGTGTATGTTCCCAGGCCTGGAGAGATGTGGGTCAAATCCCTGTTCTGCCTTCTCATTTCCCCTTTGGTGTGACTGATACAAACCCGTTTCCCTTTCTCAAGTTGATATTCTCAGGATAAATACACTAATAAATGGAGGTGGCCAGTTGCTGCCTTGTACTATTTAGCTAGTTCCTTATCATTATATGTCTATATTTCACCTTTAAATGCTGCATGAGTCAAAACCCCCCAAACATAAAAGCTGTATTTCTGTAAGATGCAGCCTGGCTAATGTAGGATTCTGAGGAACATTGCTGTAGTTCTCTGATGGCCTCAAAAGAGCCCTTAGATATAAAAGTACTTGCTTCAGAGCAAGCACAGAGGTTGCTCCCGAAGAATTAGCCCTTAAATATTGAGGCCAGTGCTATCAGAGCTAAGACTTCGGGAATGTAGCGTAGAGCATGCATGCCACACATGGGGATTTGTGTTAGCTTTGGCAGTAGCTACAGCCATCACAAACAGCAATAAGCCAGAACAAACCATTCTGCCTGTGTAATCATCCACATCCTGACCTCCTCGCATCTCTGCTGGCTTCCTAATGCTTTGCTGCAGCTGTGCTTTGCAGAAAACCATTTTCTGCAGAAGAGAACAAGGTTACAGGGTTACTTATGGGTGGATCCTCACAGATCAGCTGGTGTTTCTTCATGAAGTAATCTGAATAACCCAAGCGTTCATTGTATTTTCTTAAAAATGCAGAGGATAATGCATCCAGTGCTCTTTCACCTCCGATTCTCCCTCTCCACTCTGCTCTTGTGAGACTCCACCTAGAGTGGAGTTCTGCATCTAGGTCTGGGGCCCTGTGTTGGTTTTGCTTGTCCTGGTTTTTGGAAGCAGGGGGCCACGGAGGTGGCTTCTGTGAGAAGCTGCCAGAAGCTTCCACCATATCCAGCAGAGCCAATCTCTAATGGCTCTTAAGATAGACATGCTGCTGGCCAAAACTGGGCCAATGAGAGAGGTTGGTAACGCCTCTGTCATAACAGATTTAAGAAGAAAATCAAAACAAAGGACACAGAGTTTTTTTCTCTACTCAGAGAAGAGGCTTAATGCAGTGATACATATATCCCAAACACATTGAAAAATTAATTTTTGTGAAGGTCAGAGATGGGATTGGTATCTTTGTATTTCAAGCCAAACAGAGATAACTTTGGTGCTGTATTGACCCACCATGCTGAAAGTACCTAAAGTGGAGGGGGTTGCTGCCAGCACAGAAGTCGCTGCAAGAGCTTGGAAAGGTCAAAATGACCCCAGCAGGTTATAAATCTGGAAAGCCTTTCTGTGTTCAACCTTAGAAAAATCATAAAAGTTTAGTTTCCTTCTTTTTAAAAATGAATAACCTGCCCTCCTTGAGCCTGGAATGTGTTTCTCTCAGAAACATGCTGGGTGTGATGAACGCTGTGTGAACAGGGGCTGGGGGTCCCCCCCAAACTGTGGGACAGTCCTGCTTGCACAGGATTACACGCATGGAAGCTGCAAGAAGGCATAGCTCTTCTATGGCAGGGAGCTACTATGGGGAACTGAGATCACAGGAAAAGGTTTCATTTTGGAAACCTCTTGGTTCAGACTCAAAGGCAAACCAACAAAAAGGTTCTTCCTTCTCAGGCAGGGAGAAACGTTGGTAATAATTATCTTTTAGGGAGGTTTGGTTGTAATAGTCCTTTAGGAAGCCTGTGAAACTCAGTAACTGGATGCTGCCCCTCTTAAAAGACTTGAAGAAATGGGTGCTTTGCAGGAAAGAAAATCAGATCAGTGAAAAAATGCGAACAGCTGGGATTGGAACAGAGAAGCCATGGAACAGGATTGGTTATCAAATCCCCTTTGCTAGAAGTTTCTAAAAACAGAGGAAATGGTTGGTGAGTGTAAAGGGAACTGATAGAACTTTGGAGCCTCCCAGCCACACATCTGTATGGCACTGCTGCTGAGAGGTGACGCTGGCAGCATTGCCGTGGAGAGGCAAGGAATCCAGAGGAGAGCAGGATGAGACAGAGCCAGATGGCAGTGGCAGGGGTCACGTCCTATGCCGTCCCTCACCGCTGTGGCTGCTTTGGCACTTGCAGAGGAATCTCAGCTATGGGACACCAGCCCTGGGGGCCCTGCCTGTCCCTAATCCTGCAGCTCACTTCCTGAAGCACAAGTGTTCATGGCTCCTATTAATTTCTCTTTCTCTGTCTTGGAGGTGGAGGTTGTTACAAATGTTGATCAAAGTTTCCTCCTTTGAGGTAATGATCTGAAAAATCATCATAAAACATGATGTTTTATGATGAGTTTGGAATTAGTGTGGGAGTAACTCCCTGACTAAAAAAAAAGTTTGGTGAGTTGACTTTCACGTACAATAGTACACTGTTATTTTGTGATCTACATTTAGGTTTTTTTCCACTTAAATCACTGTGCATCCCGTTTCACAAATTCCAATAAACATTTTGAAAGACTCTATAAATACAATTCATTCTTGTCTTGTAAATGTCTCTAAACTACACCCTTCACCAGGAGAGTGGTTTCCCTAGCAAATAATATATTCCAAAGTCTTTAAAAAAAAAAAAAAGAGACAATCTAAAAAGATAACAACTAGCACCAAAAAAAAAAAAAAGGCATGATAAGACTGAGCCTATTTGATGAACACAAGATACATCCCATTCTGAGGTACTGTGAAGTTTTTATTGCCACTTGTTTGGTGATGCTGTCTTCCCAGACTCATCCCACTGAAAGGTTTATTTCTCCTCGGGTCTCTGGGGTATGACTTGCTCCCCAGGCAAGGCAGGGCATGGTTACAACCAACAGCTGGGCAGCTGCTGGAGCTGAAGCTCTCTACCTGTGGTGGTTAAAGGAACCAGCCCTCACATGTGGCTCCATGTATGACATCCCTCAGCTCTGCCCTGCGGAGGTGGCAGCAGGGGTGTGTGTCAGTGCCTGCCTCTGCGGGGGAGGTTGGTGGCCCCTGAAACCCAGTCCGGAGAGCAGCAGAGGCCAGTCATGCCAGAAAGTCATGCAGATGTCAGTTATGGGAAAAGGTAAAGGAATCTTTGCCAAAGGTGTCTGAGCCACTAAGCTCAGGCAAGAACATTCCTATTTGGCTCCCTAGTTTTTTAAACAAATGTGGAGAACTGATGGGTCCTGCTGAAACACAGCTTATGTTAGTGGTCATCGAAGGGGGTGATGTATGGAATGGATGCTGAAGTTTTCTTTACAGTCTGCAATGAAAGAAAAAGTGGCTGGAAAAAGCAGCAAGGCACCTTGAATATATACATCTATGAGACTGGGTCCAGCCCTGCGGACAAGGACTTAGGGCAATTGGTGTGTTGGACACGATCTGGCAGTGTGCAAATGCAGCTCAAAAGGCCAACCGTATCCTGGGCTGCATCAAAAGAAGTGTGGCCAGCAGGTTGAGGAAGACAATTCTCCCCATCTACTCCGTTCTCATGAGATCCCATGTGAAGTTCTGCATGCAGCTCTATACAACACCTGTGCAAGGCTGGTGCAGTGGAGGGACTTAGGTCTGAAGAGGGACTGCCTGAAGAAGCTGGAAGAGTGATGAAGGTTGCACGTGAGAGTTGTGGTCCTCGAGGTCATCCATCTACACCTTCCACAATCCCACAGGCTTGAACAAGCTGTATATCGAGGAGGGCTGAAATGTTACCAAACTAGAATGGCAGTGGGGCAATCTGTAAGAGGAGCTGACACCTTTTATTAATTCCATGAAACAGTGGGGGAGAATATGACTGGTAAGTAAAAAGCAACAAAGACAAGCCTTCAGGTATGAAAGCCCCTCCCGGGGCCTGCAAGAGGAGCTAAAGCGAGACCTGTTGTGGTAGCACTTTCACGTCCATGTTGCCACAGGGATGGAGAATTGAACCCACTGCCAGAGGAGGGGCGAGCAGGGACATTTAAACCCAGTCACCGTAATGGGTACAGATTAAAAAATACGTCGTTGTTGCAGTAGTTGAGCCACACTTGGTGCCCTCCCCCACCTCTGCCTCCTTCACTCCCCCTTGGAGGCACCGAGAGCTGTCGGTGAGGCTGGGCCCCGCTCACCACGGGGCAGGGGCTGCCCTGAGGCGCGGGGTAGGGCGGCAGAGAGAGGCAGCTGCCGCTGTAGGTCAGTGGGGATTTCTCCCCACAGGATCCATCTCCCAAAGGGCCCGTGCCTGACCTGAAAGGGTCGTGGCCACCCTTTGTCATGGGCAGGACGTGCTGGGTGCTGAGGTGGGCGCACTGCTGGGGAGAAGGGGCTGTGCAGGGCACAGTGGGGACACTGCACAGCCCCCCGGCTCTGGGGGTCCTCCCGAGGGACAGGCTTCGGCTCCAGGTTGGTTCCTCTCCGGAGGCCCCGTCCTCCCTGGCTGTCCTTGGGTATGGCAGATGCCCAGAGCAGCTGCTCAGCACTGGCTCCTGGGAGCTTTTGCTTAAATGTCCCCTGAAATTAGCAGGTGATGTGTGAGCATCCGGCTTGGAAAGAAGCAAAGGCAAAGCCTCCTGGGTCGGCGCTGCCCCTGTCAGAGACTTGGGAAAGCAAGGCATGGGTTAGTGAAACAAAGGTGTGGTGTAGCACCTCTCCTCTGTGAGACCCTTGCAAAGGCACTCCACTGATGCTATGGTTGGATTTGGTGATCTTAGAGGCCTCTTCCAACCTTGACCATTCTGTGGTTCCATGAACACAGGTAACAAAGCAGATGGCATAGCAGAGCCTCCCCCACAACGGGGGGGTGCCCATGGGCTGTAGGGGCAAACTAAACAAGGCTCCCAGCTCATGGCTCTGCATTTGTTTCACCAGTTTTTGCCCAAAGCCTGTTTTACACTGAAGGAGTTGTTTAGACCTTGCATTCACAGTCCTTGGGGTCCACTGCCAGCATATACTGAAGAAGGACCTAAAAATGAAATTATGCTAATACATTTGACACCACAGAATCAATTTTTTTCTATGGGGTTTGGAAAAGATAAGTAAGATTTTTTAAATGGATTGTTTTGAAGTGATCTTTTCACTACAATAATATTCTGCTTCAGCTCTTCTAGAGTCTATTGCTAACGAATAAATTTTCCTATCTTTACATTTTTTTACCCCACAAACAGAAATTTCATTCAGGGAGGGATCAGCACACAAGAATTATTCTTCTGGGTCTTTTGTTCTGGATATTTCACAACTTCTCTAATTGCCCCAATTATTAGATTATAATGATGGAAACTTTAATTCCTTTCAGAGCACTCATTTCTGACGAGTACTTGCAGGTCTCTCTTCTTTATAATGCTGCTTTTTCATCCATTTAATTATAGTGATTTTGTGGACTGCTGGAGCAGCAAAGCTCCTTTCAGTTGTTCTGCTCTCACCATGAGAAAAAATTCCAACAATCTGGTGTAGGACCCAGCCCACCTTCAGCTAAAGACCTGCTGATGCCACAGAGAGAACATCCTATGTATCACTTGCTCTATTTTGGGCTCATAACTTTTTCTAAAGTTCTCCTCCCTGATCTCTTGTGAGCACATGAAAACTGAATCTTTTCAGAATACATTTTTGCAGATTGAGCGACACAGGTTCTGTGTGACAAACCAGAGACTCCTGTATCATAGCCAGTTTGGCAAAACACAAATATGATGGGTTATTCCCAAGGAAAACCTGCTGGAGAGGCATGAACTGGAAAGCCAATGAGGGTCAATGGTCTAAGTCTGACTGTACAGAGTCTGAACAGCTGAAGAGCAGGCTTTACTATTAGACATTTATGACATCTTTAGTCTGTTTCTACTCCCACACAATTGAAAATGAAAGCCTCAGGAAGATGTTTTAGGAAGGGAAAGATGAAGGCATGTCTACAGGGAACTTGACCTAAGCAAGTAGGCTGACCAGTAGGCTCAGTTATGAAAGAAAGAAAGCCACGTGGCTCAGTAATATTGCCTAGGTGAAAACTGTTTCAGCGTTCATGGAGACAGAACTAAACCAGTGATAGGAAAAGCATTGTTGCTGTATTTGTTAGACATTTAGACAGCTCAGCTGTTTCTTCTTATGCTTTTGTTCCCAAGCACTTATGTCAAGACGTTCTGGTTCTTAGTGTCCTCCTGAGTATTTCCAGTAGATATAGCTGCATCTTCTAAATTCGCATTCTATTCAAATGGGTTTAACTTCCTGCGTGCACTTGTAATTTACTTCTTGGGTTCCCAGATCCCCTTGCTTCTCCATGTCGTCCATTTAAGAAATCTATCCCCACCCAGACCAATTATCCCTTCTGTCTGTGGCTGGGTGTGGATTGCTATCCCTAACACCACGTGGGGGAATGCACCACCTCTAACATAGCCAAAGACAAACTGCATGTGAATACTGGTGATGGCAACTGAGTGTAACACAGCCTCTGCAAAGAAGGTCACTGGAGACAGCCTCACCACTCAGCCTGATGCCCTCCATCAGGCATGCAGCAGTCCCAGGGATCTCTGGAGATGCTTTCACAAGTGCTTCCACATCCATCAGAGCTGATGTTTTAACATCAATGCTTAAAAAATCCTTCAAAGCACTCTTCTGCCTTCAAAGCCCTACTGGACACCCAGGGAGCAAAGAGGGCAAACCAGGTACAGGTAATGCACCTTCCCCTTCTTAACCTTGGCAAAACTCAAGGGCAACAAGCAAAGGTGGAGGATGCCTTTGCTTTTCTCGGTGGTGCCAAGAAAGAGGACAAGAGGCAATGGGCAGAAACTGATGCGCAGGAAGTTCCACGTGCGTGGTGATGAAACTTAGCCTGCCCTGCAGCCCTGCTTTGTTTACCAGCATGGATGTAATCTCCTGCTGCCACCAGGCACAAATTTGCTGTGGGGAGGGGGTGCTGGCAGTGGATGACAGCGCTGAGGAGAGCAGGATGCTCAGGACAGCCCTGGTCCTTCTTGGCCCGATCATGGGCGTGCAGAATGTGGAGATGTAACCTCTGCTCCCACCCAGACCCAAAGCCCAGATAGCCTCCACCATGCCTTGAACCACACATCATTTGACCAAAATTTCATTGACCAATAGCAAGAGTTACCTCAATCTCCTGGATTCTTTTTAATCTTAGAGAAGATGGAGAAAAAGCTGTCTTTGCTTTTTGGATTGATCTTCTTGCTTCTGCCTCTAGTTTTGTTTCTGGACGTGGGTGGTCATGAGCTCCTTTGGACTTTAGAAAGAATGATGATATGTTAAAGGTAGAGGCAACCTTGTTAATAATCTTAAGGGAGCAGAATTTATAGCACAGGCCAAAACCACACATTAGGGCCTGATTTAAGGCTTTGTATTTAATAGGATTTAGTTACTGTGAGCTCAAATAATAAACATATCCCAGACGAAGTGGGATGGGGTAGGAACTCTCAGAAATCATAAAGTCAGTGCACCACACTTATTTGTGGAAGACGGTCCCCACAATAGAGCCCCAGCTGAAGCTAGGAGGTCTTCTGCAGTTCGGCTACAGTGTCCCTGCAGTCACCTTCATTCTTCTCACAGTTTAGACATGTTTATCAGAACATTAATTTCCATTAGCTTCCACAGAGAATTCATTTTATTTAGCCTGCATGTAAGTGAAAGACTGGAAAGCAGGAAAGTGGTTATGTTACTGAACTAGGACTACAGCTTCCAGAAATAGTGCCCATTATTTAAACACTTGCATACACTGTGTTCCAGATATACATATAATACACAGATGGCATTCCCCATAGACAGTCCCTTGGGTACAACCATTTCCTGCTCCAAAATTGCCTCATGATTATGTGTGGTGCCTTGGAGAAGGAGAAGAGATAACATGGTATTTCTGACTTCTAATGATTTGTTGGTTCTTATGTACCTGAGGCAAAACGCTTCAAAATCAACAGGTTTTCACAGAAGCCTAAATAAAAAATATATTATGCTGTGAAATCGTAGTAGCATAGGCTAATTTAGGCTGGAAGGGCCTTCTAGCTCAACCTCCTGCTGAGGCAGGACTAACTTCAGTGTTAGATCAGGTTGCTAGGACCTTGTGAAAATTTTTCCCCTTACAGTCATTTGACCTTGTCATATTCAATAACCCCTATTTGTTGGAACAAAAAAAATTTGCTGAATAAAACTTTCAATACCAGTCTTTAAAATTAACTTGCATAATGTTAGGTAATTTTATACCAACCTGGAAAAATATGAACTGGCCTTCATGCCTCCAGAAGTTGGTAACTGGGTAACCACCATGGCCTCGGCAGGAAAGGAGTCGCAGCGGTCCATTGCAGTTTGGACAGCACTTCCCTGGAGCAAAGACAGAGGGAAACATTTTCTATGCAACACTGATTAGATGAATCCCACGTGATACAATGGTTCGTCGGTGGCAGATTGCCACTTCTGGTTTGGTGCTCAGAAATTACACTGAGAGAAACTATGCAAAAAACTTCCAAACATAAGCAAATTCAATATAAACAAACTAATCATTGCCTTTATTCTGTCCATCACTAAATATAACTTCCAAAAATCATTTCTATTATGATATTATTGCAATTTTATCATTTATTATCATGGTCAGTTTTATCTTTTCGCTTGTCAGTGTTTTGAATGTCATACGTGTACTTGTCTTGACTTTTCTAGAGAACATTGTTCTGGCCTCAGCGAGCGCTTGAGTAATACCTCTCTTTAGCCAGAATGTGCATCAGATCCAGAAATCAGTATGTGCTAGCTCTACTGAGCAATCACAATTGTTTGGAATGGTCTCGTTAAAAATATGCGTGCAGCTCATGTTCTCTGTTTGCATTGTCGTGCTGCAGTGACGTGACTGTGAGGCCTATTTTCCAGTCATCACAGTTTATGAGCAACTTCTTTCCTGCAGGACTTGCCTCCTGAGTTACTCTTGGGCCAGTGCAATAATGAAGCCAACACTCAGGTGGGCAGGAAGATGCCTGCCCTGCACAGCTTTCTCAGTACCCTCCCTCATGGGCCTGAGAAGGCTGGGAACCCATCCCTAACCAGCAGAAATAGAGATTAAAAAATGATTAGGAAAAAAAAAGAAAATAAACAAGCAGATGACTGCACCCCAACAGTGAGAAGTGTAAAATGCATTGCTCCAAATCAAGAGTTGCTTTGGAATACAAGGAATGGCAGAGGGAAGGCTGAATAATCCAAAGGGTATCCTCTACTTTGATTTCTGCTCTGTCATGTTCACTTGTGAACTGTCATGTTCGTACTCACGCTGTTGTTTTTGCCTGGCTTTATCACATATGGCTGGTCTCAGGTAGATCTTCCTCCCGTCCAAGGTCGAGCAGTCGTTACCACAAACCACCACCCCAAGGCAGGACTTTTTTAAGATGCGAGAGTTGTGGTTGTTGGTGTTTCTCATTGCCCAGCTGCTGTGGTGCCTCTGAGCATTTTTATCCTCTGAGCTATAGATATGTTTTACATAGGAATCTGGCCATTCTTGAAACCAGTCTGTCTGGCTTACATGCTGTGGGAAGAACAAAGCAAGCCACATTTTAGGCTGGAGAAGAGAAGAGCTTGTACAGGAGGTGAGCAGAGCTGGACCTCTTCTGCGTGTCCTCTAGCCTAGGTGACTCCAGCCCCCCAGCAGGTGATGCTGGTTATCAGGAGGGAGCAGTGAAGATAAGGCAGGAAAAACCCAGATCTCTGTGGCTCCCCACGAGCACCAGAGCATCAGGAAGGCCTGGCCAGGAGCTTGTTCTCACTCACCCAATCAACCAAACAAAAAGAATAAAAAACACCAAAAAACCCCCCCGAACAAACACTAAACCTCAAGGACAACACAGTAAGGAGCAATAAAAATAAAACTTGGAAAAAAACCCCAAAGGCCCAAACACACATCAGTACATCAGCGTACATCAGTGGGTACGGTCAATACAGTAAAATGCAGTAAGCTGAAATGCATCTACCATGCCTGATGATGGTTTTGAGGGAAAAGTTCTTGTAAGGCATACAAAAGCTCGGTAGAAATTTCCTTTAAATTGCTAATTCCAGAACCGAGAGCCACGACAGCAGTAAGAACATCAATGAAGAAGAGAAAACTCCCGTGCTCCCCTGGTAGCCACTGGATAGTGCAGGGAAGGGTGTCAATGAAGCCTCCAGATAGAAATGCAGGTGAAGGTGACCTTGGGGTGAAGGACGGGGAAGGGGACATCCTGGAACATGGAGGCTTTGGGCAAACAGCACTGTCATAGCAGGGAAGAGGCTGGGATCCAGTAAGAAGGCAGGGTTGGGAGGTGAAAGGCAGAGTTGGACGCTGAAGGACTGCAGCAGGAGGAATCTGGCAGAAATATGCAGAGGTGAGGGACAGGGAGGTGACATTGGTGTGCAGGGTATGCGGGCTTTCAGTGGAGAGCATGGCTGAAACTTCTAGCTAAGAGAACTAGAAAAGGACAGAGGGAGGGGAAGATCACTATTGTGCCTCCCAGCAAATCTGCAAGCATGAAGCAAGGTTTCCCTACGTGCTCCTGAAAAGACTTGCCTCCACGTGGAAAGACAGCCCCAGAGCTGGAGCCCAGTCTGCAGCAAGACCGAGCACCCACAGTTGCAAGGCAGTTGTGGGTGCTGTGCTCCCCTCTCATAAAGCACCACCCACGGCAAAAAGCAAGTCCTGGACAGCTCTAATTAAGTGCCCACAGCAGGAGGCACCTTTTTTCCCCTCTGCTCCCTCTGCATCTAATCCACCAGTGAAAACAATGCTTCTGCAGTATTGCTATTTTTCATGCATCAGCAGCTCTTTCAACAACACGTTTAAGGAGAAATGCATGGAAATATCAATATTTTCTCAATATTTTCTAGCAAAACACTCCCCCATACCTTGAGGTGACGACAATAAAGGCAATGAAGCATAGGTGGCTGAGAAAGCATTTAAGATCAGTGGTGGAGATGACTGGTCAGAACTAAATAAATTTCTAAGACACAGATACATACCTGGGGAAGTGTGATGTCATTGATATCCCAACTCATCATTTCTCCATGTCGGGAAGCAGAGTCCTCCTGCTCCATAACAGAATCATCTGCACCTTTCAGCATTTTTGAATTCCTTCCCAAAGTCAGCAAGAAAGTCGCTCCTGGCTGCTTTTGAAGTTGCCTGGCTGTCAGCAGTCTCAAGCAGTTTACAACCAGGAAGCTGTTTCCTGAAGCTAAATGATAGAGAGGCTGCTCATTAAAGATAAAAATCAGTGTTCTTCTGCCAGAAAAACTTGTTCCATTAAAAGTTTTGCAAGCCAGCAAGGCAGTGGAAAATATAGCTTAGAGATAGCCTGTGATGTTACAGAGACATCTCTAACAGCAAGCAAATCGTGCTTGTGGCATTTGATTTGCGTTGCTCAATCTCCTCTCATACCAAGTTTATAGCCATGTAACTCTGCTCACAGGCTCTTTGTACACCTGATGCAACTCTGGCTCTATTTTCCAGAGCCAAACTGACTGAACAGCTCAGCAGCTGTTGAGGGGTCTTTGAGAGGCTGCTTACCACATTAGATATCTCTTGCTCTGCATGTGACAAAGGTGAGCAAAAGAGGGGTCTGCTCCATCACTTCAGAAGAAATGGTGCTCGACCATTTCGAATATTGCTGGTATCTCTGAGAGCTTACCAGGGCAGTATAGAAAAGGAGGCTGGGCTATCTGCATTTCCCTATCTCAGTGGCAGACTGAAGAAAAAACACCCATCAGGGTATGTTTGTTAAAACCAACAGGTTTGCCCTGAAATCTTTTAAAGTAGGTGGCTGCCCTACTCTGAATTTCAGTACCAGCCAAGCTTAATAAAATATTGTGCTGGTTTTGTCTGGGCTAGAGTTCATTTTCTTCACAGTGGCTGGTATGAGGCTGTTTTGGATTTGTTCTAAACACAGGGTAGAAAATATAGAGATGTTTTTGTGTTTGATCCTCAGGGATCCCATGCATGAAAAACTTTGTTCCCTTTGCTAAGGAGAGAAAAAGTGAATCAGTTTTCTCTTTCTGGAAACTGGGAAACTTTCAATGTTTTCAGGAAGGGCACTGTAGTTATGCCAGTTAAGGATTTATTAAAGACTACTGAGTAGTGAGAGAAGTAAAATCTACCTGATAGTCTATTTCATAGACTTTCAAAAGCATAATGTATTTTATTATTATTTCTGGCTCTGCATATATGTATGGCCCTTGTAAAGTGATTTAGCCTCCATGTCCTTAGTTTACATATTTATAAAATACCTGTGATCTTAATTTCTCATGTTATATTTTCACCTCTAAAGGAAGAGTTTGTTGGTATTTGCAGAGCACTTGAGACTTTTGGCTGCCTGGTGCTCTGGCAGCATAGTCAGAGCCCCACTGCCCCATGTTGTGACTCAGACCCATGTTGTGTGTGGGGGAGAAAGAAGCAAAACGTCCTCCATGGAAAAAGACCCCGGCAGAGGGGTGCCTGGAAGTCAGCACGAGTGCTTTCAGGAATCTGAACTGAGGGCGCTGTACTGGGACGGCAACCAACAGGTTCAAGTGAGATGTTAGACCAGAGGAGAAGGGAACACAACAAATCAGAAATAAAAACATCTGTAAGAAACGTCAGGTCTTCATGTATTTTCCTACTGTGCTACAATGAAAATGGAGATAGCAACGTCAGGACAAAGGAAATACAATCTGCATTAGAAAACTGAGTTGAATTCGCTAAACAAATCACCCTTGACTACTGTGTGCTCTAAAACATGAAATGATTAGTCACACAATTCAAAATGGTGGTCTCATTGCTTTTAAAATTACTTTTCTAAATGAGATGGCTTGGAAATTGATTTTTAATTTTCTTCATTAGAGAAAATGGAGTATTTCTTCTCTATACTATATTAATAGAGCTAAACCAATAATTAAATATTAATGTAAAGATTAACGAAAGATGCAGATAATTTCATAATAATACATGCAAAAAATGAAGTTTGAGAGAATCACACATTTAACTACTTGCAGGAAAAGCTTTGCACTACTTATTTCTCTATACTCTTGTGCTACAAGAGTGTTGCTGTGATATGTCGTGAAAGTTGAACACTAGGCAAGACAAAATCAAAAACATAGGAAAGAAATAATATTTCAAGATCTGCTATTTAATTCTTATTTCTGTATAACATCTGACGTATGTTACAATATATTTAGAAAGAGATATTAAGCCATATAGTTTATGACTTAAGTAGCAAGAATTTGAAGGATTTCTTCAATTTTCCTTAGAAGTACTTGGTGTTGACCACTTAGGAAAAGGATTATGATTTTTTAAAAGAAATTATGTATATTACAAATTTACATGAGCCTATAGGTTAAATTAATTCAACATCATCTGTGAGATCTTATTTGGGAGGACAGTCTGGCAGACCATAACCAAGACAGATCTCAGCAGCCATTTACGACAAGAGATTGAGGACTGGGAAAAGGCCTGGAGTTGTGAAAGGCATCCTGCACTCAGGCTCCCTCTCTGGAGAGGTCTGTGCAAGCCCTGCAGAGCATTGCCGAGGACAGCGGCTGTCCCTGCAGGGGCTGCCCACCGCTGTCCGGCTGCCGGGCGCTGCTGCGGGGCGGTGGCTGGCAGCAGCAACGCGTGGGTGTCGCCTGTCACAGAGCAGTCACCAGGGCAGGCTCCTTTCTTCTATTGTCTCACCAGCACACAAAGAAGGTGCTTTAGTCCGTGCTGCCACCAGTCTTCCTTTTGCTCTTTGGTGTCATCTTTCAGTGATGACAACCTTTCAGTGATGTCAGGTGCAGCCAGCGGAGCTTTACTGAGCTGAGTTACCTGTCCCACCAGCAGCCTACGCTGCACTATCTTCCACGGCTGCCTTTGTGCCTTGCCTCGAGTCCATGGTTTTCTCTGACACTGAAAGTTTCACCCTGCTGGTGGGGTCTCTCCTGCCTCTCCTCCACTGCAGCTGTTTGCCTTTGCATGCTTCTCGTCCCACTTTTGTTACTGCAGAGTTTCATGGTGCTGCTCCACAGAAACCAAGGAACGTGCATGCTTACACCGAGACGCTACTGATACTCCCTGAGGAATATTGCTCCAGATTGGCCTGACTTTTTTTTTTTTTAAATACATTCTGTAAACTTAAAAATAACAACTTTATCTTCCAGTTCAGCCTTTCTATTTGATAACCGTGGCAGTAGGACGAAGCAATATGATTATCTCCCAGATGTGGAGCATAAACTCACTGCGAACAGACACATCATTTCTAATGAGCAGACAATTTCCGCCTGTGGAAAAATGCACTGGGGATGCTGCTTATTTTCAATAAGCGATGAGACAAGCTTTTGTTCTCAGATTGTCCTGACATATCCTCAAGTTGGCTGCCTCTATATTCAGCATCATTTGAAATGCTTATGCTGTCTTCACCTTTCAGTATCCAAAAGTGGAAGCTTCTCCCCTGTGGTCTGGGTCTTAGAAGGAAGATGGACATATTTTGAGATGGAAGTACTTTTAAATCCTTTGTTTATACTTTGTTTCTCTTTAACTCTTTTCTCAAAACTGTTATTTTAACATCCCTTGAGATCTGAACCAGCTGATGAGCTCCTGGTTTTGTTCAGTTACCATCCTTCTGAATTCTGGACTGCTCTGGATAAGAAGTCAGTCGTAGGTGGTGTAGTTCTCCTGGCTTTGCTGCTTTAGTCACATTCATTGGACAATTTTTTAAAAATGCTTTTTAAAAAAAGTTTTGGTTTCCTACCTTTTCCAAACATCCTCTTTCTAGAGCACTGTCTCAGGCAATATGGTCTGCAGGCTCCTCTGGTTGTCACATCGTGTAACACAGACGTATCTACACCATGGATGGTAAACCAGACAGATCAGCACAGAGTTCACCTCAAAGCTCAAACACTGAGTAATGTCCTGGCCTCTTTTTTCTCAGGCTACAAATATGTATCTTGCGTCACTCCTGCCCTCGTGGGCTCAGGCCACTGCTCAGTACAGACACTCGGGTGTCTCTGCCAGAGCGCCTGGAAGGTGCTGTGTATTCCTGCCTGTGCTGCCCAGACCGGGGATGGACACACAGACCATCGTAGCACCTCACTGAGGGGACATTCCAATCCTGCTGTTGGGATGGTAATTTCTTGAACTGCTCTTGCTCAACAGCCTGCAACCCTCTCAGTTTTACCTCTGTGTGAATGGAACAGTCATTTGGCTGCACTGTTCTCATTTTTCATTTTCTCTTTTACTTTTCTGTCTATGTCTAGCAGAGAAGCAGTTGTGGGCGTGGTTTTTCAGAGGCTCTGCCACATGAGGTTCGTGTCCACACACTTGTATTGCGTAGAGTAAATATTTTTGCCAGGCCTCTCAGTCCCTCTTCTTGAGGAAACTGATATTCATCCACGTCTGCATTAGCTCCCAAGCAGTGTTCTCAGCTGAGAGCCTGGTAGTTGAATGACTTACTATTGTAAGAATAGTATCAGTAATCTGTTAAAGGTTTTTTTCCTTTTCTCCAGGACAGTGTTTTAGTATCGAGGGCTAGGAATGTGTCTTGTTCTGCCCTGTGAAGAACATAGTCCAAGTGAAAGTTTTGAGGACTGAGCTCCTTTTAATCATTGTTTGGAATGCTTGAGTGTATACAAATACATATTTCACTTTATTTCTTGGTATCTCTTTATTAAAGCTGTGAGCTATAATTCCTTGGCAGGGAAGTCTGGGTTTTTTATTTACTTTATTGACCCCTTTAATTTTTTTTGTCTTAACATATCAGACACTCTGCAAAACATGTGATGTTCTACACAT
Source organism: Mohoua ochrocephala (assembly GCA_013398855.1). Lineage (NCBI taxonomy): Eukaryota > Metazoa > Chordata > Aves > Passeriformes > Acanthizidae > Mohoua > Mohoua ochrocephala. The sequence goes on from VZTA01018388.1 coordinate 107,162, forward strand.
CATATTAACCTCCTGGGGTAAAATTCATGGTAGTTATTCCACAGAGGCAAAACCACCATGGCAATATAACAGCATTAATGTTGTGATGCTGTAAAAAACTTAGGTGTGGGTAAAATTTTGGTTTAGCTTGTTTGTCTTTCTGACCGTATAAACTATCGGTCCTGTTTTGTGGGGTTGGTTGGTTGGTTGGTTTGTTTTTGTGGCTTTTTTCCCTAAATCATAAATTCACCTGCTTTAGCTGGAATCATTGGTTTGTATGGATTATCAAAAATTTTAGTTGGAATGCTTTTTGTGTGTCATGTTTAAAAATTACCATCTCTTAGTGACAGTATTTTGATGCAATTTAGAAATTACTTTAGTCTATGGCCATTCTCCTTTCTTATTTTGTTAGTTTTCAAAGCCCAAGGCATTCACTCCTTTTGTCTCTTGATCTGATATTCCATTTCTCATCTTGCCTTTGCATCTGGTACAAATACATGTGATTTTGCAGTTCTGCCTGGCGTGAACATCACGTGCATGCAAAATCTCATTTCATGGATTGTCACTCATGTATTGAATGTGATGCTTTTCTTTTTCTTACAATTCTGTGATTTTCCCTTTTGTGATTTAAAGAATGTGTAATTGCTAAATGAGTTGTCTTTCACGTCTCTCTGCTTCAGAACAGGAATTTGGTATGTCACTATGATTGCTGTTTTCCTTGTTCCCACTCTGTTGCTGCAACATGCATTCTAATTTTTGTGTTGTTAGAAGTGACTCATTTCTGATATCTCTGACAGCGTGCTCTGCTTTTCTCCATGGTCAGGTGGAGTATCGTATCTACAGAATCCATCCTCAACTGCAGGTAATTCCAAAATAAATTCCCATCAGTTAGCCATGCCCTAGCTTCGAACAGCCAGTTTCTGGTATAATCAGCTGCTGTGGAGATCCTGTATGTGTTCCTCTTTTTGCAGACTAGGATATCTCACAGATTCAAGTGTTCAGGCAGTACTGTAGAACTTTAACTAATTTGGTCTGCCATACTTTCAAGAATGAGAGGAACTTTTCCACAGCCTGGGCACTGAAAGGAGCACTGTGTGGGGGAGAGGGGGCCTTGTTTCTGGTCACTTGCTTTGCAACTTGCTTTGCTCTACTCCTGAGAAATCATAGCTGCTCTTCCTATTGGGCTGGGCTCAGTACCCAGCAGGCCGGTGGAAATTTAAACAGTGACACAAGATCAGATCTTTTACAATTTGAGAAGTGCCAGATTACACTTGATTATCTGTTTGATTCCAGGTTCTGTCTCTGTTGGTTTTAGGAGAGAAGAATCCCAGCTCTAAGCCTAGGTTTGGCAGTCCGGTGTAGCTTCCTGACACTGTTTGTCACACCTTGGAATTTCTCAGCTCCCTCCATGCCATTGGTCTCATCTGCTGCAACCCAAAAAAAGCTGCTCCAATACCCTCTATTCAAAAATTTTATCCTTGGCTTTCATAGCAGCTCCCAGGAACGATTTCTGTAGGTCCTTAGCAAAACTTGTGAAGGCCAGCTGCACTTCTGCCTTACGGAAACTGGTAACAAGCCAAATCCAGACAGATATGTCCCCCCACGTGGGCAGTCCCTGCCTGTACTGATCAGGTGATGATTATTGCATCTTTCTTTGTCAATATTATGGCCAGCGTGCTCTTTTCTCATTTGGGGTTCATCTATCACACTGGTGCACATCTAAGCTATTTCTTTCTCAAGAATGGCTTGAGAAAATCTCCCTTCTTATAAGTTTTGCCTGTCCTTGCTATTGTATCTCCTCCAGGAGAAGGAACACAAGGGAGTTTCTCAGGCTTCTGAGCTGGTCTGACACCTACAATACCCCTGTGGGTAGGAATTCACCCCCACGTTTGCCTGTGCACTCTCCCTGTATTTCCTCCTGGTTCTAGCTGTGGCAGCCACGTTGCAGACCTTGTTTCGCTGGCAGCATGGATTCATTTTAGGACACCTGTAACTCCAGTAATGCAATGCAATGGCACAAGACAACACCTTGTTCTCTGAAAATACAGCGGACTCTCTACTGCAGCTAAGGTCCTCACATGCTAAAAGATTAATTTCCTGGAAGTGGTGACAGCAGCATTGTTCCTCATGTCACATTCCTTGCCTCACTTTCTTTCTCCATTCGCACTCACCTATCCCCCAGCTACCTGGAGAGTGCACAGTGCAGTGTCTATAATACCTACAGATTTCCCAAGTAGTTTTTCTGGTATAGAATAAGAGGCAGCAAAACTAGTAGCCCAGGTTTGTTCTTTAGCTCTGAGGCTGATCTCCCCTCTTGCCTGATTGAATCATGTTGATGCAGAATGACTGACTGACTTGTCAGGCACTCCTGCAACCCGATCCCCCACTTCACCAAAAGTGGGCATGCCTCCATAAAGGAAGGGAGCTGGTTAGAAACTGGAAGCTGTGCAGCTGCATTACCAGGTTGATCTGCCGAGGTTACTTAGCTCTGCTGGCTCCAGTTTTTATGTCTGGCACTGCATCATGACAGGAGAATTTCTTTCTGTCTCTGCCCAGTTGGACAAATGTCAGGCCAGCCTTGCTATAAAAGCCCATCCACATGAGTGGCATGGTATTACAGGTTGTTCTGAGACTGCTCCAAACAAACCACTGCCCTCTCAGAAGATGGACTGTGCCTTTGAAACTGGATACAGTACAGTTTTCAGCATATCTAATAACACGGTGCAGCAATGTTCAGGTAATCTGATGACACACTCCAGTGGTTGCCTACGTATCTGCTGTCGTGCAGTGGCACAAACTGCAGCAGCAATCTGGTAAGTGCCACTGGGTTTCCTTACACCTCGTGCTCCTCTCAGCACAGAAGGACAAGCCTGTCTTTCATTTTCTCTGCATTTTGCCCGTCCATTTGTCCTTCATGAAGAAGCAGCCCAGCAGCTTTTTCTGCACTGCACTGAGCCAAAGTCTCTGGACTTGTGTCTGTGACAGCAGCGAGGGAGGGCACTGTGCAGTGTGCTGCTGGTGCCACAGACCCGGGGACCTTGCTATCGGCATTGACACGGAACAGCAGAGACCGAGGACAGAAGTTACAGCACGGTGTGCATTGACCAAAAGCAAGTTGTCACTGACTGTCCTGAAAACCCAGGCCTTGGCTTTGCGGGGCCACCAGAAGCAGGAAGGCAACAAATGAGAGGCAGTAGCAGACAGGGGAACGTGTGTGTTTGGGCAGAAGCCTGCAGGGACACCCTACTTATTTTATGGTGTTATTTATACATCTTAACCTTATGGAAACAATGGACCTGTGGTGCTGTCCAGCTCACTTCAAAGCACTGAGACCAAAATAATTTTACTGCTGTTTTCTGAATTACCTTTCTTCTAGCTGCCTTTTAGCAACTTGCGTCTCTGGGGATCATCTAATTTCATGGCAAAAATTCCTGTTTTTAATTGTTGTTGATAAACAAGTGAAAATTGCTTTTTACACCCTTCCGCCTTCCCAACTACCTTCAAAGCTGCTAAGCAGAAGTTCTTGCAAAGCGAGAAAGACAAAGATAGTCGGGACGTTCTTGTCAATTCCTTCCACAGTATGTGCATGACTCCAATTCACCTTGACAAAGGCAGCAAATTGATCTGGAAAGGTCCACATGAAGAACTACTACTTGAAGAGTGCTGCTAAAATAGAGTCCTAGTGCTCTAACTGGCAGCAGCTTTCATACCTTCTTCAAAAGCTCACTACCTGCACCCTGCTCAGAAACAAATTCCCACTGTCCCCTCTTCACCCTCTCTCCTTTCCACATTGTTTAGTCCTCTGGCTTTGCAAATGATGATTTCCATTCTTAGCTGCTGTTTACACACTTAATTGTGCTGTTCCTCCTCATTTAAAATGTAAAATACTCGAAGTACCTAAGTTTTAAGTAGGTACAAGCAAGAGATTCTCTTATAAATTACCTTGGACATAAAAATGGTATCTTCTAACTTTGCAGCTATTGTGCATATTTGGGCACACAAAATCTCTAACATGCATTGATCCCTTAAGGCAGTCAAATCACAGAAATGAATCCCTAGAAGATTTTTTACAGAAAAATAGAGAAAAGCAACGCCAAGAAAAGGGGCAATATTGGCTATTGGCATTAAGACTTGGTCATGCAGCTTCTCTGAGGCACATGTGGAAAGTGAGGATTGGGTAACTTTAGTGAGTGACCATCCCAGAGGTGTCACTGCTGCCGTCAGCAATAGCTGAACTCACCAAGGCTTTTTTTTTTTAAGCCATACTATTCACTTATCTATATACAAAGAGCTTGTGCAAAGGGACTTTTCAGCCATGACTACAGCAACCATTACAACATCTCTTAGTCACATAACAGCAGGAAAAAAAAAGTAGAAACATGAAACTGCTTGGAATGCAAAGCTGCCTCTCACTCCCATTCAGCAAACTCTTCAAGAGGAAAAAAAAGTTGAATCAGTCATCTCATTCAGAACAAACAACTTCTTAGGGAAAACAATAAAATAAATGGCTGGATTTGGGATAAACATCTATTGTTCGTATCATACCCACCATGTTATGAAACACGGAGGGAAAACAGAGGACAAGATGGGAAAGGGCTTTGCGCAGGTGCGGGATGCACAACGTGCCCTTGCTCATTGCTCCTGTCCATTTCCTGTCCCTGTCGCTGACAAACTGTGGAAATAGTTCACAAGGTAAAGAGACTTCTAGCCACCTTCGAACCCTTCCTCGGCTGAACAGCCTCGATAGGTATCCCCAGCTAAAATGCTGTGGGGCAGTCAGCTGCCTCTGTCGGTTTCCCTGCGTGCATTTCTCAGTCCTGGCTCTGCTTTAGTGTGAAACCAGAGCTTTGCTGTAGTCTACAGACAGCAGAAGACTTGGCCTGACTTCCAGGATATTGAGAAATCAGCGGTTTCTACAGAGATGGAACAGAGAACCAGCACCACAATCCTGCAGGTGCTGCAGCACAACTCCAGGAGTCGCCATGTCTCCTGAGCTGCACAAAGAGCAAATCCCCATTTGAATCATGTGAGAACTTTAAGCAACAGTTCCTAAGCACAGGTTTGAAAGGGACGTGTATAAGGTGCTGAAGTTGTGCTGTGGAGAGACACTGTCTGCTTGTTCTGGGTGTTACTCGCTCCCATGTCATGTGCTGTGCCTTCATATTTAGCACAGCTGCATGAAATTTAAAAAATGTTCCAGAATTGTAAAGTTGGGAGTAACAAACTCTGAAAGTCACCTAAACTGGCTGCTTGTCTGAATTGCTTCTTTCTGCTCCAAGCTGTGTGCAGATTGTGCTCAAATACACTGTGGTTTTCCAGTTTTGCCTTAGGGTGGATTTTTATTTTTATTTCGTTAGAGGAAAGTGCTCCGTAGTGACCTTAATAAATAAGAAATGGACACCTATGTTACAAAAGATCTCAAAAATCACATTGGAAAGTTAACACTACACAGCTAAAATATCTCTTATGCTCTTCCGTGGTAACTGACTACCAGCCCTAAAATGATTGTAAAATCTCAAGAACAACTTGCCAACTATTTTCAGAGTGCTGAAATGAGCTGTGCATGCTGAGATCATTAACAAGAACAAGAAAAAATGTGTTCAGTGCAGTTTCCCATCTATTAGATTACTTTGCCTCTCCAGCAGTCTCCAGAGAAAGCCTCTGACTGTTTCTTAAGGTCACTGAATCATTTCACTACAATAAATGATCTCTCTAGCTGGAAATGCTGGAGAGGCTCCCCGTGCCTCAGCGCTGCCATATCAGTGAGTCACTGCAAGCCCCGTGCTCATGGGTGAACACGCACCACACCCAACCTGCCCCCTCCCCTGGCCTTTTTCTTCTCTTTGTCCTCCTCCATGTGCTTCTACTTCCCTAACACTATTAAACTGATAGAGATCTGTATGTTTTACAGTCTGTGGACAGAATGAAAACACAGAGCAAAAAAAAAAAAAACCAACCAAAAAAAGGCAAAACCCCACCAAACATGATCTAGGCTCCCTAATCTTGGGAGTCTTTGACTTTGCCTCATGTAGGCAATTACAGGATGGGAGTCAGCAATGTTCCCGCGGGGCTCTGGCAGAGCAGGAGGACAAAGTGTCCCAGGACAGGAACAAAGCTGTCTTCTGTGCCACTTAAAGCCTGGAGACAGCAAGTATTGACAGTCAGGGCATTGAGAGGTGTGCCAGGGTAAGAGTAGTTGACACGCATGGTTTGGCGCACCATGTAATCAGTAACAGAAGGAACTGTAGGTCCCATCAGCCATGATCCTGTCACAAAGAGCAGCACCATCTCCCAGGTGCAATCAAACATAGCACTGATGAAGAAGACCAACATTTGATAAAAGCCTTTGTTTCCCTCAGCAGGAGATAGCAGGCTGTTCCCTTGGTGAAACAAATTCCAAAAAGCATCACCTGCAAGCCCTCGGCAACATCTTCTCTCCTTATCCCCAAGTGTGCAACACATTTCTCTTCCAGCTTTGTTCTCTCTTTTGTCCTTGTAACTTGCCTTTTTTTAAGGCTCGTTCCTCTATTTGGCGGATTCCTTGTGGGAGAGAGGAACAAATAAGCACCCCTGGGTTACTGATGGGTAGTTCAGTAGTGCTGGTTACAAACCAGGCTCTCTCTCAGTCACTCTCAGAGTTCATCTATGCAAAGCTCACATGCTACGAAGCTGTCACCAGCCTTCCACTCCAGCAACTCCTGGTCAAGCATGCTTGGCTTGGGCTAAGTCCAAGGCACTCTATTCCACTTTTTCAGAGTAGTGAATTTATCATGGTTGCTTTACCCCTGTAAACCAGATCTCAGATGTCTGCCTCCTCTGTCTCTCTGCACTGCCACAATCACAGAATAATTCGGGATAAAGGGTCCCTCTGGAGAGCACCTACCTCACAGCAAGTTACAGTAGGATGCTCAGGGCCTGACCAGTCGAATGTCTCCAAGGATGGAGATCAGCCTCCCTGGAAAGCTATGCCAGCCTTTGACTGCTCTCATTGTGAAGGATTTTTTTCCATACATTTAATCTGAATTTCCTTTGCTGCAACTTATGCATTTGTCCTTTCATTGCACCTGTGGATCTTCTTCTGTGCCCCGCCAAGAAGACTCTGCTCATCCTCCTCCTTATCACCCTCAGGCAGCTGAGAACAGCAGTGAGGTGTTCCCATCTTCACTCTGCAGCTCCCTGAATCTCAATGCTCTCTGGCAGACAGAGGACCCAGAAACACAGGTGCTTTGCCAATAGGCATCCTCGAAAAGTGAAGACTATTGAAAGACTTCAGACACCTTAGGTACAGACAAGCCACTTCCAAATATCTCAAATTGCCTCAAAGCCCAGTGGAGTCAATAAAAAAAGGTCACCCTTACTGAACATTGGTGGGCAGGGCATACGGCCTCACTCAATTAAAAGTTAAACCTGGGATGCTACCTTTACACATTCAGTTCTTATACTCCTAAAGACCCAGTCAGGATTTGATCTGGGATCTTCAGTTTCAAAGGACAAAAGAGTCAAGTCAGAGTGTCCTCTAACTGTGCATCTTGCAGACTTCTTCATTTCTCCACTAGATTACATTATTTTTAGAACACGTTCAGTCTCCTTATGACCTGGTTTCTTCACATTATACCATGAATGATTAACGTCTAACCTTTCCCTTGAGAGCATCCTGCATCTCAACAGTCAGCAAAGTTATTACACTTCTGCAACAGAAGTGCACTTCTGGTCCAATCACAAATATGTTTCTGATCATTATTCTGAGAAAAAGTTGCTTCACTGAAGTGATTTGCTCTTTCGGCAGCTGCCGGGACAAGGCTCGCTTTTATAGATGGCTGCTTTAGTATGACAAACATCAAGCAGGCTTCTGGACACTTAAGGCTGTGTGTTCTCTTTCAAGTTATGTTTCAGTACTGCTTGTGGGAGAGTATTTTTGTGTTGTGTTTTTCTATAAATCACTTTGACAGAAATGGAGACATGTATTTTTTCCATAGGGGAAAAACCCACGATATTTTCAACAAAGTAACTGAAAAATACCAGCTGAAATAAAAAGCACGGGAATGTTATCTTAGGGCCTCAGTGACACCTGGTGTTCAGGCAATGGATATGGTATTCCCTGGGGGAGGGCTCCCGGGGAAGTTGCCAGACGAATGCCGTAAGGGATCTGAACGCATCTGAATGCATCTGAAGGGACAGTGCGTTACTGCAGGAACATCAGCAAAGAGAGAGACTGAAAACTTGTTCCCAGACAGGGGCCATCTTCACTTCCTCGGGGGATAATCCAGCACAGCGTAGTGCTGAGGATGGGCCCAGGAAGATCAGTGTGAATGAGGGGAGGTGGAAGCCCAGCAACCATTTTCCTTCCTCTTCCATTGCCCCCGTACTGCACGGTATCTTTATTTTCCTGCAGGATTGGTCTCAGCTTGTGCTGAGCTCCCACTGCCCAGGACAGAGGCCAGGTGCCAGGAGAGAGGTGTTCCCACACAACCCACAAAGCTGCGCTGCCTTAAAGGCCTAAAGGGTTAACCTGGCCACGAAGATCTGTGGCACTGGTTTCAACACCAGTACTGGGATGCTCTTCATGCTTCTCCCGTGTCGACCTACTTCTCCCTCAACAGATACTTTAAATGATTCTGCTCAACAGAAGCCATCAAGACTGGAGAAAAGGGCTATGAAATGCAAAGGAGCTCTCAGTAAAAAACACCATCAGGTAGCCCAGTCCAGACGGCGCCTGTAGCAAACAGCACCATATGTGGTGGGAGTGCAGCCCCAGGTTTCTGTGCAGACCAGAGGAGGAGGCACAGCGTAGTGGCCAGCAGACCTGGCAATCATTACACCCAGGCTGGCGTCACGAGAAGAAAATCCATGCCTAGAAGGGGAGCGTGGTCTTCCGACCTAAGGCCAAAGGAAGGAAGGGGTAAAGACAGGGAGCACATTTCTTAATGCTGCTTGAGGGAAAGCTACCCTTGCTTTGAGGCCGAGATGTGGCTGCTCTGCAGAGAGCAGGGATGGTTTTGGGTGTTCATCAAACACCTACTGCTGAGAGAGACAGTAACTGCAGCCAATCAGAAAACTGATCTGGTGTCGTGTTCTCATCTGTGCATAATCTCCCTTGCCTTGCTGAAAACGAGAGCAATTCAGTTCATATTCTCCAGTTTCTCTTCACGTCCCTCTTCTCACGAGGGCATCCTTTTTTCTTGCCTGCTGGAGTCTCTCTCCTCATTAGCTTTTTTTCCTGGCATTTTGTGTGTTTTCTGCTTCCTGTATATGTTTTCCTCTGAACTGCTTCCTCATTTTTTCCAAACTAGCCTCCTGTTACTGAGGAGTCAGAGCAGGGAGGATATTGGCTGCTGTAATACAGAGAAGCTGCTGTCCTAGCACCACCCTTCATGGTCTTCTTCCAAGGCCTGACATTTTGGGGTTTGCTCACCTGAATTTATCCAAGCATGATAAATACTGAGTGCTATTAAATAATTACCAATCACTTGTATGTGCTGGACAGCTGGTGATGTATTATGTTAATAACCATTACGGGCTAAGCCTTAATGAGAAAATACATTTGATTTGAGATTTGGGCTGAGTTTAATGAATTTGTTCTTTTTTTTCTTCCCTGCTTAAACACATGAATTTCACCTATAAAATGCTCTGAAATATTCCTGGGTATCAGGATGTACATATCACTATTCCGACAATTTAAAACAAAACAGCTCCTGCTTTTCCATGAAAGCCAGAGTTCCCAAGGTTATTTGTGCAAGCAAGGTCAGGTGCACCATAAAAGCCATTATGTAGGATATGCTTGCTTTTAATCTCCTCTCCCTTTACGACCCCTGTTTCCACACTAGGAAATGCTCTTGATTACAAAGTCTTTGCAACAGTGAAATAAAAGACAGCACGGTAGTTTATTCCTGTATGTGGTATTCAAAAGCAATTATACTCTGATCATCTGTGCTACTAGCAGGAACTACTGTGCAGATGTTTCCAATACAGGTCAGGAGCTCTGTTTATCTAACACTTACCTCTCTGCCCAGTCCTCCTCTTTCAAGAAGGGGCTAAGCATGGTCTTCAAAGAACGTACCACAGTGCAATTGCAAGGGAAAAGTCTCTGGCTGTGAAATCCGTATCACTGTACAAACACTGACCCGCCATCCTTGCCTGTACTAAATGCTGGCATATTTGTCACTGGTGTCAGCTGCATCTTTCTATGAAATCCTCCTGGTTCCGGGGTGCAGGAGCGGCAGCGTGTCCCCGGCTGTCCCCTCGCAGGTGCCGCCAGGAGAGGGCATCGGCTCACAGCGCATCTCCTCGGGTGCGCAGCTCCCGGGCATCCCCCACACCCCGCTTCTGGCCCGGGGTGCTCCCCTACCCACCAGGTCCCCTCTCAGCCAGCCAGGCTGACGCCAGCCTTGGGTTTAACCAGACCTGACTATTGGAGGACTTGGGTTAAAAAGAGTTGCTTACACCATTCTTAAATCTCCTTAAAAGCATCTGCATAAGAGGTAAAACACCTCTGCAGATGCTGCTAGATCTGCTCTCTCAAATTTTGAGGCCAGAAGACAAAACTGAACATAGCTGTGTTTGGGTTTTTTGTTTGTTTAGTTCTAATATTATTCTGGCAAGGTGAGATGGATGGGGTTTGTTTGTGAGAGGCTGTGGGTGAGTATTTGTCCAGTTGTTTTTGGGACTTTTTTTACTTCTACTTCAAAAAGTAAAATCTCACATTGACTATAATTTTTTTCTAAATGCGCTGGACAGTGCAACCAGGTAGCTGGCCCCATAGTTTTGGAGGTTTCTGGAACCTTGTATGTTGCTCCTTTCTGACCAAGAGAGAGTTAGTTGTTCATTATTCCTATTTTCCTATATTGCAAGGAAACTTTTGGCAAATTCTGCATATTGCAAAAATGCCGAGAAACCAAGCAGAGCATCCACCACCAAATTGCCTGGTCTGGTTTCAGGAGTTCCCACTCATTTAAAAATCTGCTTTATAACAGTGGGACTGGGCAGCAATTCTTCACGTCTGCTTAGCATGGAAACCAGAGTCAGATGTAAAGACTACTTCTTAGCTTATTAATTAAACTTCTGAGGACAGAAGGGTCTTTTTCGTGATGATTTGCAAAAATCTGTGCAATTTTTAAAGGAAACACAGCTGATAATAGTTGATAATAGTTATGCCATCTATATGCATGGGATGTATTTCCTGGTCTTTTTGGCAAACTCATCACTATTCTACTGAGGAAAAGTGCATTTGCATCAAAGAGGTCTCAAATCCCTGATAGCCCAGCATGCCAAGGGCTGGTCTCACACTCCCTTCCAGCCCCAAGTGCTGTGGGAAACAAAGCAACTTGATAAATTAACAGAAGATCTTTCAGAGAGGCGACCCTTTCTAAATGTACAGAAAGGTGTTAGACTTAGAAAGGCCCTGAAGCTTTGAGATGCCCTTGATTTTAAAGGAAGAAAGGCACTTAGATAATTACAAGGCTACAGATTTCTTTTTTTCTTTTTCTTTTCTTTTTAAAATTTTATTTTCATAAAGCTCTTACTTCTGGTAGGTGAGCTGAAATTCTGATTTCCTACAACAGCTGGTAAAATTGAATTAGCAGCATTTAGTAAACATTTGGCTTCCAGTGGCAGACAGAACAGCTGATAAAGATATGCTTCCTGCTTGCTAAATGGGATGAGACACCGTATGTCCAATCAATTACACAAATACCACAGTACCTTGCTTCAGTATGTGTGGAAAAAATTTCACCTCATTTCACTGTAAATACTTTTACCAAGTAGTTTATCACCACATGAAATTACCTCTGGTGCTGGCTAATCCGAGTGGAAACGCTGTGAATATCCACTTAGGCAAGTCTGAGGCAGTAAAAGTGCAATTATGCCACAGGGGTTGTGCATTCCCCGTTACACCAGCGCAGGAGCAGCAAATGCACAGGCGTAAACAATTTCATGGGATTGCATTTTTATGTCAACAGATTCAGCTCACTCGAAGTTTCACCTGCTCTCAAATGAAATGTGACAATGAGTACAATTTTGCATTTCTTTTTGTCACATGGCTGGACCATCCCTGTTTGAGCTGGAGCTCCAGCTGCCTCCGAAGGGTGTGAGGCAATTCCTTTCATGAGGAAATTCAGGACCTTCCTTCTGAACACAGGCTTCCTTCACATGTCGTGCCACTGCAGTACCTTCCATCAACAAACAGGAGATTTCTCCACTGCCTTTAAAAACTTTCCAAGAATTATGGGGCAGATTCCTGGAAAAGGTAATGCTTTAACATGTATTAGATCTGGAAAAAATAAAAAGAAAAAAAGAAAAAAAAAGCAAAAAAAGAAAAAAAAAAAGCAAAGAAAAAAAAGCAAAGCAATTGGTTCACTCCAGCGAGCATGTTTTCCCAGACTACAAGACTTCAGCTGTACCACGATGACCTTCAGGCTTTCTGGTGCCTGGTACCTCGTGGCCTTTGGCAGATCTTCCCTATGATCAAGGAAGCTGCCTTCTGCCTGACCCGCTGATTCGTAAGAGGACAAAGTGCCCATATGGCGTGGGGTGACCTTGGCCACCTGCCAGACACCCACCCAGCTGCTCTCTCCCCCTCCTCAACAGGATTGGGGGCAGAAATAAGATGAAAAGCTTGAGGTTTGAGATAAAGACAGGAAGGTCACTCAGCAAATAATCGTCATGGCCAAAATGGATTCTGGGAAAAATAATTTATTTCCAATTAAAATAGAGTTGAATGGTGAGACACAAAGAAAAAACTAAAACACCTACTCCTTACCCCCTTCTTCCAAAGCTGTTTCACTCCTTCATTCCCACCCCCTCTACCTCCTCCGTGCTCCAAGTGGCGTGGGGGTGGTTGTGGTCAGTCCACAGCAGCTCCTCTCTCCTCCTTCCTACTCACGTTCCAGTGTGGGTCTTTCCCTTGGGTTGAAGTCCCTCAGGATAAACTTGCAGCATGGGGTCTCCACAGGCTGCAGTCCCTTCAGGGCGTGTCCACCTGCTCTCCCACATGGACCCCCACGGGCTGCAGCGTGGGTATCCGCTTTGCCATGGCCTTCTCCACAGGCTGCAGGGGAATCTGCTCCAGCATCACCTCCTCCCCCTCCCTCCTCTCCCACCCTGGTGTCTGCAGGGCTGTTTCTCACACTTTTGTCATCCCTCCTCTCTCTGCTGGGCAGTGTTTTGCCCTTTCTTAGGTACACTTTCACAGAGGCACCAACAGCTGCTTTTTGCCAGAATGCTGAGCAGCACGCCAGGGAGTCCCACGCCCTGGTCTCACTCACCAGCTTTAAAGTGGCCAGTGCCCCATCTTCGAGCAATCCCCCAGACCTTCACACTACTCTTAGGGGAAAAACGCTCCAGAGCCAGATTCCACTAACAAATGGAATCCACTCTCCCTATTTCTAGCCTAGCAAGATTCTTGGGTAGCTTGTACCCATTTGATTTGCGTCACGCACTCAAAATAGCTCATTTTCCTTCATGAAAATTTGAATCTACTGTTGTGATGTCTGTTTGGCTGTGGTTACATTCCTTCTCTACACTGGTCCTGTTATACATCTGTTTTGCAAGACTTCTCCATTTCTCTGACCATCCCAGTAACTCTACTGTACAGCAGATCTTTTAAAAATAAAATCACTTTTCTTGAGAGCTGCTGGATTCATCAAAAGGAAGTCCCATTAGAGCCTCATCCTCCCACACTAGCACATTCCTCCCACTAAAAATGGACCAAGTAGCAAATAAGAGGTTTTCCCCCCCTTTTTTTCATAGTAGCAGCTCTAAGTTGTTGAAGAGATGATTCACAATGCATCTTTCCTTCTCTCCTCTTCAGTCATGTCCAGCTAGAACTCCCGTGGAAACAGCTGAAATGCTGTTACTGGTGCCTAAGGGGGATTTACAGTAATCCCATTTCTTACTCCAGCCATCAAGGTATTTGCTGTGGGAGATGTAATCTTCCCTGGCACCGACAGTACTTTCTAATGTTGTCATCTCCAAACATTGCTGCAAATGGTCCTGTTTTTTACACCAGGGTCTCTTCTAAAACATTATTAATGGGCTCTGTTCCAGCTGAAAGCATTGAGACAAACCATCTGCTCATCAGTTTGACCTTGCTTATCCATGGATCCTGTTGCTGGTCACCACACCCTCTAGTTTACATAATAATTTCCAAGATTAAAAATACTACTTATTCCAGAGGGACGTAAGACGTTTTTCCTTTGTCTACACAGTATTTTTTTATTAAAAACCAGTATGGGTCAATCAGATGTGATTACTTCCAGAAAAACTGTGTTACATTTTCTCCCCTTTTCTTTTTACTTCCTTGTACTCATTCTTCCCATTTATTCTGAAACCTGTCACCATACTGAAATCAGACTATGAAATCTACTATCTACAATAGACTTTCTACATTCCTCCTATAGAAAATACAGTATCTATGTTATATATCATTGAAATATAAGGCATGTAAGTCTCTTTCCTCCTTCTCCACATCCCAGTTTGACTGATTCAAACAAAATACTTTTTTTTTTTTTTTTTAACTGGACCTTTGTTGCTCTTTTTCCTCCTTTCTGTTGAAGATTATTTTAATACCTTTGACTTAAAAACTAATGCCTCTACCACTGTCATGGGAGGCCCTGGGGACTTCAGCTTCCCCTGCTCATACCGAATGTGCTCTACTGAAACTGAGAAACATATGGACCTTGTTTTGCATATCCATCTATTTAAAGTAAACGGATTAAAAGTTGAAAATGGAATCAAAGTTTGCTTTATAAATCAGTTTGTGAAACATCCTGATGATTACAACTAATCACTTTTGTTGGTGCAGTAATTCTTGGCAAGAGGATGACAGTGACAATGTAAGTATGAATACAACTCGGAGCAGCATTTCTCTAAGAGTTCTCTGTCTGTATTTCATCATTCCCTGCATTGCCTCAAAGGGATTACCTGCAGAACTCACACAGTTCAAGTAACCTGGCCTCCAATTTTATTTATACTTCTCTTCAGCATCCATCTTACTTTTACTTCTCTTTTTTTGAATAATGCATATGATTTAACAACATACATTTCAGTCTCATACAAGAAACACACATTTTATCAACTTAAACTCAAGACAGCTACCAAATACCAAAGGCAGAGGCAACCCCCAGAACTGCTCTATATGAGGTTTGGGGCTTTTGTTACCCAAATTTTGGGGATGTAAATCCTATCATAAGCTCCACTACTTACTTAGGATCTCTCTTGCATCAAGTAAAATACACAATCAACCACAAAGATTTCCAGAATTGTTCTCTGCTTTTCCTCTCCCTGCCAGTTCCTGAGTGATCCCAGTCCCAGGGGTGGCTTGCACATCCATGACCCAGCACTCAGGGTCTTTGCATCAGGACCACCCTAAAAAAAGCTGCTTTCTGGCATTTGAGCTTACATATCCCATCCACGGCTGAAGAAAAGCTTAACATTTCTCTCCATCACTTGGGCTGTAGAGCCTGAGCGCAGGGAGGGATTTGGTCAGCTCATGAACTGCACAAGACCTTACCCTAATGGTTTGTAGCTTGGTCATTCTCTCTGCAAGCAAGCACTGAACTGTCTCATTCTCCTCAGCCACCTTTACACGAAACCTCTCCATCCTGTTGGCACCAATTGCTCTTTTTTCAGCTCTCCTGCCTTTACAACACAAAGTCCTTTCTGAGGACTCTCTCATAGTCCCAGGCACCAATCACAGCCGTCAGGAAAACGACATGTGATCAGGGAATTGAGGCAATCCAAAGGCTGTTACCTGCCCCAGGCCAGGTAATGCACTGCAAGCTGAGTCAGATGGGCAGACCCAAGGCTCGTGCCTCGGTCCATCAGTTATGGCAGGACGATGTCTGATCTAACCCCTCCAGCTCTCAGACACTTTTCAGTTGCTGCTGAGACTGTAGGAGAGAACCCAGGAGCCACCGTTGTTGCCACACAGGTGTGGACACTACTGATGTTCCCAAGGTCACATCTCCTGCCACTTTTGGACAAAGTCACTGGGTTTTGTCACCATGTACCATTAACCTTGAAGGTGAGGTTTGCAGTGCAGCAGCCCCATCTCTGCTGGCTCACACGGGGAATCCAGGTTGGTGCTGTGGCTTCTGCCTCCTAGGTATGCCCTGTAGATTTGGCTTAACATCCAAAGAACTGCACCTTACTGAGCCTTGCTTAGAAACACACTCAATTTCATAGTTGAATTGGCATGTGAAGGAGAGGAAACTGTCTTAGCAACCACCTCGGGCATTCAGAGCACTCTCTCAGAGGAGACCAACACAGCATGAAACCTCTGAGCCTTTCAGATGAAGTGTAAACCCATTTCCCTGGTCTAGGTTTTTTGTGTTAAGAGCCTGCAAGTGAGCAGACAGACAGCTACGTAAGTAGCTCTATTTTACCAAGTCCATCATCAGCCTATCTGGGGTTGTTGCAATGCACTGATTAAACACTCCAATCAGAGAAGGTTCCAAAACAATCACCTAAGGACAAGGGGAGCTATAAGGAAATTGCAAAAATGCTCCCAATTTTGGAGAGAGGTATTATCCCCATTTTATAGACAGGACAGCTAAGGCAGAACGTCCCTCTCAGTCACGTTAAGCTTTGCTCCTGGCACTCATCATCTCGAGCTCTTGGGGCTGCTCCGCATTCAGTGAGTCAGTAATCCCAGCGGGAGTTAAATCCATCACACGGACCAGTATTTCTACAGCCAGGCAAGGGAACAGTGTTCAGTAACAGCCAAGGGTTTCTGTAAAGAATTTGTTGCCAAATCTCTGGTACGCCAAATGTCTCTCGATATCTGCAGCCGTTCTTCCATCATGGTGGCTCCTCCTTGGCCTGACACAGGATGGGGCAATGCATTAAATCTGTACAAACGCACAGAATTCAGGCAGAGATCATCAAAAGTGTTTTAATGATTAAACCATGTCAAACATTAACAATGAAGTATATTCAGATGAGCCAAGGGTTTATTTCTAGCACATTTAGACAGCCTATTTTGAACATTATAGCTGCTGTACTGAGCTATGTAAAGACTCTGCAAACCAGTACCTAGAAATGAAGACACACGCACAAGCTTTGATAATGTAAACATAACAGACACTGTCTCCTTCAAAACAAGGAATGAAAACCCACAAGGCTAGTAAGAGAACTTATTAATTCCTTAAGAGATGTGCAAAAATTTTTAAAAAGATTTAAAAACAATTAAACGTGTTAAAACTGGCATTTATATAAATATCAAAAAAAACAAATAGTTAAACTTGAGCAATGACCAGCAGAATGTCTTGCACAATTCAATTTTTCAGAGCTTATTGGACTCCACCACGGCAGATACCAGAATACCAGCAAGATACTGGCTTTGCAACTGACTCCTCATAGGTGCAAGACGGGATTTTACAAGAAGGAGTAACTTTAACCAGCACTCAAACCAAATCCTTAGATAACAAGCCAAAACATTACCAGTGATATACACAACTCACATTACAGAAACAGACATTTCCAGCACATTTCAGTAACATTTAAAAAACATTAGCTATGACTTAAACTGTTTAAACTTGCTTGTTTGGGGAAAAAAAAAAAACCAAACATCTTTGTGTTAGGCACATTTTGAAAGTGAACGTATGCTACATGAAGAACAGTTCAGATACCAACTTAAATACAGACAATTCCATCAGAAAAGCATCTTTCTGGCTCCACTTTAAAATACGCCTTTGAATATGTCACAGACTTAAACAGTAGCTCCTAAAATGTGGATATGGCTATGGTAATAACACTTGAAACTGCCAGTTTCATATTAAAAACCACTCTTCATTTAGCATTTAAGAATTCTCAGAAATAAGAAAGAAAAAAAAAAAGAAAAAAAGCAAAAAGAATAGATGGGTCCACCCTGTATATGCTCTAAACTTTAGAGACAATATTTAAATCTTACTCGACTGTGTAAGCGCCAATTCCTTTTACCTTGACGTACTTCAAATAAAAAAATAAGATCTGTTAAAAAGGTAAAATAACTTTTCCATCTGTTTTGTGACTGTTGAGTCAATTAAAGCCAAATATACAAAACTAAATGCGCCATTTCCAATTTCACTGTATCGAGTAAGAGATACGTAGCATCGTGTATCACATACAGAACAGTAAAATGATCAATGGATTCTTCTAAATGACTTTTTAATAAAAAGTCAATCAACTGAAAAGTTGAAACACACCCTAATTTTTAAACCAGTAATAAGCTTTGGGCCCTGCTTTTTAATTTAAGGCATGTGTGTTTATCTACTGAAACCAGCATCATACAAATTACCTCTACAATCACATGCATGATCTATAGTTAAAAAAATGGAGGTTTAGATTACAGTGTTTTCAAATTGTGAATCATAATTCAGCACCTATCATATTGACTAGTAAGGCAACAGCAGTGTCGGATAATATGATAATACTCCCTTCCACAGTCTATAGCAGGGTCAGTGACAGCCCAGAATTATTTTTAAACTTTAACCTACTTTTATGTTCTGTATACAGTTTCTAGGGTGTTTGCACTGGTTAAGTCCTACATAAATCACACTATTCTAGGCAGGAATAGTTACAGTAGCCATTAGAGTATTAGTGCACAACTCTCATTGTGCTTACAATCAGATGATTTTGTTGTTGGGGTTATCAAAATGGTTTTTCAGTTTGGTCTTCAATCCTTCCTTTGTTTCCTTTGTTTCACATTGTTCTCAAGGGAAGAAAAGCTGTTTGTGTACCCGTTCGCAATGGCCGTGGAGCCGTTCTGATACTCTTTCCTCCTCGAGGACGCCTTCTTGTTGTAAGTCTAGAATACACGGAAAGACACATGGTTTTGCTTAATTAGATATAAATAACCACTTCCTCACAGTAACTCTAGAAACACAGAAGTAAACTTGCATTCATCATTTTTAAAGACCGTGTGCGGGTGGCAAGAGTCTAACAAGCTGTACCACTTTTTGTGTATGAGACTACACTGCACCTTTCATTCATCACAGCGAGAGGCGTCGCTCACTTGAAAAGAAAAAGGCTTGGCAGTATGATGGCAGTGTTATGTTAAGAGTAAATCAGGAACAAGGGAAGCGATTTTATGAGCAGACTGTGGCATAAGAATATACCCAAAACGACGTGTGAGGAAGGAGGTTTGAGGCACTGCAAGTGACAGTACCTTGAACAAAGCCAGAACAAGAGGTAGGCAAAGAATAACAGTGAGGGAAGTTCAGAGATAGAAATGTGAAGGGAATTTCCATTGGCTAATACAAGAATAAAAAACTAACAGGATCGGGGAGACTGTCTAAAAAAATTACAGACAGTGAAAAAATATACATTAATTTTTTTCAAAGGGGCTCAGCTGCCTTACAAAAGCACATTTCCCCAAATTTCTGTGTGAAAGGAATTTAAATGGTTAAAAGTTAAAATATGAGCAAAACTGACAAAGAAAATCAAGTAATATCTGGAATATACTACAATGTTTAACTAGCATGTTCATAGGCAGCAAGTGATAGAAATCATGGGATTTCAAGAAGTACCAGAAGAACAGATAGGGAAGCCTGCTGTGTTTCCCCCCATGAATCATTCTCACCAGAACCAAAATGCTCAAATCTCTCAAATGACACTAGCAACATATAACAGAGTTTGCTTGTTTGGGGGCCAGCAGGCTGTGTTGGTTTGACTTTCTGCAGACAGCAGTACACGATCTTCTGCAGACAGTAGTACATCTTTGTACAGAGCCCACTTGTGAACTGCTCAGAACAACACATACCGAGTCTGGATCTGCTCAAACATGAAATCAGCTTTGTAGAAACACAACTAAACCCACTGATTTTCCACATGAAAATACAAGCAAACGCCTGTAAAAGTGAACCAAATCCAGATTTCTTCATGTTGTGAGTTTAGGAAGTTTCCCTGGATATAAGACAAGCATTTCCCCTTGTAGAAGCAGAAATGAACAATTCCTTTGGGTGCTTCACAGGCTCACATGCTGCTGGTTCATTTCAGACTGGAAAGCTGTTTCTTATATAAAGCTCTTCCTCTCCCTTATCTGCAGTTAAAATTGCAATAGCAAGCCATTTTTTTTTATCACTCTGGCTTACTAAAATTACTGAGCATTCTGAATTATGGGTACAAAACATCAGAAGATTTGAAAGTAGAGGGTAGATCAACAAGTGTAGTACTTCAGGAGCACATGCATGTTAGTGAAGGATAGCAAAAGGACATTTCAAGCCTATCTTTCCGTAACAGCTTTCCAGTGAGATACAGCCAGCAGAATGCTAGAAAGAGTTGATGACTGTTACTTTTACCTGAATATAGAAATTTGTGAAGAGGATAATCAAAGAAATCATATAAGAAATCTGAAAATACAGCCACCCCTGAGGAAATGCACATGGCCAAACGACACCACAGCTGGTCTGGAAGATTGTCAAGACAAACTGAATCTGGGGAGAGAAAACAAAAATAAGAGAAATGGAGCACATTAATGGAAGGAGGAAAAAAGCCATCAGTGACCAAAATCTCAACAGTTATTTCCAAAACACCTAAAAAATAGGTAACATTGTGTGTTTGACAAGTATTTTCTCCATAAACTTGAGTTAGCAAACGTTCAGATTGTGGTACCCTGTTAAGCATGTTTATTTGTATTTTTCCATTTTAGAACATTAGAGTAACCCATGCAGAATTGATATATGAATGTCCCAAGGAAGAAAGACCACCTTCTTCCTAGTCAGAGTTCATTAGGGTTTGACTCTACCATCCTAATGGAGTAGATCTGCATCTCATTGCTTCAGCTGCAGAAGATCTGGGGCCACTTGGTCTACATGGAGACCTCTGCGATCCCTTCCCACAGACAGGAACTGTCTGACATATGGCTCCAGTGGAAGAATTTTTGGGGTAAAGGCTGCAGGGAAGCTGGGGAGTCAGAGAGGAGGATCAGGGTCCAATTATCTTTAATTATCTCCTTTGGGAAAACAGAGTTTGGGCTTATGTGCTGCAGAGGGCCTTAGGCAAAATTCATCCTCACATGAAGGCTACCAGATTAGGGAATGTTTATTTTAAAAGGGAAGACTGTTTGTTCTGCTCAGCTATTTTGCTGCCCTAACAGCTAGGCACGCAGAGCAGGCAAGGAAGTGAAAGCAGCTATGACAACAGCCAGGGGAGCAACCGAAGCACCGAGACACTGCACTCTGCAGCACTTGAACAACCAGGATGAAGAATAGAGCCTAAATCTGGAAGGAAAAACAAAAACAAACCTCAAACCAAAGCAACTCCCCCCCCCCCATGCCTCCTATGAAAATAATGAGCCCACAGCTACAATACTTAGCCATCCTTCAGGAAGGAAAGTGCTAAAAAACACATGTTGAGAGTCAACACTGTGAATTGCTGGCAGTTAATGTTATTAATCATCACCAGCAAATGTTATTAAAACTATTCACAGCTCTGAAAGGGTACTGGGGGTGGGGGGGAAGGGAAGAAGATAACAAAAGAATTTATGTCTAGGTTTCAGTTTCCCCCCCTACAAAATGGGGAAGACAGAACACTCGTGGACATTTCCTTGTGGTGTTCTGACATGTTGCACACATTGAAACCTGGCTCTCGTGCAGTATCACTACAGCATGTGCTGCATTACTTAATTTCACTGCTCTTATCACCTCCAGCACACAGTGGTCAGGCTTCATCACCGCACGCACTAGAAACAATGCAAACGGATACAAGGAGTCCAACACAGAATTACAAGAGAAAAAATCTGCCCATTTAAGTGCAGAAAGAAAGTAGAAATATTGAATAGCTTTTAATAAACCATTTGCAACTGCATGCAAAAGTAGGACAGAAAAGGCATTGTCCCACAGGACTAGAATGGCCCTTGTTAGCTGTGGACGGCGTTGCACTCGGTTTCTGGTCTGTCCCAGCCTGACCAAGCAAGCACAGGGAAGAGCAGGCTAGCTCAAGAGGGCTTGGAAGAAAAGCCTCCTTCCTGGCTACTGAGTCCCAGAAATCCCAGCACTGCAACTCCCAAATACATCTAGTCATACAACACGGTGAGGTGGAGAAAGATCCCACAGACCTCAGCATTGATTCATGCACCCCACCAGTCCCCAGCTGCCCACTGTCCTGAAAACAGAGCAAACGGACAGGCAGAAGCTGGATTTCTAAGGTGGTGTAGGTACTACAAGATGCAGAAGGCACTAGCTCTCATTCTCCCTTCCTCTATCCCCTGCCAAAATTTCCTGACTCGGTAAAGACAAGAGGACCTCCTCACAAACACAAGAGCCTGCTGAAGCACTGCAGAGCAAATCACTCACCAGCTGCCCCTGAGTGATGTACTTCTTCCACCACAGATAAGGACGCATTGCTGGAACAGCGGACAATCCGTAGTAGGAGTACATGAGGACGTGGATAAAGCTGTTCAGTGTGGCACCAAAGTAAGCTAAAAAAAGGGCAAGGGAAAAAGAAAGTACGCTGCATTACCAGGAAGGAACATGCTGTTTCATGGAACCTACAAAAATAACAAGTTCAAAATGTTTCTATTTAAAATACGGTTTCTCTTAGAAGAAAAGCAAGACGTTTTTTATTCTGCTCACCCAGTGGAGTAGCTGAGCTGCTACACAGCTTTGTGCTTTACACCAGCCTTCTGGTTTTGTTTCCTCAAGTTACTTTTTGTCACATCTACATTATGGTTTCTCAAGGGAACTGAGGAAGTTGATTTAAAGGAGGAATGCTCACATACCAAACAATCAATAGCTTCACCCATCTACTTTTCGGTTGATTTCACTTCCTTCCAGGTAGGAGCCAATTTTGTCATTTATAACCGAAAGCTTCAGATACCTTCACAAAGTGCATGTTAGCTACTTTATTTGTGCTTGTTTACAGCACCTCTAGTCGTTAAAGAAACTTTTAGCTTAACACCGAACTGCATAGAACTGTGATGACACAACAGATTAAAGCTTGGAAGAAGAAAAAATGACTAGAAATAGCACAAAAGAGTTTTCAAGACCACACGAGCACAAGACAGATTCTTAGTATATGCCGTTTTGAGTGCTGTATGAACAGGGACTGACTTCCTTGGAGGAGAATGTGTTTCCAGATGCAGACTTTTTATAAGTTCAGTATTACTCACTGTTGTGCTGACAACACAAAACAAATACGAGTTTCTATGTTGTTTGGCTCAGAGAGCAGTCTCCTGAGGAATGCAGCCTCTCGGTCTGCACTGCCAGTAGTTCACATCCATTGGGTTTGAAAAGGTTTCTCCTGAATGGAGTGTTCAACAAAGCCAGTATCTACAAGCTGCACATCTGAACCACAACTAAGCCATACCAATGCAGCTAGGAAACTAGATGTCAGCTAAAGGCAATGAAAGTGAAGAATCAAAGCCAGATTGCCAAAGGTTAGCAGGATTTAGACAAGAGAGACATGGAAATCTTCCACTTAAGATACATTTGTTCATGTTCATTAGTGCTCAGGGGACATGATTTTAATTGAAATCATTCGTTATGGCTAGTGGTATAATGAGATTAAATTAAGAAAGCCATATCTCAAGTGAACTTTCCAGATACAAGGACAAGAGGCACTCTTAGCTGTCTTACAGCTGAAACAAGCTTCTGGCTTGACTTGGAAAAGAGTATTGTTTCATAAGAGGGTCTGTAACTGCAGCAGAAATAGAGAAAGCAAAGTTGATGGGTATCTGACCTGGGCTACTGCACCTGATAAATGTCACGCTGCCATCAACTACATATGATACCTTAAGTGGCCACCTAAAACACAGAGACTAGGCAAGAATTAAGAGAATAAAAGGAGGGATTTATTTGAAGGGCCTTCAAAGGCACACCCTGGGCAGTCAAAGGCTACACCCAAGATGGACCCCGGGTCAAGGGTTCTTCACACTTTTATAAAGTTTGGTTCATTTGCATACCAGGGTTCATTCTCCAATTATAACCTCAGTTTCATGATGGAATTACCCCAAGTTTGCCCGCCTTTAGAGGCTTTTAGTTGATACATTTTGGGCCTGGTGTCCTTGGAGTGGAAGCCTGCAGAGGCTTGTTATGTCTAACCAGCAGGAGAGAACAGCAGCAAGCAGGCCACAAGAAACTTCAGTTACACACCAGGTAGTACAGAATTTGAAAAATACAGAAGTTAAAACCTAAGGCATCACATAGACATTCCTTTCCTAGAGGCTGTGTTGGCAGCTTAATTCCTGCAACCATCTACAACAGTTGCAATTCAGCAAAGCAGCTTAATGTGGTACAGAACAAATCCTGCAGCTGAAGGTCCCTAAGATGTTTGGTTTGATCAAAAGACCACCAAAACAAAGCCCCTGTTGCAGATGTTCCCCCAGCATCAACCAGTACTTACAGTGACCACAAGGCACCCAGTTCATAACAAACCACCAGATGTTCAGCATTGTTGCATGGTGGTAGACATGCAAAACAGTGATCTGATGATTATTTTTCCTCAAAATGAAAAAGAAGGTATCCATGAACTCAATGAGTTTGGAGAAATAGTACCACCAGAGGACACGTATGATCTGGAAAGAAGGAAACAAGTTTTAGAAGCATTGCACATTGAGGGGGCTTTCAACTCCTATGCTATCTAAGTAATTAAAATCCAGATTCTGTGCTGCACTACTTGAAGACACTTCTGTAATACTTCTGTCTTCTCAGGTTTCTCCATAGGAGATCGAGGTATAAACCTACAGCTACAGCTGAAAACAGGATGACAAAGACTGTTTTATGAGGCTACTGCTGTGCACCTGGGTTGTCCCCGGAGAAACAAGAAAATACTTAACCAGAGCTGCAGTGCTCTCTGTAAAGGAGAGATCGGAAGTGTGACCAGAAGAAATCATCACCACATCTCAGAAAGAGAAGGGTAGTCACAACACAGAGTGGTTGGACACAGTCTGAAGACCAGGTCCTCACTTTCTGATGTGAGAACACTTGAAAATTTGCACATAACTACTCACAAAAACACCAACCATGAATATATCATAGATTAACTATTATGTCTGACAGTGCATTGTCCATTGTATCACAAAAGGAGGAAAAAAGCTTATAGTTTAAGCAAAATGTGCATAATCAATACTGTTCTGCTCTCCACTTAAGTGGACAATTTGAAACATTACCAGCTCTAAGTCTCGATTACGGTACCTTCATATCAGCCTCTCCTCCACTGTGTGTATCCTGACAGAAGAAATTGTATCCTCCTTCCAACACTCCTGTCACCAGCTGAGCAAATAAAAAAAATGAAGTGTTATTTGGGGAGAAGACTGAACTCCATGGCATCTCCACAGTGGCTCTGCCCAGACATCTGGTGTCAAGAGATTCCTGGGCACGTGAGGGTGGTGGCATTAGGTTGAATTCAATTTCCAAGCAGTGATCAAATCATAGTGAAGGATGAATTAATAAATTCTCCCAACTGGGGTATACCAGAATAAAAATAGGAGGTATCATTTTATCCCCACTTATCCCACATAGTGTGAGTATTTTCAGAGTCATATTCCAGACAGATCCTCAAGAAATCTCCTTCTTTGCTGGTGATCTCGTTGCTGGAGAAAGTAAATAACCAAAGTTCAGTAAATACATTTTTCTTCTGATTACTTTTGGAAATAGTTACATCTTTAAGAAATTTTATACTCAAGAGATGTGACTACAATTTTTTCAACCATGTGACAGAGCATATTTTCAGCTCTGCTGTCCTTAACAGCTAACAACAGATGTTTCACTGCATTGCCATTCTTCATGATCTTTTTAAGCAATTCACTCATCCCAAGCACATTACATCCTTCCCCATATAAGGGACTTCCTCTGCAGGATATGCCACTGCCTGCCTGACTTCCTGGCATAACAAATAACACCTCAAACATAATGAAATCACTATTAAGAGTAATGTCCAACTATTAGTCATACAAGACGACAGGGTGCCCGCTGTGGAGGGGCTGGCTGAAGTCTCTAGAGAAACCAGATCCATGCTGGATGTTCACACCTCACCCTTCACAGGTCGGAGATGGTAGGACAGGCTGAGGGTGGAATGGGAGGAGGGAGCACGTGCAAGCACATGAACAAGATTCCCTTTAATATCTCAACAGAAGGGATCATTGGATATTGTTTATAAAGATGTTTTTCCTCTTGGGAATAGCATGAGGAGAGGAGTAACAACTTTAGGTGACTCCCAAGTGAAAAAAAAAAAGAATTGTTAGGTATCTCAAAAACATCTGAAAGGCAGAAGCAAGTTGTACGTTTTTGGCCTGATCTATCTGCAGAATAAAAAACAGCTTTGCAAAGCCACATGGAAACTCCTTGTACTATAAGTCATTTTAAATGATCATTTGATTAAAGGACTACAATAACTGGTATGACTAAATGCTGCTCAGAACTGTGAACAGGAAGCTAATTTTAAAAGGTTCAATAAAGATTATCACTTCAATGATCTACCTTTCCCCAATGTTATTTCCTTCATGCCTCATTTTCCCCCTAAATTAGCTTTTAAAATACTCAGTCAGCCTAGGTCATTATTTTTGACCCTCCGAAATAGAATTACTGCCGCAATTTAGGGGAAAAAATGTACATCTAGTTATATCATAATATACAGACCTGGAAGTATCTCATGTATTAGAGATAAATCAACAGCATCCTGCCACAGCAAGGGCAGGGCAGCCGTGCACATCAGCAGCAGACCCAGGCACTTTCCCTACCCAAGCAACAAAGACAAGGCAGCCATGGAAGGGCTGTGCAGAGAGCACCAGGTTAAAAGTGGCACCTTGCTAAAGGACCAGCTATGCCCCAGAGCAAGCTTTGCACCAAGCCACTTTCAGGCCACTGAGGGAAAGACTGTGTGGCCTTGCAAGTGCCCTGAGACAGAAGACCACATTGTGCTGTGATCACGTTAAGAGCTTACAGATGGTTTCATACAGTTCTCATAGTTCAAGGAAGTGTTAGGAATAGAAGCATAATCACATTGTTTATATTGTAACTAATCCAAACAACATCCATCATTAATGCTGCACTCCATAAACTCCCCAGGTAAAGGCTGGCATAGTGAATCCACAGAGCTTTCCCTGCAAGTGGCACAGGTTCACCACCTAAAGCATAATGCAACCAAAGGTGTCTCCATGGATCCCACCTCTATAAAGGACAATGGCATCAGTGTGGCTATGAGCAGTGGCTTCAGCTCAACCTGAGTACTCCCTTGTTTACAAAAGAACATATTATTGTATGCTAGGAACTGTAATACTCTCACAGCCACAAATGATATAAGCAAAGCAACATTTGTAGGAAATGTTAGCATCTTTTATCATATAAATAGTTAGTATAGTTACAAAAATAATTTAATTCTCCACTTTCCAGAAGGAACTAATTGGTAAAAAGCTGCTACAACTGCCCACAAACTGCTGTTGCTGCCCACAAACCTTACTTGGTGCAACATACAACTTGTAAATAATCTTTTTCCCCATTTAGCCAGCTGCTCCTTTGCCTGGCGCTACTATTTCTTGCACCCACGATGCTTTCATCACATGCTGGAAGGCTTCAGAAAACAAAACCAATAGATCACTCTGAAACATGACCACGAATGGCTCCCAAATGGCTCCATTATGCGTGGGTGTACAGCCCCAGGAAGCTGCTTCCCTGCCACCACAAAAGCGATAAGGAGGGGTGAGAAATGGTCAGCAGTGCATTTCAGTCCTTGCTCACACTCGTGGTCTGCTCTCCGGGTGGCCAGCTTTTCCAAGCCCTCCTTACACCACTGTACAGCAGGTCTGAAACTTGTCCAGAAACAGAGTGGTGGCTCCTCAGTCAACACAGCCTTGAGACAACCCTTCCTTGCCCGCTGTCTCTAGGAAGTCCTTCATCTTCAGGCTGGCAGGAGTCCAGGCCTGCTGATGGCACTGCTGATGAGCAACCACAGGCAAATCTTCTCTCGAGAAATTAACGTGTCCAGAAAAGGCCAATCACAACCATTTTCACTTGAGCAAACCACTTCATATGGCTTCTGAACAGCACAAAAAGACAGTTGCTTCATAAGCCAATTAAAATGGCACTCAAACCCAATGTTAAGTCCCTCAGCTCAGGGGGAAAACCTGCAGCTCAAGGTTGCATTTGTTCTGAAACAACCCACACTTTCTTCCCCTGCAATGAAGTTTTCTTTTTTCATATCGCTTTCATTTTGTAATTCTGTTGCTGAATTCTTTAAAATGCTGTGGCACATGCTTTTTTATCAACTCTGCTACCATAATGAGCCAGGACACTAACACCAGTCTGCCTGGGCTGGAGGAGAAGTGTTAAACTGGGGAGGATTTTGTTTTTTCTCATGATAAAACTGGAGTCTGAGACTCACTGGAGAGGGGCAGATAAGGGACCTAGCACTGCATTACGCTGTCAAGGCGTGATGGGTTTACAAGGTTCAAAACAGAGCTAGATTAGAGTGAAGAGAAACAGAAGTTCAGGTCTGATCAAAGAAAGCAAATGCCTGCAGAGATATGGAACTTTATCTTTGCATGAATGCAGCCACCCCAGGGCAGAGATAAGGGCTTCAGGATGGTGGAGAAAGAAAGGGGAGCGGAAAGAGCAGCCTAGCTGCCACCCATGGCTCATGTGACACAGCACCTCTGCACAGAGTCCCCTACTTCCTAAAACTCTTCCCACAGCATATGCAACACCTCCCTTATCAGGAAAATATAAGACTTTTCTCAGGCAGATTCAGAAGGGAATTAATTTTTCAGATGAAGAAAAAAGACAGTAAAGAAATCACTTAAGAAAGTGAGCCTTCATCACTGACCAGTTTTCTCCAGTCTAAGCCCAGGTGGTCCAGATCACTTGGCTATTTTTGCTAACACACCCCCCCCAAATATCATAGGTCTGTGTGCTGTGTCACTGGGTACCTGGCACTCTCCCTTCTTTGCTAAATTACCCAGCTGAGACTCAAGCAGAGAGGCACGGGCCCTTCTCATGACCTGCGATCCCAGCGCAGAGCAGCAACACAGGTGGAAGCAGTGCCGCCTCTGCAGCTCCCTCAGACACTGCTGTGCCAGCCAGCAGGTGATCAGCCCATATCCTGCAACCCCTCTGCCAGCCCTGGCTACACACCTTCTTCACCATGCAGGAACCCCCCTTGCTGCCCCTGCCCAAGACACAGAAGTGTTATTTCTCCCTGAAGTCCAAGCACTGTAGATTTTTACACAATAAAACACTGTTTGTCCCTAAAGAACATCCCGTCCTCTGGAAGTATGTGACAAATCAGCCTGGAGAAGCCTCTCCAGCTCCCCTAGATCTGCCTTGCCTTTTATATCATCTGGGACAAATGCAGTCTGCTTCTCTGCAAGTACCAAAACCCAGCCAAGTCATTAAATATCCAAGTAAGAAAGGTATAGCAAGCACAGACAGAAACTATTAGGAATTCCATACAAGAGGTCTAAGACTTCTAGCCATTTTAGACCAAAGTACACAATACCTAGAGTTACACAAATCCTATGATGCCAAATTCCCCCATATTATTGCTTACAACCATTCAGACATAAAGGTCAGAAAACCAAGTAGGTCATCCTTTTTATCCCAGCTGGGAGGATGCCTCACTTTGACTTGTTTTGGTCACATAATATGCAAACTGAGCTGTGATGCTATGAATCATGACCTGAATCACCATAGCTATAACTCGGGAAAAACTTCAAAGTAGCGTTTCGGGTGTATTGTACACAAGCCATTACAGCAACTTCTTTTCAGACACGCTACTAAACAAGTTCATAAATGGTGACATTTTATGATTTTCCTCACAGTAGGACTGAAAAATTTTAATCCAACTGAAACTCAAAATGACAACAAGGAAGAGAACAAGGAACTACACAAGTTTTTTGAACGCTGTTCTTCATCATTTTGTCTTAAAAGCAAGTAAGTGTACTATGAAGTGCTACTATTATATGGCTAATCCTTCAAAGGAAAATTTCCAAGACTGATGAGATACCAGCAAGGTTATCACATGCTGTGCACCAACAGAGGTAATTGTGCAGGTACTTCATACAGAGAACATACCTGGAGGTGCAAGAACCCATTTTTCCCTATGCCCTTGGCTCTCTCCCTGCAAACATCAAGCAGTGTGGTGTTATGCCAGCATGGCTCTCTGCTTTGCAGCATTTTTATGGGATCTCCCTTGTTGCAGAGCATCACTTGCCCTCACATCCAGCTTGTAAGTGCTGCCAACCACATTTCATTGCAACTATCACGCGTTTAATAATCTTCACAATGCTCTGGCTTCGAGTATGCCCATTTACAAGGAGAAGGTATATTTACAATACTAATGAACACTTCCATACAGATAATATTAGACTAGGAGCAACACTCGCTTTAACATAAAGCATTTCATTATATAGGAAGGAGTGGTCTTAATATTCACTGTATTTTAGTTGTGTCATTGCTCCACAATATAAAAGCTACTTATCTAGTTACAAATATGAGGACTTCTTCAGCATATAATGAACAGTCCCCTCTTGGTAACCAGTTCACTGTTAGCAAGAAAAAGGCATTTATAGGATCAACAGTTCAGGTATTTTCTCTTGCTTAAATTTACCAGCAGGTTTTGTAACACAGCAGAATGTTACAGTAATTTAGAAACCAGGAGTATTATTCCAAGTATTCCAGGAAGAAAGACTGGCTATCCTGAGAGTTTAATCCACACTTGGTACAACTGAAGGAAAGCCTGCACTTGTAAACTCTCAATAACATAACTGGAGGTTGAAACAACAGATCACTACATAACTGTAAATAGTATCTGCATAAAATAATGCAGATGTACACTGAAGTCAACATCAACACTACATTTACACAAATTAAACTGATCAACACACTTTTATTTCTGGCTTATAACACCCTGACAAGGAGGTCAGAAATGTAAGCACATCGAGATCACAAGTAGTTCCAAGTACCTACTGAATCCAAAACTGCTCCCAACTGAACAATTAAGTATCAAAGTCCTTCATAACCCAACTCAGTAATTTTTGAGTAGACAATTCAATACACAAGAGAAATAACATTGACTTTAAACACCCACCTTGTAAAACACTATAGAATTAACTACAAACTTAAAGGAGAATTGCAGCTTGTATACACTTCTAAGCACATGCGAAAAAGAAAAAGGAGATTAGTAGTTTTAGCCCTAGGTTGTATTTGAAAAGACTGTATTGAAAGAATCGAAAAGAGGATGTTGAAAATGAAATATCTCCTTACAGAAGGGAGAAATACTTTGGTTAAAAGCGAGCCAGAATATTCTGTACATTAAAGCAAAACAGTAATTTTCTGACCACATGGTTATTTACACTACCATAGTTCTTCATTTTCACTTGAACAAAAATATACAGTTCTGAGAAAAAGGAGCTGAAGAGCTCTCTGGGAAGTGGAAAACTTTACACTGCCTAAATCTTTGGGGTTTTATAAAAGGAAGTAAGTCCACAGAAAGTTCAATTCAGTTTGAAATATATTTGTATGTCAAGATTTTTAAGTTCAAAGAAAGAGATGAACCACAATGGCATTGTTTCAGCAACATTTTTTTTTCCCAGCAAAACTAAGAGGATGCAAAAGAACCTACTGCAAGCTTACAGAAATAGATGCAAGGAGTGTGTGCATGATTAAAGACAAGTAAATAAAACATGCTTTGCCCTTCAGATAAAGCTACAGTTTTGCTACAAAGTACTTTGTACAGTGCACCAGCACAATCACATTGAGCAAGGAGAAGTTACTGAAGGAGTAGCCAAGTTCATGCTGAAAGATCAGGCCTTCACTTGCACGGACTGAGAAAAATGCATTTGAAACACTGCTAACCAAGGTCAGCAAGAATGTTTAAAGCAAGGTTTGTTTCACTCCATCCTTAGAGGTAACATTACAATCAGGGTTTTCTCCCCAGAGAAGTGACATTGAAAATGGTTGCACCATCTCTGCAGACGCTTCCCCAATTTAGGAGCACTGTGCTCAGAGATTATTTTCAACTTGAGCCAATGTAATTAAAACAGACACTGCAAAATAAGCCTGACTAACCCTTTTTCTCTTACCTCATAAAACATATACAGAGAAAGCAGTGTAAGTCCAAGGTTGTAAATCACTAGAATACCCCTGCAGGAGAACGGCTGCTTATTCCGCATGTACTTTGGTCCTAGCCATACGATTAGTAAGTACAGGACTGAGAAGATAAAGGTAGGTGTATAGTTCTCCAGAAGAAGCCATCCTTTTACTCTGGGGTCTGAAACAAACAAACAAAAACATGCAAACACTTAGATTTCGTAAGGAGAAGAATTCAATACATCTAAAAATAGCTGTACCCAAAATGCTTTCGGTGCTGGAATACCAAAGAAAGACAAAGGAAGTGCAGCAAGCCCTTTTATTAAGGGCCACGTTGCTAATTACAAATAACAATATTTTATTTATATATTTGTTAAAGAAAGCAGAAATAATTCTTTTCCTAAGGCAAAAATATTCTTAAGTTATTACTGCTATTACTTTTAAATACCCATTACCATTCAGAACTGTCACCCACTTGAATACCACAGACAAGCTTAAATTATCAAGAAACACTTCAACAAATCTCTCCCCTTTATTTTCTCAAACCAACCCTTCCCAATGGTAGACACCTTATTTCCTAGAGTCAGCAAACCTAGGAGTGAAGCAGATACCTCTGTAGTTATTGGTGGATGATCTTGATAATTATTTTCCAGCCAATAATACAATTAGACTTATGCATGTGGCTATTAGAAAGAATTCAATTCTGGAGTCCTTGTAGGAGCAACGGAACACAAAGGAGTCACTCCAGCCCGAGTAACCAGCCTGGTTGGCAACGCATCGACTTCTCGGGAAAAGCACATAAACCACCCTGAACCAGAGAATTTTAGGGAACACTTGGAACAATTGTGTGATCCTTTTGAACCACAACTGTGTTGTCCATACCTGGCAACAGCACAGTATCTCACTCCTCTCACTAAAGTCAGCCCAAAGTACTGAAACCAAGTTAACCAAACTATAAATGAACAAAGCGAGTATTGCTGTCATTCACAGTCTTGACTTAATTTTAGGAGTCATACATGGACCCTGAAAGTAAGAAATGAGGCCTTAAAACTGGAAAGTAGGCAGGCAAGCTAGGGAATTGTTTGGATTTGCCACCTTTATGGTTCATTATTTTTCACACACAGCAAATAGAGACCATATGCCAGTACACGCAGTATGCTATATCAAAACATCCAGGCGAATTTAAACAGGCTTAGTATGAAGAGAGGGGCAACAAGGGCACTGAGATACTAATAAAAGCAAACAGAACACACACTTAGAAGAATGAGAGGCTTGTTCCACCTCCTGCTGGACTCTGTCCTGTGAAGAAAGGGCACCATCACTGGATTTTCACCAGGACAGAGAAAAGGCATTACTGCAGCAGTCAGAGGAAGAAAGCACATACCACTGAGCAGCAGTGCTCTGCACACTTTGTGCAGGATGCACTCATTTAATTCCCCTGCTCAGAACCAGGTGGAACTGGATGGTCAGAACCAGGTGGAACTGGACCATCCTACCCAAGCCCTCAGCATGAGGCCACCGCTTGTCCTGGCCCCATGGCCTCTCCCTTCCTCACACTGACCAGGATACAAGTTCTCCAGAGACCTGTAGAGTTTTTCCCCAGGGCAAAACCTACCAAAACTACTGCTTCTTTAAAAAATAATGGTTTCAAAGAAGCAGTGTTTTCCAAAAACTACAGCTATTTTTAGTGAAAAATACCATAGGAGCTCTAGTTATGACGGCAAGAGTATTTTTATTTAATTAAATGCAAATGAAAGTGGCTTTTTTAGAATAAAAGCTATTACTAAATTTAAAAAAAAAACCAGCAAAGAGCTGATTGAGGTAAGTCACTCACTAAGACAAACAGCATGAGCTTAACTGATAGTAAGAAGAATGGCCTCTTCAGGTCAAAAGATCAGAAGCATTGAATAGACTCTTATTTATTACACTGTCATACAGTTTGGTGCTTTGCAGATCCTACACAGTCACCTGTCAACGTCAAGTTAGAGGAAAAATGTTTCTTATGCTCTAGTAAGATCAGTTTTATTTATGTGTTAACTTTTGAGAAATCTTACCTCTGGGTCCAAGCCAAACGTCAAAGTAACTATTGATTGTTTTATCCATAAGTTCCATTCTACAACCTACTGGAATGGAAAGAAAAGGAGACAGTTAGTTCTTCTGCTCAGGAAAATAGTTTCATCATCTGAACACATTCTCTTAGGGTTAACAAAGAAAATACTAGTATGCAAAAATTGCAGCAAACATCATGGGCTTTCTCAGAACATAAAGCTTATTCTAGTCTCAGAGAGTCATTGGTGTATGAGCTACGTTTCCCAGTGAAGTATTTAATCATAGTTATAGATGCACAGAAGCTTAAAATAATGAGTTCAGATTAACCTGAAGTTCTTTCTAATTCTGTATTTTGTACATGCAAATAAAAGATGGCACCTTGAAAGATCAGTGAGGAGGAGGACTGGACTTCGAGAAAGCCAGCAACACTGAAATTTTCAGATAAATACTATGAAGCTATTTTAACAAAGAGTCTCAAATAACTAGCAAAGCTAGCCAGGGAGGAGGAGGGAAGGAGGAAAAAAGTAAAAACTGTCTCTGCTATCACCTGCAGATAGGTGACTGATTACAGCTGTGATTAACAGCCCATAAAACCAAGGGATCAACAGTCACCAATGACAGAGAGGGCTGCAGAGGCCATGGAGAAAATACTGCATCTCATGGCATGAGCATCTCCAGTTCCAGAAACTGCTTACTGGTAAGACATTGCCAGATAAATTCATCCAGCATCGGTAGAGTGTTTCAAATGTCATCTGTCAGCTCCTCACGTGGCCACTATTTATTGGCAGCACCTGGTCTGTACAAGGAGGCACTGACGTTGCGGTACCTCGCTACGGTTAAAGCAGGAAAGAAGAAGCAGCACCACTGTCCACGAGCAGGGACAACTGTGCACGAAGCTCTTCTCAAGAGAAGAGGAAGTAATTTTCTTCTTGATTAAGAAAAAACAGAAAAAAACCCCAACCCTTCCAATTTCCTCTTTTCTATCCAGAACTATACTGAACTTTCACTAATAAAATTTTATCCACTTTTAATAGAACGGTTTTCACTTCTTGGTGTTTCTCCTTTCCTAAAGTACTAATGTTAACAACAATTTTTAGTTATGGGGGAATAACATAAGCAACACAAGCTGTCAGCATACCCGCAGCATCAACCAAAACAATTATACAAGCTTACATGTAGTTGCTAAGAAAAAAAAATTAGTATATATTTTTTTTTTTTTAGTTCTACCTAAAGAAACATCTCTCTTCAACCTGTGAAAACCCCATCTCTAGGGGATTTCTGATTTACGCAAGTTAAATTAATCATATATCCTCTGGTTTTAGTCAGCTGGGACTGAAACCTCCATTTCTTCCGGGTCCAACAAGAAAAGCCAAGCAGGATGCAAATTATGCTTTCTTCCCAGTCCGAAGTGGGACTGGGAGCCAGTGCTGGAAGGCCTGCAGGGGCTCCGACTTCCCATGGGACCAAGCACATATAAGGGGTTTAGGTCACGGAGTTCCATCTGTGGTCTTCTATAGAAGCCCACATCCCCTGCACTGCAGGGCCCCAGGCAGGAGGCCGACAGGCTCCCCAGAACTTCTGCCTGGACCACCACCCACCGTTCCCTGCGGGCCTCTCAGGGACACACAGGAGAGACTTTCCCTTCTGTGGCACACCGCTTTGGACCACAGAAAGCCACAGGCACATCACTGGAATCTGGTCACCAGGCACAAACAAAAGGGCTTGATCAAAACAATCAGAAGTGTTAAAAAGTATTTTGCAGCCCTGATTCATAGTGGTTTTATTTTCTGATTTAAGAAGCCCAGCCCAAGTAAGCAAACACTTCAGAAGGAAGTGCATTTTTGGGATTATGTCACCTCACCAGCTACGGTACTGCGAGCACTTGTGTGAATGGCCACAGCACTGCCACACTGGTGTCCTAAGAATAAGGAAATGTAACTTGTGTCACCAGAAGTGTGAACAGCAGGAAGGCTGTGAGAAATGAGTATATAACCACAAGGAGAAAAAAAGATATCTAGAGAAAGCACCCTTTTTTTGTCACCCCATCTTTTGTTTTAATTTGTCAGCTATTAAGTATCACCATGAAACCCACTCCCTGGTGGATGATTCATTTTGTTGTTTGAGATACTTAATAAATTTGTTGCTCTTTTGATCCAATACTGATTGGTCTACTCATGCAGCACTGCATCAGCCAATAATCTGCATCTGACTTCAACTACCTTTTTCACAGGCAAAGGCTTCAGATGGGAGAGGCTGGTACAAAACCAAAGGCTTGTTATACGAAAATTTACAAAAAAGCTCAATACAGAACTGACTTGCTACATACATTGCTACATTTGCTGGACACTAAAAATGCATATAAGTACATGAAACAACTAAGAAACCAGAAACAAACTCTGCCTAGCTATAGCATAGATGGCAAGAAATGAAAGTCCATGTTGAACCCCTCGATAAAACTGGAAGAAAAAAATATTCCCCAAGAGGATAAGGCTTTCTGCAGAGGTCTCAGCCTTTTTGGGCTGGTACCCCAAAGCAGCTTTTTGTGCCAGCATTATCAGCATTACAATCAGATAGCAGATTGTAAAAGACACAGCACAGGAAAAACTACTCCTGGTGTCGATTTCCAGAATTTGCAGAAAAAGAAATTGCTTCAAAAGGAACTCATTTGTGTAACAGAAAAACAGAAGGAAACAATCTGCTTTTGTTCCAGAGGGGGTCATGTGAAAATGCATCAAGTCTCCTGCCAACAGCCACACAACATTAAACACTGCTTCAACAGCAGCAACTACAAGGGTTCTTTTTAAATTAGAATAGTTTCCCAATTCAGAGAAACATCGACTCCCAGAAAAATTAAACCAGTGGCCATTTGAAACACTGCGATCGGCATATTTCCCAATACTGAAAGTAAGCAAATTCTGCAGCTGATCGCATACATGAGCAGATCAGCAGCAATGCCCCTTTGCCTACAAGTCATCCCACAGCAAGGCACACTATTCACGGAATCATGGAATGGTTTGGTTTGGAAGAGACCTTTGAAGATTATCTAGTCCAACTCCCTCACCATCTTCCACTCAGGCTGCTCAGAGCCTTATCCAACCTTGAAAGTTTTCATGGATGGGGCATCTACTACCTCTATGACCAAGCTGTTCCAGTGCTTCAATGCCCTCACTGAAAAAACAACTTCCTTACATGTAGTCTAAATCTGCCTTCTTCTAGTTCAAAACCATTGCCCCCTGTCCTAACACTAGAGTCCCTATTAAAAAGTTTGGACCCATTTTTCTTGTAGGCCTCCTTTAGTTTCTGGAAGGCCACAGTAAGATCTTCCTGGAGCCTTCCCTTCTCCAGGCTGAGCAGCCCCAGCTCCCTCAGCTCTCACCTGTCTCCATAGGGAGAGGTGGTCCAGCCCTCTGACCTCCTCTGGATCCACTCTAATATGTCCATGTCTTTCCCGTGCTGAGGACCCCAGAGCTGGATGCAGCACTCCAGGTGGGGTCTCACCAGAGAGGAGGGGCAGAATCCCCTCCCTCATCCTGCTGGCCATGCTGCTTTTGATGCAGCCCAGGATACAACTTGCTCTCTGGGTTGCAAGCACATATTGCCGGCTCTCCTCTACCAGCACCCCCAAGTCCTTCTCAGCAGGGCTGCTCTCAATCCCTTCATCCCCCCAACCATACTGATGCTGTGGACTTCCCCAGCCCAGGTACAAGACCTTACACTTGGCCGTGTTGAACCTCATGAGGCTCCCAAGGCCCACTTCCTGAGCCTGTCCAGGTCCCTCTGGATGGCACCCCAGGCATGTCAACCACACCACTCAGCTTGGCGTTGTTGGCAAACTTGCTGAGGGTGCACTTGATCCCCCTGTCCATGTCATTGATGGAGACACTAAACAGTACTGGTCCCAGTACGGACCCCCGAGGGACACCACACTTTGTCCATCAGGACTCTGAGTTGCTGACCACCACCCTCTACATGTGATCATCCAACCAATTCCTTTCCCAGTGAACAATCCACCCATCAAATCCATACGTCTCCAATTGAGAGAGAAGGATGTTGTGGGAGATGGTGTCAAAGGCCTTGTAGGAGATGACTGACAACATCTGTAGCCTTATTCAGTACCTACAGTCTGGGGAAAAAAAAAAGACCCAATTGGACCAGACAATGCTTTTTAAAACATGTACCTTTATATACACCAGTTATTTTTTCCTAACTTGCTTTTCTACAATGGAAAAAAAATCATCCTCTCTGCCACCAAATTTTACCAGTTCAGTAAGGCCCTTGACCAGGGCAAGTTGGATCAGAGTCTGGAAGCACTCAGGCTTACAACCTGGAAGACATTTCACTCCTTCAAGTCCAAATATCTAATCCAGAAAAAAACCCTATCTGATGCTTTAAACAAACAAGATTACTGGACTTTAATTCTGCAACACAAACAAAACAACGGGTAAACTTGTTCCTTGTCCCAGCAAGGTCAAGCAACATCATTAAAATATTACTTTTTTCAATAATCCTCTGGATTTTGACAGACAGGTTTTTCCGGACATCCACAGACCATTCGGCATCCTCGGTTCATTTCTGGCACTATGAGCTGAGACAAACACCACGTTCCAGCAGCCACCCAAATATTTGGGCAGAAGATGTGAAGCTCTGCCCTACCGCTCAGTCCAGGCATGGATGGCCCTGGTGCTTCTTGGTGTGACAATCAAAAATACAGTTCAAAGCCTACACAGAAACATGCTTTTCTTGTAGTACGTATTTTTAAAATTTATTTATAGAAAGTGTTTCCTGCAGGCTACCAGCATTGACAACCTGCTCTTCTAATGTACATCACTACTTTCTGAGGAAAGGGCTACTACATACTGGAGGATTTCAACCAGCTCCTGCCCTTCAAAGGAAGTTCTCTCCTATGCTTTCCACAGAAAACACATTCTGGAGGGTTTATGCTATGAAGTAATTGAAGAATTCTTGATCACATTTTGATGGTGTTTCTTGAGTTTCTTCTTGGAGTAACTTTCCAGGTGTAAAGATGTCGCACAGAAATATAAAGGTTTGCTTTCTGTCCCACGACACCCTTTTTAAGCAAATCAAACAGCAGCAAAAAACCATTTTAAGCTGAAAGCTCAAAGCACTGGGAGCCTGTTCCCTTTCAAAAGGATCCTCCAGCTCTCACCCTGCTGCTCAAGAACTCCCTGAAACAGATCCCACTTTTCACAGCTAAGTGCCTGAACTCGAGCTCCAAAAAAAATCCCCAAAATAGGCATCTAAATAATTGTTCTGGCTTCTGAGAGAAATGTGCTGTCAGGCCTGGCTGCTCAGCCTTTTTGGAAAACAGCCACTTTCTCCATTCTTAAATTAGGGCTTCGAAGCCTAATTTTAGCCACTTGCTTTTGGAAATCTTGATTTGTGTTTTCTCTTTAAAGTAATGTTTCCCACTCCCTGCCACTGCAGAGGTGACTCCTCTTTTTCCTCCTCCAAAAGTACAAACTATCCCTTCTCCAAAAACCCAACGATCACACTGCTGTTTGCTTTTGTAGATGTACTGGAAGGGAAAACGCTCAGCTGCTTGACAACTGCAAGACGGCACCGATAATCAAAGTTGCCAACCGTTTTCTGTCCATTTGCCAAAGCTGCCCAGTTTCTCCTTTCTATTCCCAAAGCCTTAACCGCCCCCTGAATGTGTTCCCTTTGCCTTTCAACTTCTGCCAACTCCAGATTACCCGTTTCTTCCCTTTCTGAATACCCTCCTAGGTCCCAAGCATGCTTAATGTTAGCAATAAAAAGGACTTCAGAATAAACTACAGTCCATATATCTGAAAGTGTAGGTACATTTATTTTATGGGAAACCAGGTGAGGCACGAGTGCTGCGGATTTTGCACTTGAGTTTTGTTAAAATACAAGAAGCTATTTTTAAACTTTATTTTGCATCTCAATCTTTAGCAAAGTGATGCAGATTTTTGGCCCCCTTGCATCAGCAGCAAACCCTCCAGCCTGCTGCTGACACATCGAGACCCACAGTGCTGAGCTTTCACACTCACCAGCAGCACCAGCATAAGGAAGTCTAGAAATAAATCATTTGTATAAAATTCAGGGAAGCGTAACAAATGGGGGACCAAAGGAGAGAAGCTAGCTTCAAACAGTTTAACCTCAGTGGGATTTCAAACCATTTGAAAATGCATGGGGTAAAGGAAGATTTTGGCCAGGGGTATATATAGGGGGGTAATTTAATAACATTACTACTCCTGCCATTCCATTCCCCCAAGTCCTTCAGTAACGGTTACCTTATTACATAAACAGAGATGTGATAATTAAAGTATTTTACAGAATGAAAATAAATACAAGAAAGGATACTGCAAAACAGAATAACTAACTGCACTCAGTACACAATACCTCATGAAACCAGAATCTAATGATCTTCAGATAGGCAAGTTAAGAGAAATAACACATCCTTGCAATTTTACTCACACCTTCAGCAGATCTAAACTAGCTCAAATTAGGATCTGACTGTCCTAGGATTAGGACATTCACACAAAATTCATCCCCTTGCACTCAACAGCTCTTGATATGGCATGGGATGACTTCGGGCAGAGGGAAAACACCAAGGGTGATGGCCAAGCAGGAGGAGCAAGTTGGAAGCAAGCACATAAACATACCCATGGACGTACTAAGAATCAGAGGAAAATGGTTCATGACTGCCTCTCCGTGCCAGAAGGATGCATCCAGCATCCATCTACAAACAAGGACATTTCAAGCTGCAAAGCCCCCCTTAGCAGCAGCAGATCTGGCATCACTCAGCACTATGGTTTTCACAAGAGCATGCATTTTACTGGAATAAAGTGTTCAAGGGGGTGGTATATCCTGAGCCTGAACACTGAGCCCATACACCAGCACTGCGATACTGGAAACCTCCTCACCGCTGCCAGCTTACAGCCTGGTGCCGTGAGAGCAATACAGTCAAGACTGCAGGAGTATTTACAAAAATAAAATGTGGAGGAAGAAAAGGCAAAGCACGCAGGTTTATTTCAACTGCTGTATTTGTAATATAAAGCAACGACGATGCAGAGAACTTCTGCCTAGTGTTTAAGAACTGCTTCCTTTTTTTTTTTTTTTAATTGAAACAGAAGAGAATATCTGTAGCAAACTAGGTTAGATGGAAACAGGGAGAACAGGTACATGGCACCAGAGCAACAAGTTGACTCTTTGTAAGGAAAGCCAAAGCACAGTGTTTGCTAGATAGCTTTGCTCCAAAGCCCCCCTCCCCAAGCACTATGGCAGCGTTTATTAACAACTACTCTTTGAATCTGACGCTCCATCTTTTTACAGAAGCTGTGCTGGTATTCCAGTTGGGAAAACAAGGGAACTTGGGGGTCCTGGTCAATGACAAGTTGAATCTGAGTGAGCAGTGCCCTGGCAGCCAGGAGGACCAAGCGTGTTCTGGGGGGCATCAGGCACAGCATCACCAGCAAGGGAGGGGATTGTCCCGCTCTGCTCTGGGGCAGCCTCACCTCGAGTGCTGGGGGCAG
Organism: Mohoua ochrocephala; assembly: GCA_013398855.1. Classification (NCBI taxonomy): domain Eukaryota; kingdom Metazoa; phylum Chordata; class Aves; order Passeriformes; family Acanthizidae; genus Mohoua; species Mohoua ochrocephala. The sequence goes on from VZTA01018388.1 coordinate 148,701, forward strand.
TTTTTGGTGCCACAACATAAAGATATTTTAACTACTAGAGCATCCAAAGGAGGGCAACAAAGATGGTGAAGGGCCTTGAGGGGAAGCCGTATGAGGAGCTGAGGCTGAGGTCACTCGGTCTGTTCAGCCTGGAGAAGAGGAGACCGAGGGGAGACCTCATCGCAGTTACAACTTCCTCGTGAAGGGAAGAGGAGGGGCAGGCACTGATCCCTTCTCTCTGACCAGTGACAGAACCCAAGGGAATGGCCTGAAGTTGTGCCAAAGGAGGTTTGGGCTGGATATCAGGAAAGGTTCTTCACCCAGAGGGTGGTTGGGCACTGGAAAAGGCTCCCCAGGGAAGTGGTCACAGCACCAAGCCTAACACAATTCGAGAAGCATTTGGACAATGCTCTTGGGCACATGGTGTGACTCTTGGGGATGGTCCTGTGCAGGGCCAGGAGTTGGACTCGATGATCCTTGTGGGTCTGTTTCACCTCAGCTTATTCTGTGGTAACACTGTTAGCTGCAGCTCACAATGGAAAATTAGCCTCAGGACGCCTGGGAAGCTAAAGAGAGGTGAGAAGACAAAGGGAAAGAAGTCCAGAGGACCATAAGGACTTAACCTTTCCTTTCTGGTCTCATTTCTTTTATTCAAAAGCCACCTGCAAGAAAGTCTGGAAATTTTTTCTCTCCTTTAATAATGGGATTCCTATAATCTCTGTGTACTTCACTCAAACCAACTTTATGCTTCCACAGGAGAAAAATAAAGTTACGGTCCCCAAAGCCTATTTTAATGAGCCTTCTTGGTCAAAATGCTGCATTTTCTAACAACACAGCCAATGAGACTACGGCCAGCAGGACCAAGGATAGAGAAGCGCAGCCTTGCATGACCATTACATTCAAAAGCACCGCGTACCTTCAAGACAGTAAGCTTCAACTTATCTTTTCTTTAAATGCCCATGTCTCATAACTGCATAATAAAATTTAAAAAGCAAGAAGTAGGAAAAAAAAGAGTGACAAGTGGGACTGTCTCTCCACATGAACCCTCACTTCCTCCAACACCCTGCAGCTGCAGCACCAGATCCGAGCACCGAGAACATTTGTCACCCACCTGCCCCCTCCTCCTGCTAAAATCCTGCTGCACCAAGCTCTGAACCCAGGGGACATCTCAAGAATAAAACTCAAAGTATGGAGATATATAATTCTTGGTTACCTTCTTTGCATTTAGTACCGTAACATATGAAAGTTTGCCATCTAATCTATACAAGTACTTAAAATTCTCCTGCACATGTGAAACACTGTACAAAGCAAAAAATGGCTGTGTGCAGCTATCATGTAAACAAGGTTTAGCTATATAAAGGTTATCTCAGGTTCACATGCTGACTCGATACAGCAATCCAGTAAAAAGTGGAGGAATTAGAAGACCATGAAAGCTGAGCATGACAGTCACAAAGGTAATGCTATACCATGCAAATCTGACTTGTACAGGGATAAGAGTGCACATAAAACCTGAATTAAGATGCCCTGCTAAGATGTGAAACTACAACCCCTGTGTTCAGGTGGGTAACTGACACCTTTCAGAGGACCACTTGTGTTTTGGAAACCAGATCACACTGAAAAAGCACACAAACAAGTCACCCTTAGGCAAGGTACAGTATGTTAAGTATTTATTTGCATGCTTACTCCATTTCCAATGCTTGTAGGGTAGTACCTGGAGTGCTGTGGGAGAAGTGAAATTCTCTGATGAGCCCTAGCACACAAAATTACATGCACTACACTGAATTAATTACATTCTTCAATACAAGTCAATTTCTATACTTTTACCTAAAGGAAGAAAGGATGCATACTGGCACTGTAAATGCTTAAAACTCTTCTATGTTCGTGCTGTACACCTGTGAGACCCTGTGTGGCTGCAGCTGTACCAATACTTGGTGCCTTCATTTCAAGATGCTAAACATCATGCCAGACTGTACCACCATACATAAGTAAACAGTACTAACAGAGGTCAGGCAAGTATGAATGACGGCTAGCTTTAAATAGAAGAAGGTACCAAAAAATTCTCCTTTTCCCACCATTCTGAGAAGAAGAAAAAAATTACTCTAGGTACTAGTGTTATGCCATGGCATTGTGCTGCTCAGGACGGAATCCTAACCACTATGTGCCCTGTTAAACACCCTGCCTTCAAAACGGTGCAAAAATAATTAGGCTCAGTATTCCAAAAATCAACTACCTTTAAGATCTAACTGCTTTTCTGAAGGATAAGGGTGCTAACACTATATAAAGCAAGTTTTTGACCTTGTTCCTGCCCAGGATTCACGAGGAGTACTGAAAGTGAAGATGACATGTCCTGGCATAAGGACAGAAACCAAAGAGACAGGAGACTTCTTACAGATGCATTTGTCAGATCATTCCCCCACACCTTTCCCTTCTTGTACAACGCTTCACACGTCTGCAAATTGTTATTACTGTTAAAACCACACAGCCAGCTGATGGCATTTCTGTTACAGAACTCAGGGCTGAAAAGCCTGGTGAGTCCCGAGGAGCTGAACATCCTTGCCTGCACCAGACCCATGTCAAACCAACTTCTCCTGAGAATCAGCAAGTTTTGTGGTACCAAATCATTGCTGTAACAAAGGCCCCTGAAAGAGGATTGACTCCTGGAGTAGTTAGAAAAGAAAACATTTGTACCCACACATTTCCTTTGTTTGATTTTTGGCAGCACTTTCCAAAATGTTACTTCATCAAAAGACCCTGCTCCAGGAGGCAAGTACTGTGGTTTCTTATATTTTATGATTTGTTTTAAGGGTAGAAAGAGCAGCTAACCAATTAAAAGGAAATTTGGTAATGGTACAGCCGTGTGTGATCTTATCACTGACTCTTTCTATGAACTTTAAATAAGACTACTGGAGGAAAAAAACTCCACATATCTGGCAACTTCCAAGCTGTTTTCTGCAAGCTCCTAATATAAAAGCTTCAGTTACCTGCAGAAGTCAGGCAGTGGATTCCAGGAAAGTAAGACCCTTTCCTCAAAAGATTAGCCACACTTTTCTTTCAATAAGAGGTATCAAATTCTTGGTGCAGTGAAAACTCTGCTGCCATTAAAATCTGTTCCAAGGAAGAACACAGCTAAACTGTTCCCCAACTCCAGCACCAAGATGCAGAAGGTTTTGCTACTTTTGCTTCATACTTTCACAAGCACTGGAGCAACGGCAGGGTCAGTACTGTGACTCGATGTCATATATCTGCTTTAAATACAGGGACAAAGCAATATCCACCCAAACAGCAGGTGACAGGTTTCCTTCCCAACCCTGCAGCTATCCCACTCTCTGCAGGGCAGCAGTCTCCTGGAAAAGGGGGCACCAGACGTGCCTCCTCTGCCTCACTGCATGTCCAAAGTCTCTTGAACAACATCTTCAGCAACTTACCCATTCCTAAAGATAAGCATCTCCATCCATCCAGTTGTGGTGCCAGCTCATGCCTACCAACAACCCTCAGGATCAGAGTCATCACATCACCTGATCCTTGCTCTAACTTCTCCATTCAGCCCGGGCCACTATATAACCATAACCATATAACCATGTATATAGCCATCCCCAGGGCGTGTGCAGTAACAAGGAACAGACAAGAACAGATTTGACACTGCTGCAAGGCTGCTTTCATTCCTTCCCTACTCTCCACCCTGCCTGGGTGGAAGGAACCTGGAAAAAGGTAGGCCCAAAGAAACCAACTAAGCAAGAAGATCAGCTTTCAGCCGGGTCCATCCCACTGCTGATTTACTGAAGGAGAAGCAGCAGAACAATGCGGGCATGCGGGTGATGAAGAGCAGCTCTTCACATGGCTGAAGCTGAGCAAAGCCATCGCACTGCACCCAGCAAGGAACCATAGCAAAAAGAAAGGTAAACGAAATAGATGGACAAAATGGAAGATGTAGTATGTCTAACGCAGAACTCTAAAATACTATTAAGAGGAGGCCAAAATAAAATGCAATGGACAATCATCATTTTACATATAAGAATGGTTCTAGTGAAAAGCACAAAAATTGCAGAAAAAAGAAAGCAAGAAATAACAAAAGGTCATACAAGATATGTCATGCAGAACATGCAGATAATTGTAGCAGCATGAACTGACAGATTATTGCACTGTAAAAAGCAAACAACAGCAAAAAACCCAACCTTGACATGTTCGAAGTATGAAAGAGGCAGATTTTAGGATGCATTACCCTGTTTCTGTCTTGAAAACTGCAGGACTAAGGATGGTGTCAAGGCAGGGCAGATAGGGGAAGGGGAAAGATGTTAACTATCGAGAGACCAAACGCGTGAAGAACCAAAACCACTTTTCTTTCAAGAAAGGGCAACTTGAATGTTTTTTTCAATCTAAACACAGCTAAAGTATTCCAAAAGAGACAGAGCTACACAGAAAAAGATTGAAATAAAAAGATAAACAGACAGCGAATATGACCAAAACCTCTTGCTACACCCTGGTCAGCCTGCAGGTGAGGGCCATGAGGACAGGGGGAAACGATCCCCTTTAATTCTCAGCCTTATATGTTATACTGTAAGAAACAACAAACAACAACCTTACCAGTGATTTGAGACACATCTTGAACACAGTAGTCTGAGACTAAATTTCAATGGGAAGTTTGATTTTCTGATAATACCAAATATTTTTTACTTGATGCCCAAAGCTTATTATTAAGTTTGCTATATGAGAAAAACACATTGCTATGCCATTAGTGATTTACACATAGGAAACAATGCTGACTGCAGCAAAGTGAAAACCTAACTTACAGTGTATTTTATAAGTGCTCATATTCTGCCAGGAGTGAAAGGACAGAGTTAAGTGGTGTTTCATCAGCAACACTTGTAAAGCAACTCTTTAAACTCTGGGCAAAAGACATGCTCTTCAGCCTATTTATTAAGACCCTGCACATTAATTATAAAAATGTCAACATATTAAAAGTTGCTCAGCAGGTAAACTCTGTACATTCTGAGTGTACCTATTTCATACATGTTTTGTACAGACTGTATAGGACACAGAATAATGTTTCAGGCAACTAAATTGCTTATTTGTGTAAGCAGCTCTCTGAAAGTCTTCCCCTCTGGAATCTTACCGCCACCACATCTCTATTTTTACTGTATGCTAAAAGCAAAACATGCTTTTGGGCAAAAAACTCTCTCATTAACCAGTTTTTCAAGTATCAATACACCATTCCTGTAGTTGCAGGTTATTTTTCCACAATGTTTTTATCTCTGTGTAATACAAGCCCTCCACATAGATGTGCCATCTCTAAACCAAACAGCAGCAAAAGGACCCTTCAATTAAACAGACCTGTTATTCTTGACCAGGGAGTTAAATGCTCACGTTCATATCTCCACACTGGAACTGGTATGTGGTGGAGGAATAAGGGTAGGGAAAAAAACAAAAACCCACCCAAAAATCAGACTTTGTTAATATTCTACTCTCACGTTAATGACTGACAGCTTAGGTGGGAATTTGGTAAGGATCTTAGAAGAGCAACGATGCAGTAAGGGAGGAGATGTCAGAACCACGACTGGCTGATTAGAGCTTCTCCATCGGTTCGGTGCAAAACCCAGCCTTGCTCCTCTGTTCTACAAAACAACTTTTCAGGGTGTTGGGTGAGTAAGGTTTTAAAAAGCAAAGACTGAAAAACAGATACAGAAATATGAACGTGTGAAAAGGCGCAGCAACAAAAAATGAAGTAAGGAGAGGGATCAAAAACTACATAACTTCTCTGCTAGGCTTCTTCACATGTGCAGTTGGCCACTTACAGTCACTGCAGGTTCAAAGATGGTCATCTCCTCCCAAGACCATGCATCTCTCTTTTGAAGGCAACGCAACACTAAAGGATGCAAATAAAACACTCCAAGAGGATGGTTTTTCATACGCTGTAAAGTGCAGTTAAAACCTGGCAACATTACTGTGTTATCACAGAGAAACATCTCTGTTTCTCATCCTTCAGGATGCAAAACTGTATTTTAACAGCTTCCTAAACGTGTATTTTAAGACACAAAGTCAATCCCACAAATGCTTAGAAAACTGCCCTGTGCTATATGCAACTGATACCTGAGCTGATGCATCGTTTGAGCCTGACGCATTTTGCGAAACCAAGAAGCATCCAGTCTGCACAACTGGAAATTCATCATAGTTCTGCAGTTGTTCAACTGGAGTTTAGATTTGAGTCTCTGATCTAAACAAGCCCAGCACTGAATTTAGAAAGTATGAGCCAATTAAGACAGACTTTAAAAAAAGGGAGAAAAACATTTGAAAACAACATTAGCAGTCCCTTCCTGCACCATAATGCAACCACTTAGCAGTGGTGATAGAACAAGAAATCAATACAAAGAAGTACCAAAGGACATTATTTTTATTCTGCAAGGCATGACCAGACTTGCAGCCTGCTTTTGTGTGCTTCAAAGGGAGATGATGATGGTTTTGAAAGGGCTAAAAAAAGGGTAGAGAAGTTAGAGGTTCCGGGAACCTGTCACGTAAAAGTGGAGGATGAGGTATGGCCTCTGGAGAATTACTTGGGAACCTAGTGAAGGCTGCAAAAGCAGAGGACAGAATGTCATGGTTTGACTCCAACTGGCAACTAACATCCCACAGCTGCTTGCTCACCCCCTTGCAGACCTGGTGGAATAGGGGAGAGAATTGGAAAAAGGTAGAGCCTGTGGGTTAAGATAAGAACAGTTTACTCAATGAATTAAAATAACAATTACAATAACAACAACAATAATCATAATAATGAAAAGGGAGATAACAAAAAGAGAGAAAGAGGGATAAAACCCAAGAAGCACAAGTGATGCACAATGCAATTGCTCACCACTCACTGACCGATGCCCAGCCCATCCCTGAACAGCAATCGGAGCCTCCCAGCCAACTCCCCTCAGTTTATATACTGACCATGACATTCTGCAGTATGGAATATCCCTTTGGCCAGTTTGGGTCAGCTGTTCTGGCTGTGCTTCTTCCCGGCTTCTTATGCACCTGCTCACTGGCAGAGCATGGAACACTGAAAAGCCCTTGATTTAGAGTACACCCTGCTCAGCAACAATTAAAACACCAGTGTGTCATCAATGTTATTCTCATACTAAACCCAAAACACAGCATTGTACCAGCTACTAAGAAGAAAATTAACTCTATTCCAGATGAAACTAGGACACAGAGCTACTACTATTTAAACTCACATGACACGTGGTCTGACACCATCAACTCCAAAAATGGCTTACAGCCATGCACAATTTTTACCTATAAGCAAGTAGAGGCAGCAGCAACAACTCATGCATTAGCGGGGCAATGAGCTACACTGAAACACAGTGGCCTTTCTGTGATTACCCGCATTACTATTATTTCATTCCTCATTTTTAACTGAACAAACAAATGCAGTACTCGTTACTGACTTGCTCAGTGCAATATCTCTCAACTCTACGTAAGGATTTGCCACCCTATATGGTGTTCCCTCGTACTTGTGTTCTCCTCTAGTCCTTACACTGTGTTTTAAGCTCTTGTAGGTGATGGAGACACTCACACAAAACTTCCCAGCCCGTGGTTGAGTCTAGTGGCTGGGGCCGGGCATACCCAGCCACCCCTTCTACAGCCAGAGCAAATGAGGCTGCAGAGGCAACCACGGTCTCAGCTGTGCCTTCTGGGTGGCAAACAAGTCAGAATTCAAAAAAATACGAAAAAACCTGCTCAAATCTTTTGCAAGAGGCTTTTCTGCTTAGGCGTGTTACAGAAGCAGAGAAAAAATCCACAGGTAACCAGGCCTACTGGACTGGCAGCTTACTTTCTGTCACTGTATCACATATGTTAATAAAAAAAGAACATTCTGCACCGTATTGTACAAATGCAAGTATTTTCTCCATTAATGAGGCTTTATGCATGCACTAAGTCAAGCTCACAAGATTAATGCAAACCTTAACAACATGCCAAAAGTCCACTGTACACCAAGTGAATTGAGGGATAAATGTATGATGCAAGGGATAAATGCATGACCCTAATTTAGGACAACCAGCTGAGTTTGCACCAGTTCACAGAGCCTGTGATCAGCTAAGAGCAACCTCTCCGTGTCAGTACTGCGAAACAGAAATGAACCACCAGACCACAATCAGACGTTCACCATAAGCATCTGCTGCCCTGCAGTCCGCAGAAGCACGTACGTAAAACACAAGCACAACTTTCACTGTGCCCTTCAAAGCCAAATTCCAGATTCATGTGCAGGGCCTGCAGCTACCTCATGAGCCCTTCCTCAAAAGCATACGAGCAGCCATGTGAATGAACTGACCCCACAGATGGTTTCCAGCAAGCACGCGGGCCGTGCACCCGAAGTAACATGACATTTGAACTTCAACATGCAAAAAGGTTTCTCAAAGTTTCTTTTTCTAAAGGGCAGGGCAATGTTAAACATTGAAGAATGTCATCCTCCTAACTGCTTAAAGGTTTAATTATTGTTATTTAAGTCAAAGGTTCTCCCTACTGTTTGGCAAGGAGATGATTCTCAAAATGATGATTCAAAACACTAGTATTTTTAAAAGTAACCCAAGAGCAGGAATATTCCTTCAGGAAAAGGTTAACTGAAGCTTTCCGATTCAATTATGTGCATAGAAATATTGCACATCTAAAGGGAAGCCTACATAGATCAAGGTAGAAAGGCCTATAGTTTCCCACGTCTTCATTGTCTCAAGTGAACCCAAACCTGAGGAGCCAGGATCAGCTCAAGGACTAGACCTCTATGTTCAGACCACTATGTTGACAATGATACAGTAGTGGCAGATCTAAGAGTAGATTTCTTTTGTTCATTTCTAAGAGCTTCAAGATCTCTATTTAAATATAGGTGTCATGGTTTTAACTCAGCAGAAGAGCTGCTCCTCCACAAAGCTGTGGTCTGCTCCAAACCTTAACTGTATAGTATCTAAGGGAACAAGGCATTTTCCCACAAGTAGCACTTGCTAAGGGCTCTTCAGTCAACATGGGCACAGCAGAAATACTGCTTTAACCCAAAACGCTTCCAAAACGAAAAGTAAAGTGAGGGGGAGGAAAAAGAAAAAAGACATCAATTTGCCTTCTTATGAATTAACTACCTAAACATTTGAGGTGCATTTGGTTTAATAAGCTAAATGACATTATTCTGCAAATTAATACTTGTTAGTTTTTGTCTAACCCTGGTAACATCCTTAGGATGACACCAACAAAAACACCCACTGGCATGCAAAAAGCTGGAGCGTTACCTGAAATCAAGACTACATCCTTTTTGAAATCAAGTACATGTTTTACAGCAGAGAGCCTGAACATGCGCATAGGAAGAAAGCAATTACCCTCCAGTCACCACAAAGACAGCTGGCAAGAAGAGAAATAGTTTTCTCAAGGTCAAGAGGGAGAGGAGCAGTCAAGTTTGTTCAAATCGCTGACCCAGAGTCTCAAAGAGGAGGGTTATGTAGGGATCAAAGCACAGGGCACAGTGTGAAAATGCAGGAAAAAAGGTTTATTCCACATTTGCTCTATTGCACAAGCAAGTTTTATCTCCTGTAAATGTTAGGACAACTCAGCATATTTAGTCACTGCCCAAAGCACATCACTTGGCAAGCAAATGTTTGATACAAAGTTTTGACATAGAGGTCAATTAAATACAGACGACTTTAGCTTCAATACAAGTTCATGAAATGTCTGTATATTTTTACATGCTGGTATGCCACTGATCATTAACAAAGTTATCATTAATGAAGCACAACCTCTACAGTTAATAAAGTTTTAATAAGGGCAAGAAAAATATCCAGTTGCAATGGGATGCCAAGGCCAACTCAACTCATGGCACTGAGCTCAGCATAAGTAGCATGATTCATTTGTTCATGAAGAAGTGACAATGGCGCTCAGCAGCATGCATTTTTTGTAAAATCTCTACACCTGGTAAGGAGGTTTATTCCTTTTTCACGCGAGTCAACTATTTCACCAAGAAAATTGAATAATTCTCCAATGCATCCAATCCAGCAGGAAGGCATTTACCAACCACATACTTCAGACAAGTTTGCTCTTGTGCTCTTATTTGCCCTGTAAGAAAATGTGTTCTAAATGCCAAAACACAAACAGAGAAACCAAGGCAATAAATTTCAGGAGATTAATTTCATTACATAGATATAAGGAGACCCAATGCGTACACAGTCGACAGCAACTCTACAAGTTATTTCTATAATAAGATTGAAGGCAGCATTTATTTGATTTGTCAATCAAAAAAATCAATTCATGTCACTGTTTGCGTTACCCTCATCAAACAGAGATCTAACTGCTCTTCTGTTGGATGATGGGGGCAGGTTTCAGTGCCCTCAGAAACCCAGATATAAATCACTTTTACCAATCAGCACTCAGGAAGTGCAGGGATGTCAGCTTAAGCAATGCCCTCTTAACTGTATTGCTGCAATACCAAATTTAAACAGCCTTAGGAAAGGTCATAGCAAAGCAATCTGACCTGGAAATAAGTTTTTAAACAGACCAACATCTATGTAATTCATTGATTATCCTTTTCATTTGTCCTTGTGTGTTCTTCCATTTAAAGGAAAAAGCATTTTGAATGCTAGTATGCACAAATTGAGGAATCTTCTGCATTTTTAACACATTCAAGAATCACAAAACAAATTAGCAACTACATTACAAGGATTATTGTCAGTTTTGTGAAGTGTCTGGATGCACATGGAGAAGTGTACTCTGACTGTCATGCAGAAAGCATCAAATTCTTCAGTCTATTATATAGCAAAACAGCTTTGAAAAGCTTATGCTGCAGCCTGGAAGAATGTAATTTTGTACACTGTAAAAACAGGGGAAAAAAAGCATTACTGCAAGAGCTGAGGCAAACAGCCCCCATAGTATTCCAATGTCTAAATAGTTTTATAGATCTCACCCCCACACAACTAATTCAGGACATGGTAACGACAGAAGGTAACAAAAGAGGATTGACATTAAGAGGACAAAATGACTGAGTTGTTCAGTTATGCAGGGGAGGTTATAGTAAACAGCATAATTACCTATACATGCCTTCACACCCTAAAGGAAGAGCTGCCAAATCTAAGTGGAGCTTTTGTAGCTGTCAAGAGACAACGTTTTGCTTGTGATCCATCTTAAGACAACATGCCAAGAAAGAATAGGTAGAGGTATTTGTGGCTCTGCTCTTCAGCAATGAAAGAGCACCCCTGCCTCTTTTTGTTCGAAGTCAGAGAACAAAACCTCCACGTCTGGAATAAAAAAAACAAACACGCCACCAAGAGCACATTTGCTCCAAAGGGCTTTCAGTCCAAATGAGCCTTCCTGGCATGAGTTGTCACAGGGAACAACTCTGCACAGCACGGGCGCTCTGCCTTCCTGCCGCTGCGGTGGGAACCCAGACCCAGAGAGCTAAGTCACCTACCATGTGGGTAGCAGGGGGACACCTGACATGGCCCTGAGCCCACCCTCCCATCCAGTCACCGCTCCACACCACCACACCGCTCCTGCCCTGCCTACTGGGCAGGCAGCAGCGACAACGAGCACTCACTGGTGACCTCTTCTTAGCAGGAGCTCCAAGAGGGTCAGAGTACTGGGACAACAGTACACAGAGGCACGACGCTGTTTTAACATGGCTCTGGAAGCAACTGCTGTTTCTCTCCCAAAAATTTTTCTCAGGTGGGATACAGACAGCATCACCTGGGAGATTTGCTTTGTCTGCCACCGAGCGAGGGTTGCTGAGACCACCAAAAGAAGGAAGAAAATGAGTATTTTAACCTTGTGCTTCGTCTGGGTGTCTTTTTTTTTCTGAGCTCAGCAGAAACAGAAGCTTTTGATGTTGCAATGTTTACTGCCCCAAAAATGAGGAAGGTAAAGGAATGAGGTCAGCTCAGTACTTGAGAGCATTTAACCCATTACCAGCTGAATGTCACTTACAAGGAACATGCTTCCCAAGGGGCAGCTCTGGATCACGCTCAGCATTGGGCTCTCCATCTGTGGCTGCTGGACCTGAGCACCAGGTCAGCCTGAAATCCTAAAATATTGTCAGTTCCACCATCATTCCCAAAAATCTGAACCTTCAAACGTATTTCCAAAAATCTGCTCCTAGCAAGTTCCAAAAGAAAACACAAAAGAAACCGGCCTGATTGAGCTACAGTACTATTTCAAATTTACTTCTTTTTTTTTTTGTTGTTCTTTTAACTTATCTTCTCTAAGTTGATTCCTCTTATAAACAACACAAAATGGAAGTCAGCAGGGAAAGATGAGATTAGACCAGAGAATTCAAAATATTTTATTTCAATTCTGGCTGCACTAAAGACAAAGAATGCAACAAGAAGAATTCTTGCCGAGAAATTTAACAACAACATCAACTTACTAAAAATACTGCAATAAGTAAACCCAGGGACTGGTCAGACAGTACATAAACTAAATATCATTAATGATGCTATATTTAAGCACCAAATATGCATGAGTTTTAATCAAAGATAGTCCATCTGATCAGATGGCCGGCAGACCTAGCTGCTCCTAGGTAAAAGGCACTAACTCACAAAGTACAGCTGTTTTTTAAAAAGCAGCATGAGGCACAGAGACCAGCAGCCAGATCCTTTGCCAGCTTGCAAGACAAAGCCACACTGCATATTCATTTCACTGCTGCTCTCCCTGGTTGCATTTGAATGCTAAAATACAGCAGACTTAAGTTAGAACACACGATAAACTTAGCTACTTATGAATAAAAAATACAAAGAAGAGCTTCCAGCAGTTTTTACATATGTAATGGGCGCCTTGTACAAAATTCAGTAAAAATCAAGCATAATTCTGGCATATCTTTTAGTGCTCTTGACTAATGTCAGCTGGCAACGGCATCCATGAGGGCAAATCCACTCTTAACTTCTGAAAACTCAGCACAGTGGTCCTTTTCATTTGCTCCTAAGTTCACATAAAGCTGGGAAGAGATCTCCACCCAGCTGACCCCAGCTATCTCCAGGTACCACAAGTTTCAGGTGAAATCCTCCCTCTGCGTGCAAGTACAGCTACCCCCAGGCAGAGTACATGCGTTGGCTACTTGCTGCTCTGAAAGCAGACCGTGTCGAGTGCACCACAAATACATGAATACTTACATAAAAAACTCCAGCTTTTATTGCTAAACAGCATCAGACGATCACGTGTGCCACAGGCTGACTCTCCCCGACACAGCTTCAGCTGCTGTTAGCAGCGGTGAGCCTGCACCAGTACTTATCTCTAGCTATGGAGTATTTGAATAGCAGAGGAAAATCTCGGGCTGTGACTGCACCGAAAGAGCAGGAAGGGCTTAGAGTGAAATACATCGCAAAACTCCTCAGCGTTATTCACAAGTTCTTATTTAAACCAAATAAATCCCCTCCCTCTACGCTAGCAGCTTAATACTGATGCAGCAGCACCATTAGCCCGCATCTACAGAAACTTCGCAGCCGCAAACCCTCCCTCCACCCACCGCGGCCGCCGGCGATAATTTCAGCCGGCGGTTTACGGCAGGCCCGCAGCTGCCAGGTCCTGGCAGGGAGCTGCTCTGGCAGAGATAACCTCACCCTGGAAGCGACCTGGCCCAAAACTCCGGCGAAAGGCTGTGCCTCCGCGGAAGACGCCTGCACGCTCGTCCTCCTCGAGTTTCAGCTGCAGGGCGTGTTTCCATTTGCACAGAGCGGTTTTGGAGACTTCCTGATGGGAAGCATCCCAACTGCAGCCATGCCCCTGCCTTGTTTTCCCCCGCCATCGCTAGGAGCCGGCTGAGCTCTTTGCTGGAGTTTTCTGTCACAGCCACGAGAACTCTGCCATGGCACTGAATCCCACAGCACCAGAGATCACCCGAAGCACTGAGAATACAAATGAGCCGTACGGGGCACTGCCGTTCAGCCGCGGCTGGGACACGGAGCGGGGCAATGCACCCAGCTGCCGGAGGGAGAAACGCCTCTCGCCGTCTGCCAGGAGCCCTCCTTGCCGAGCAAGCCAAGGTGCTACTATTCCTGCCAAGGTCTGCAAAACTGGCCTTTTGTCTGCAGACTCGCAGCACAGATTGGTACCGGAAAGCTCTCTGGAGTGGGATCCTCAGATGCTGCATCCCTGGGAATCAGGGCAAAGGAATGAGGGCAGAAAAGCAGCAAACGCAGGCAGGGAAGGAGAAAACACTTAAACTGCCCAAGACAACACCTCGCATAACCCCGGGCACTGCCGACTTCTAATGCTGCTGGTGCCCGAGGGCTTCCAGGAGATGAAGAGATAAAAGCCAAGTCATAAAGTTTTTAAGAAAGTCCCTGCACAAGCATCTGACACACTGACACATTTCTGTCGTTTGCCCTTTCTTTTCTGCCTATTTCCTAATGCACGTACTCTTTAAACATCTAGGTTTTAAAACGGGCCGGCCCCTTTCAGAAGCACTGCACATCTCCAGGGCGCTGGTTTAACGCGGCGTCTGCCCTGTCCCACACACAGACCCGGGAACTACCGTGCCAGCGGCTCCAGTTCCAAACCGGTAAGGCGGTCAGGGGCGCTGGGCAAGAGTTCGGGGAAGAAGAAGTAACAGCGTTCTTTTCCGAGCCCGACGAGCCCTTCCGCTGACACCCTGCCTTCTCTCCGCCGGGCTGCTCGCCCGGCCGGCAGCAGCCGCCTCAGCGGGGCCGGGCTGGCGGGATGCACACCCCACACACCCGCCACGGCGGAAAAAAACGGATCGGGGTTTCTGGAGCCGTGGCAGCGCTCGGCCCTCCGCGAGCTCCCCGGGAAGGCAGCTACGGCCGAGGACGGGGGCTGAGGTGCGGGGTCTCCTCCCTTCCTGCCCCTGTTATTTCACCCCACCCCGTGCCCCGCACGGCGGAAGGCGCTGCCGCCGCCGCCCGGGATGCAGTATCCATGGCAATGCGGGATTGCATCATGCTCTTGACTAAACTGCACCGGGGAAAAGACGCTCCCGGCGAGAGCCCCGTCCCTTCCGCCGCCCCGTCCCCTCCCTCCCCGGCCGG
>VZTA01018388.1:164182-202206 GCA_013398855.1 Mohoua ochrocephala
GGCTCCCGCCGGCCCGGGGGTTGGAGCCGCCGCGTCCAACAGGTCCGGCCCGCGCCCGCTGCCGCTCCCGGCGGGCAGGGACACGGAGAGCGGCTCCTCGGGCCCTGAGGGCTCTCAGCCCGGGCCACGGGAGCGGGGGGCCCCCGTGAAAAACAATATGGGACCATGTAATTAAAGACTGTCATAATGAGATGAGCCGCAGGCCTACATTAAAGGTCCCGGGCAGATGCGGTTGATGTTTCCTGTGTTTTGAAGTAACGGGCTTTGTAACGTGACAGCATTTTTGAACGTAAGCTCTGGCTGCAATTAAGTAGGTAGTATTTTAACTTGGTCGTCTAATAAAACCGCTGGTTTTGTGTAATTTACATGCATATGCTGAGCTGGTCCCCACAGTGTCAGATGTCTGACAAAGGAATCTCAAAGCACCCTCTTTGGCTCCTTTCCAATGGCAAGGATGCTCAACGGAGCAAGAAAAGTTCTGTCCACGCTCATCAGACACTTCATTACCTTCATAAGGTCCTAACGGGGCAATGGTGAGGGTGCCTTGGCGTTAGTATGGCTGAAGAAGCCAGTTTGTTTCTTTCCCTCTCTCACATATTCCCTCATGATGGAAGATGACCTTTTAATTTTTTCCCCCTCCCTAACAGTTTGTTCCGTCTCTTTGTTAATTAAATGAAAATGTTACATAAATAAAGAGCAGCTTTGCTTTGCAAAGGAGAGGAGTCAAGCAGCAATTTGCATGGGCTCAAGATCAAGTATCTCCGCTCTATGGGAAGCAGTTAGCAATTTTAGAAAGCTGAAGTAAAAGGGGTTTCCTGGAGCTTTCCCTCAGCTGTTGAAGACAGCTGGTTGGTCGAAGCCATCGAAACTGGTTACGTCAACCCAACATCCAGTAGCTTCTCCTCGGCAGTGATACCATGTCCATAGTCATTTACCAAGGCCAATGTCCATGGTCATCTACCTGATGCAATGTATTGCAACCTCACCTCACCTGATTGGAACTCAGTGTACAAACAGTCCCCAGAGGTGATGCTGGGCTGTAAATAGTCAAGAACAGGTCCCAGGAGGGTCAGCTGTGTCCTGGGGTGCATCAGGCACAGCATCACCAGCTGGTCAAAGGAGGGGATTGTCCCGCTCTGCTCTGCTCTGGGGCAGCCTCACCTTGAGTCCTGTGTCCTATTTTGGGCACCACAATATAAAAAGGACATTAAGCTATTTGAGAGCATCAAAAGGAGGGCCACGGGGACGTGAAGGGTCTTGAGGGGAAGCCGTATGAGGAGCAGCTGAGGTCACTTGGTCTGTTCAGGCTGGAGAAGAGGAGACTGAGGGGAGACCTCATTGCGCTTTTCAACATCGTCACGAGGGATAGTGGAGGGGCAGGCACTTATCTCTGTGCTCTGTGGCCAGAGGCAGGACTCGACGAAACGACATGGAGCTGAGTCAGGGAAGGTTTAGGTTGGATATCAGGAAAAAGGTTCTTCACCCAGAGGGTGGTTGGGCACTGGAACAGGCTCCCCTGGGAAGTGGTCACAGCACCAAGCCTGACAGAATTTGAGAAGCATTTGGACAGTGCTCTTGGGCACTTGGTGTGACTCTTGGGGTGTCCTGTGCAGGGCCAGGAGTTGGACTCAATGATCCTTGTGGGTCCCTCTGACTCAGCATATTCTATGATTCTATGAGTACAATAATGCAGAGTGTTTCTGAAATTATTTTCCTCAAGCTCTTACTGGGACAAGAGAAAATCTATCACTAAAGTAAACATCGAGGCTATGCCACTGTTCTTTAATCTTATTTCTTTTATTAGAGTAAGATGTTAGGAATGCTATTTGGTTGGCGTTGGAGAGGTTTTTTCCTCTTTTTGTTTTAAAGCTCAAATCTTTATTTCCCTGAAGGACCAAACCCCTGTATTATTTGTGTGTGTGATTTGAGGCTTTTTAGCAGTTTTCAGTAAAGTATGAACACTCACAGCTGTCCCTGCCTATGTGTTTTAACACTTTGGAAAACAAACCCCAAACCCTATGAAAACCAGCATAACTGTCAGGTGAGTTGTGGCCCTTTGCTCAGGTTTGTGTTTTGGATGTTTCTGAGGCATCCCTTCCTATTTGTGAGAAGCCAAGCCATCTCAATTGAATAAGGCACAAGTCCCGTTTTTTCTCACTTGAGCCAAAATGTCCTGAGCTCACTGAAACATGACCAGCATTAGGTCTTTTCACATCTTTCACACTTTATTTAAAGCACTTTTCAGTGTGCTTTAAATAAAATTCCTTCCCAACAGGCATACACATTTGTTTCCATGGTTTATTGATGAGAGATGATTGCACCGAGTGTTACTTTCACAGCCAAAACAGCTTTCTAAATCTGGAAGGTGCTTAAATAATTAAGATTCAATCTGGCTGTTTAAAAATAAAAAATAAGAACTTGAGATGCAAAAAGGGATGGAGCAGGGCATAGGGAGTGTAGCTGAGGAGCGAGCAGCACCCTGTGCAGGAAAGGGATGTGCTGCTTCCTGGTCCCCACGCTGTGTCCCACAGGCAGGGAAGCATGCCCCAAGCCCACCAGAGGCTGGCACGTACCCGCTGTGCCTCCCTTCACTGTGGAGCTTGCCTTTCTCGCTTGGTGGTGGGGTTTTAATGAGGCTCTGTACGCCCAGGGTGCCAAGTGACTGGCACTGGAGAGGGAAGGCACAACAGCTGATGGAGGAAATGATGAGGCTAGGGGGTGGGATTTTGGTTTTGCCAGCCTGGCTCCAGTGTGAGACTCCCAGACTGCCAGCTGACCTGCTGGATCTTCCCACTCCTGGTCTCTCCAAAGTGCTCATGCTGTTATCAGTCAGAGAACAAGAGCAAGGTCACAGCGTGGGAAATGTCATTTCAGAATTACCCATTTGGGAGAACTAAGCAAACGGTGCCAAATGTTTTGGCACTAAATGTTTGGCATTTAATACAGGTAGGAGCTGGCCAGTGTCATTCTGGGCTGCAGATGTACTGATTCCCAGCATCATCCTCATCTTCTTGGAGCATCTGCAGGTTTTTCAGGAGTGAAGACATTACCATTGACCTCTCCACTGAGCACTGATGAAATCGCTGCTGGTATATTTGCTCAGGAGGGGCTTCAGAGACCTTGTTATCAGAGTGGAATGAATGAGAATGGAGTTCAGAGAAGGGCAAATTAAACATTAATCATGATTTAGACAGAAGGATTGCTAGGGCTGATGTAAAATAAGTTATACCTTGCACATAATTTTTCCCTGCATCTCATGACTATTGTAATCCTACCTTTTGAGAGAAGAGGCAGAATCTGAGCACTGCCTAGGAAAGCCAAGTCCTAGGTGACCCAGCCTAGGCAGCAGCAGCAGAGGTGACAAAGAGGCCTCAGCAGACAGGGCTATCCTCACTAAATCAATGGTACACAAAGGGAAGAAGTTAAATAGATACTAGTGTTTGAGAGTATGGGTAGGAAGAGAACAGCTGGAAAGTAGAACAGTTTGAAAGTAGAGTGAAAAGTCAGTGAGTGCTGCAGCACTGAGAGGACAAAAGAGCTTGGAGTAGAAGGCCCACCAGCATGTTGAAATTAGCCTGGATAAAGGGTTAGAAGTGTGTGTTCCAGGGAAACGAGCCCGAATGGTCTTCTTTTGGGGGGGTGAGTTACCAAATCTGTCTTCTTTTTTTAAAAAAAATTGTTAGACATCCTAGCTATGCCTATTTAGTAGCAGTTCATCATACACGCTGTAATGAATAGGTCCTTGTTTTGATTAGAAACAAATTAATCCAGTTTTTTCAGAAGTAAATTAACAAATTGATTAGAATAAATAACCATCATTTGCCACTCAGTCATCTTAACGGGATTTTTCAGTTCTGCCTGAGTTTGCCTTGGCATCCATCCAAACTGACTGTGGCAGCTCCGTGTTCTTTATCAGCACAATAAATGGGATGCGATTACTGTTCCTAAATCAAACACTGGACTAAAGAATCAGGCTTGAAATTGCAGCATCCATTTCTTCTGAATATGGTGTTTTCTTCTGTTGTGCAGACCACAAATGCTTCATGCTGTCTGTACAACTTTGTCTGACTTTCAAGTACTTGATCTTTGTAGAAGAAGCTCCCAAGGAAGGCTTTCTTCACAATTTTGTATTTTCAGGTCTCGTAAGCAAGTGACTGGATGAAGCTGCTATTTTGAGATTCCAACACAGAACTGGTGTGAACGCGCTCACTCTCTGTTCTGAGGTATGATCACGTTTCAACCTGGTCTTAACTTTTGAGGGTGCTTTTTGCAAAAATTCTCACAGGCTAGAGTGGGAGCAGATTCTTGGCCCTATGTTTTTAATCCACTTTCATGCATTTTACATTAACAGCTGTTATTATTCAGCATTTCCTCTTCCTCTTACATCTCCCTGCAGCGTGTGGTGCTGTAGGCAAATAATTAAATAGGTTTGAAGACCTGCACCAACTCACTAAATTTTCAGTGTATTTTAAGAGCCAGATTTACCCTAAATAGTGTCCCACAAGACCAAAATACTTTGTTTCCTGTCAAATAGGTCAAATAATTATGGAATTTTCTCTGTCACTGGTGTTAGTATGTTCTTCTTTCTCACCATGCTGCTCATAATCTCAGAGAGAGAAAATGTGATTAAAGTCCACCCTTGTCAATGCTGCTAAAGCTTTAATTACCCCGAGTTCAGAAAATAAAGCATCCCAAGAATCTTGCCACTATATACCAGCTAGTTTGCTCCTACGGCACTGCTGGGGCTGCTAATAGGAGACACGGAAAGAATAACAAGGTGTTTCTGATGATCAAGCAGTTCCAAAATGGGCATGAAGAAAGTGGTCACTTAACCCAGAGTTATGCAGAGGTTAGCTGAGCTAACATGTGTGGGTAGTGCCATCTGTCCTCCTCATCTTTCTCAGTGTCTGCAGGAGAAGTGGCAATCGGTACAGGCTTGTTCATAGCCCTGTACTCACACCACACCTCTCCCCCTGGGGCAGACCCAGGCTCTGGCATGACCCACCTTAGCCCACCCAGGGGTTTGCTGGTGGCTGCAGTGTGCCGGGGAGGGGGCAGCACGGAGGGTCACCCTGGTGTGCCTCTGTCCCACTGCCCTGCTCCGACCCCAGAGAGCCCTGTGAGCCTGGCCCTGCTCTCTCCTTCCCTGCCTACTTTTGGGTATTCCCCTCACAATCTGGGCACATCTACAGTAAAGAGTAGAAGCTCTTCAAGGGGAAAATATATTGTCACTTCATATAGCAAGCAGCTTCTGCTGGAGGAGAGTGATTTTATAAGAGCTAACGCTAATCACAGTAGGGTGAACAAAGTATAAACTGCATTATTTTGCATTAGTAATTGGATGCCTTGCTCCTTGCCTGTTCCTGCTATGGTGCCTTTTTGTTGACTTACTGTATGGATTACAACATCTAATCCTTCAAAACAATGTGTGCTCTTGCAAAGAATCATAAATCCATTATTGTCCATTGCCGCCTGTCAACAATTTTCTTCTTAATCTCAGAACTAGTGGGACTGGGATTTGGAGCTGTCATGTTACTCAGTGTAAGGGAGCTGGTAAGAGTGCAACACTGTATTTCCATGAAGAGTATTAGGTGTTCTGATTTAGAGAAGCAGTTAAGGGCAGCGTTTGCAATCCCTCCTCATGTGCTGTGCTGCCTATCCCCTTCTCTTTAATCACAACCAGTGTAAACTGTTTGAGATAATCCTGTTGTTGAGAGAAAACACTGTCTTACTGCTTAGAGCAAACAGTAAATCATGTTTTTAAAAAAGAGATGAGGGAAAGTAGTTTTGTAAATGCTCTGGTTTGTCTGAAAACATGTACATGAATCTGAATGGTTGTCATTCCGTGTTGGAATTTTTAAAGTATTAAATCCATTCAAACTGCTTTGTTGGTGGACCTCACGGTGCCAACTCCTGCTAGTCAAGATAGTTATTAAGTCATCACCGTAGTCGTGTTTTTGAGGAGGCTGTTTCCCTACCGAGCACTCTGATCCTGATATAAGTCCTTTCCTCTTTCAGCCTTAAGTGTCCACAGAAAATCTATTCTGCATTTTGAGAAAACCATTATACCTGGACATTTGTCCTGAGTCAAAACTATTGTATACGATTTTAATAGTCTGTTTTATTGCAGGATCACTGTCTGTGCAGGCCAGCCTGCAGCCTGCCTCCCTGTCTGCAGGATACTAAAGCCTCGGTACACAACTCTGAGCCCTCCCCTGCCCATCTTCCCAGGAGAACCTGCAGATCCAATGTGCTGTCTCTGTTGCTTGCTCAGCCCATGTGCTATGGCGAGAGTAATGTTTTTGCCTGATATAAAGTGTTCAGATATCCTTTCCCACTCTTAAGGGTTATTCCAGCTCTCTCCTGGGAAGGCAGAACCTACCTTTGCCCTGTGGTCTTTGCAGTCTTCTTGGGACCTTCACTCACGTGGCCTGGCAAAAAGGAAGGCTGGGAATGTATTTTACAGGCAATTGGAAAAAAAATGCCAAGATAAAAATAAAACATACAAAATAATGGGTATTTTAGGGATTTTCCCATTCTCACTGACCATCTTCAGAGAGGCCTCTGGAGATGTGCAGCTGAAGAGTGAGTCATTTAAAGCAGTGGCTGCTGTTGATGTTTCTAGCCCTGCTGCTGACCTCTGGAGAACTGTGAGGGGGCCCTGGGTGGGCTCCTCAGCTGTAAGCCACAAGCAGCACCCTGCCAGCTATTGGGAATAGTCTTTGGTGGGTGATATAGCAACCAATCCAGGTCAGGTTTTGTGTAGGAAGTATTTTAACATAACCCTACTTCTTGCCAGATGAAAAGTATTTTGGCTTTCCATGGGAAGGATGAGTGGTTTGGCTTTTACTCTCCTAGGAATGCAGTTTTTTCCCAGCTGTGAACAATACAAGATATAGATAGATAATGAGATAAATAATGGTGGCTATTCCTCTCGTCCTCCCTCACTCTTACCGTGTTTTGAGCACTCACACTGTAAACTCGGGGCAGGGACTCTTTCCCACTATGTGCATGCATAGTACACTTCAAATATTTAGATGGGAGAAGGGTATAGAAATGTCACATCCCCTGGAGTAATTTTGATAATGACCCAAGGAGCTCTAAGGGAGGACTGGGTACACTCCTGGTCGCTATCCAGAGTGGCCTCATGGGCTCATCATGAGATTGTAAGTAAACAAAAGCCTTAAAGATAACTGAATCCATTCCCTCCCCCTTAGGCAGAGTGAGATTTTCCTCAGCATATCCAAAGATACTGAACTATTCCTGCTGTGCAAGGTCAGCAGCCAAAAAGAACACCCTCAGCCCCACAGATCACCATGTCCCAAGTGTGTGGGTTGAGACTGTGACTGCCAACCAAAACCATGTTAAAGTCCACAGGAGGTCGTGATGGGGTCCTGGGAAAGAAGAGTTCTTGCTTTGAGCAGAGACTGCAGTCTCTGGGGGCCGGTCTTCAAAGAACAAGCCTGATTTACACTTTTGAAAATATATTTAAAACAGTGCTCTGGTCAGTCGCATTAATTTCTTCTTGAGCGCCTTGCCTTCCTCACAACTCTTTTTAAACAAAGCGTCTACTTACTTCGGCATAAAAATAGTATTTAAAATACTTGGGTTTGCTTCCAAAACTATTTTTTTTTTATGTTGCTGAGGTGCCATTTCTCCAGACTTGTCCTTTATGTATAAATACATTTGAGCTTGCAGTCCTGTCTTTTAGTTTTATGGTTTTTTCATTAGGCCTTACGCCTATTCTGATGACACCTAACATTTCTCCTCTGCCTCTGGTACATAATTCGGTCTATAGTCTTCTTTCCAACTTCCTGCTTTCATAATTTATTGCATTATTAGCATTTTCAAGCTGCAGTCTGCTAAAACCTGTCTATTTGTCTGCTGTAATTTTTGTTTCCAATCTTTTGACGCAAATTTTCATTTCAGTGCTTGAGCAGCACTATCTGACTGATAATTATTAGGGTTTCTTGTGTTAATTGGTCTGTTTGAAAAGGAGGATGGCATGATTACACTGTTGTCAGAATCTAGGTGGTGACCTTTCACATCCATATCCATCCTACTTAGCTTCATGGTGCTGATGATGTGATGTGGGTCATGTTGACTGCTTCCCTGAGCAAAAGGTTAATGCATCCACACCTCTAAGCAGCCACTTTTATGAAAGTACTGGAATGATGAGATCCAGTCCTTGTTTTTTATCTGTCCTTATTTCTCCCACGTAACTCCATTTTAAATGAGGCAAGTTCTGCTTTTTGAGTCCTGCTACAGTTTTTTCTCTTACATTTAAGGTTTATCTTTTCAGTGATTTCTGTGGAAAAATATTCTGTTTCTGAACTTGATCTCATTTTCTGCTTTGGCTGTATCACTAATAGCTGTAGTGTTCTGATTTGATAACCTTAAATACCAAATTTGTATCTAATCAAATTTAGAGGCATTCTGTATTCTTGTAATTGTGTTTTTCTCATTTAAAAGGAAGCTCTTTAGTATGGTTGGACTAAAGGCTATTTTTATTTTATTGTTGGAGTAATTTTATTCACTGAATTTTTCTAAAATTGAAAGTTTCTGTGGCTCATTCACTGCTGCCTCCAGCCTCTGTGTGGAAATGGCTGCTGTGGGATGTCCCTGGACCCTTTAATCTCCAGGATGGCTTCTCTGTGTCTGGACAAAACAGCTGGAACTCAGAAATGCCAAGTTACTGTTCTTTAATGAATTACCACATCAACCCACAGAATTAAGTTGTTTGTGCTCTTACTTTCTGTTGGAAATGAGAAAAGAAGTGCATCAATCTAGACCTTCACAGATCAAAGGTACTATGCTATGCTTTTTGCTGGGCACTGAGAGCTTTTAGCTCCTGCTCCTGCCCAGGCTCTTGGTCAGCTGCAGGCGTCTGCACGCTTACACACATTTTAACGAGAACTAAAGTAGTTCAGTGTGTACTGAGGACACTTACTGCTGCTACCAGCTCTCCTCGGCACCAGCAGCTCTTCTAGGCGTATATATGAGTGCCTCTGTTCTCATAATTGTAGTATCACTACCAACATGCTATAATTAGACAAGTAAAAAATTGTCTGAGCTGAAATGCACTAAACTCCAGATGCAGTTATCACTGAGAAAAACCTCTCTGAAGCTTTAGCTCCGGATAGGTGATATCCTGACACCCTCCTCACCTTTCACTTGAACAGAGCTTTTTGCATGGACTTAACACACATGGATGGTCTTTGTAAACAGCTATTCTTGTCTTTTTATTATGTACCAGGAGAAGCATTAGAGGCTCAATGGAGTGTATTTTTTCACATAATTCCTTTATGCCACCTGCCAGCCGGGGGGTTGTTATTTTAATACAGTAGTTTCTCATCAACTATGCGTATTTCCTGTGTAGGGGCTACGTAGAGCATCCTCCGAAACTTGGGAAGAATAATCAGTTCACTCCTTTATTCTGTGTGAGGTGTCTGTGCTCCTTGTTTCTTATCTCTTGCAGATAGCGGGTGTGAGCTCTGCACAGCATGGACAAGACGTTCTATCTTTGAACTGCTGCCAAATTCAATGAACTGTCAGCTTTGATGTATCCTGGTTTCTTCAACCTACTTTTACGAGGGAAAAAAAAAGCATCACTGAGGCTATTTGCTCTTTTTCTGTAACCGCTCCTCATATCATTTTGACAAGGTAGTTGCCTTGTTATATCCCTTGTATGGATCATTGAGCGTGTCACTTTTTATAATCACCGCATTTTTGTTCCAACCCTGCAGTGAGAACACTGTCAGCAGAGAAAAGGTAGCTCAGAGCTCAGGCTTCTGCCCTTCTCATGAATGCAGTAGCAGTAAATTCATCATCAGAGGCTCTCATCAGAAATCCCCATTCTTCACATAGTTTTGGAGTCTTGGCCGACTTTCTGCTTCCACCCACACGGTAAAGACTTGTCTAATAAGGCCAACAGCGTGAAGCCCATTAAGATCAGAATGGCAGAATAACTGAGTCCAACTCCTCCTTTTGATAGTGGAGAGTTGTCTTTTTTAAAGGAAGGCAGAAAATCGTGTTTCAGCTCATAAAGCTGGCTGATTTCTGGCGCTGAAGCAGCAACGTGTGTCGGCCCCGCGAGTGCCTGGATGCCAAGGTGGGCTGAGGCAGCGCATCTCTTCCTCGGCTGTGTTTGCACTGTGCCCGCTGCAGAGAGATCCTGTGCCATCCACAAGGAACTCCCTTGGGATGTCACCTGTGGGCAAAACTACTAGCCACCCCTCCTGCTTCCAACACATAGCTTTGTTATACTCGGACCCTGTGCTTTATCTCAAGGTGCTTGCCGTTCCCCTGCCCTTTCCTCAACCCTAGCCTCTGCCAGACTGACTTAAAAGCTGCAGTCATCTGATTTCTTCTGGAACATTGCTCTGACAAGGAGGCTTAGCGTTCCCAGCGCTGGGGCTTTAAAGGATGACTATCCCCAGGGGTGGCAGGATGGGCCACACAGGCACTGAAGGACTTTGAACTCCACTCTGTGTGTATTAGCACCATAGACTAGTGCCTCTGTTTAATACATTTATCAGTGTTTCTTACTGCATCATTGTACTCTACAGTATGTAGAATTGATTTGACATGAATCAGCAGGGGAAGCTTACACATCCCAAATGAACGATGTGCAACTTTGGCTTTATGAAATACTCATCCCTAGTTGATGCTTGCAGCACAACATCACACACCTAATTGCCCACATGCAGAACTGTGCCAGCAACCTGCCTGGGTAGGGTACAATAAACACATTCATCTGTTGTCTAGATCCTGTTTTAGCTTAAACAGGGGGTAAAAGCTTCTAAGAAAATGAAACTTGGCTATTTAAAATCAGGTTTTGCCTGATGGACTCTATGTGTACAATTTTCGTTCCCAGTAAACCCCAGAATGCACCAAGCAGACCACATGTCAGTAAGATGGGTTGCTTCCCCTGAAAGCTAACATCTTTCATGGGCATGCTGGTAACTGAAAGACTAAGAAGGGGCTGGAATAATTGACTGTAGGGTTATTGCTGTGGACTAAGTAAAACCCTGGAACAGGTTGCCCCGAGAGCTGGTAGATGCTTCGTCCCTGGAAACACTCAAGGTCAGGTTGGACAGGGCTCTTAGCAACCTGATTTAGTCGAAGATTTCGCTGCTTATTGCAGGGGGGTTGGACTAGAAGACTTTTAGAGGTCAAGTGCAAGTGGAAGAGAGAGAGTGGGATTGAGGCCTGGGAGCGGGTGGAAGAATGGATCACCCCTTCCAGCTTGAGTAAGCACTTGTGCTGGATTAAGGGGTCAATGAACTACAGTGTCATTTGTCTCTGCAGACACAGGTATGGGTGCTACATGCTTTCCACAATTTGTTCCTGCTGATGGTCTCCTTTTCTAGAAAGGTACCTTGGATTAGACCTCTCATTTGCACTTCTCATTTCAAACAGACTTTTGAAAATACTGTCTTCTTTTTCTGCTTTAATTGCCTGCAATATCTCAAAACCAGACACTTAAAGCATTTTCTGATTTTATTCTTTTGTATTCTTTTCTTCCCACACCGAAAGTTTATTTCCCTACATTAGCTCTTCTTTTTTTTGACTGAATGTTCAAGGAAGAAGAAAACCGTGCTGTCAGATCTCATACAAGTAGAACCGAAATAAAGTAGCTCTACAACAGCAGTTATTGACCAGACCTCTCTTGGTTCACTAGTTTTTTCCTATTTGTCAGTGAAGCCTTAGACCAAATGAGTGCCATGACTGGTCCCTGCAAATTGCAGCATGCCCACAGGTGGTGGGACACGATGGCTCTGCTTCCCAGAGTCTCAGGAATGTTTCTGAGGCTTGTTAGGATGCACAGTGTAAGAGACCCCAGAGTCACAGAGCTATGAAAAACCACCACCTACATGAAAGCTGTCCAGTCCTATGTATTTGGGAAACTCAGAAGTAGTTGCTGAAAGGTCACAGAACCATCTCTATGGGTACTGTGATATAAAGGAAATATTTCAGTCAAAAGAGTAAAATCTTTCTTAAACACATAGCTAAGGTGTGATGCGTTTCTTTTTTTTTAAAAAGAGCAGGGCAAAGAGGGAAAGATCTGGTTTACATTTTTACAGAACCAGGACCCAGCTTCTTCTTAAACTCAAATTGCCATTGATTTTAACAGCAGAAGAAATGAGCCTCACATTGATTTAGACAACAACTAAAAATTGGATTTTGTGTGACAAACTGTTTTTGGATCATGACTAATTACATCACTTTGGGTAAAAGCCATTTTAAACCCCCACAGTTATCATATTTCCTTTTAAATGCTGTTTTATCTGAAAAAAATCCCCATCTCTTATGATGGGGGGGAAAAAAAGCAAATTCTGTACTCAGTTCAGACAACATTCTGCCTTCTGTAAAAACTGTAAGCAGAGGAGCGAGCTCGCAGATGCTGGGCAGGCGGGCTGGGAGCGGGCCGGCCCGGCTCCGTGGGTCAGTGCCGGCCGGCGGAACCGTGCTGGCCTGCCGCCGCGGGAGCGGCACCCGAGGGCGGCCGCCGTGACCCAGGTGCCGCCTTGGGCCCGGCCCCTGCCGGGAAGCCTGCGTTTTGTTTTCGCAGTCAGCCCTGCCTCTCGTCCTCTTGCCTCAGGATGTGCTGCTGTGGGCCACTCCCTGAGCTACTTCAAGGCATGTTTTTTTTTTTTGCTGGCGAGGCCAAGAGGCTTTGGCTAAAGGCATGAACAGGTTTGGCTTGGCTTGATTCATGCTCCCTCCTCTTCTGGGAGTGCCTGGGGAGGTGCCCGAGGGGCAGCTTGAGGTGCCGATAACATCCCAGCAGATCTTTAGGGACTAATTATTTATGTCATGCCCTCTTCACATTGCTTTAGCCTTAGCTGAGGTGCAAATGTGCCCTGCCCTGCCCCGGGGTAAGTGGCCCAGGCCACAACAAGGATCTCTCTGGGGTGCCTGAGGCAGGAAGGCAGCACAGGGCTCCCAGAACCGACAGGAGGGGTGAAGTCCTGAGAATGGCTTTGAAAAGGAAAATCAGGACTGTAGAGGAGGTGTCTTATGAGACTTCTTCTGCAAATCTTCTGGACCTTAAGGGAGAAAATCAGTTGGCATTACTCAGAGCCCTCTCCCTGAGCATGGAATTTGTACAGTAGGTGTTATTAGCAGAAGCTTTGGTTCTACAAGTCTCTTTTTATGTTCAGATGGTTCCGATTTTTGCTAAAATTTGAACTTAATTATTTAAATCCTAGCAAACAGTGATGGATGTGGCTGTCATGATGCCACACCTGGCACAGCATCTCAGCCTGCACCCCTATGGAGACTTGTGCCTCCTTGTCAGGAAGGGTAATAGGCTGGGGCTGAATGGACGTGAGCTCAACAGAAGTTTGAGACTCAAGTTGCTTCCAACCTCATCCAGTACCTTCTCTGTTGGTCTTACCCATTTGCAGGTCAGTTTTGTGTTAGTAACATGAACCTCCGCTTGGCATTTTCTCCCCCCAGTGACTGTCCACTGGCTGATGTCTTTTCCAGTCTGTCAGTCTGTGCTCTTCTAACCACAACAATTGAGTGCACCCCTACAGCCCAGCACGGGGATGTTTGGGCCTTGTTCACTGGAGAAGTCTCTTTCTTCACATTCTATTTGCATGGTCATGTTATCCTCTTAAATCCTGTGGTTAGGACCAAAGTTCCTCCATCAGACCATGTTTCATCCCTCAGATGAATCTAGATCAGAAAAGCATTCACCCGTTGCATATGCTATTTTTTCAATACCAGCATTATTGGCATCTGTCTTCGGGTACTTTCAGAAGATCCTCTTTTTCTTCTAATAATATGTACTTCCTTCCTGTACCTCCCTCCTTTTTACATTATATAGTATCACCAAAATCACAAATATTTATGGTGTTGGTTGTTCAGTTTAGTTAGCTGAGAAAAAGAATCAAAAAAGAAGGTCAGAAAGTAAAACTGAAAGCTGGTGGAACATTGGTAAGAAAACAAAAGGAAGTTATCCTAAGGGCAGAGCTGAGGAGCAGAAAGAAATCAGGTGAGGTCTGAAGAGATGGTAATGAGGAAAAGCCGCCTGGAAAAAAGATGACATTTTGAAGAGCCGAAATAAACTGTAGAACTATAAAGAATGCATCCATTCATATAAAAATCTATTGTAACATTCTCTTTTTTGAAATACCAGTGGCAAACCCCAGAACCATATCTTATTTTAAAACAGCAACAGAAGCTGTAAGCTTCACTTCCTTGGAAACATCTGCTAGCATCAGCACTCCAGCCAGCTGAAGGTAAACCATCTCCCTGGCTTTGCCAAGTACCCAAATCCTCCTCCTGACAAAGAAAGGCAGAAAACCAGAAGGGAAGGATGCCAGGGCCTGTCACCGCTTCTGCTCAGCCCTTCAGCTGGTCATCATGCAAAGAGCAAATGGTAGGAGAGCTGCTCAGCATGGAGGGAAACAGCACCCTGTGCTCCAAGCCCAGCAGCAGCTCATCGGATAGCCCTCATCATTACTGATCTCTGGTGCCTTTTTTGTACAGTGCTAATCATCATCTTGGCTGTTTTCCAGCCTGCATGATTGCCTTCTGCCTGTTGAAAATATCTTCACCAGTTTGAACTGGATTTGGTATCTTTCTGCGTGTCCTGGGAGTGCTAGGGAGATATGTCTGCACCATGTTGTTACTGTAGCTCCCGACTGAGGGCACGTAGGTGATGCCGTCCTCCCTCTGTCTCTGCCACTTTTTCATGTCTTAGAGCAAGGTGCTTAATAATTTTGCTGGGTTTCAGATCACACAACTGGAGATTGCTTTCAAGGTCTAAAATATGGCTCTAGCCTTATTAAGAGCTATGTGCTTCCAGACAGAAGAGACCCTGCATGTAAGTGCCACCTAGTCCTTAAGGAAGCGCATGTCCTGGCAACTGAACAGAAGTGCCTTGACATCTTCCCAGGTGACAGCTGGCCTCCACTGCCTGTTTGCTGTCAGCTCACAGGATGATCATGTAAAACCTGTTGGCTGCAGGGGTGGAATTAACGAGTCTTCTTTCACAACTGCCCCAGGCTGAGAAAGGCAGAGCAGAACTCATCAATGTTGCAAGCAAGGCTGGGCAGCTGCCTGTGGCAGCAAGACAGGAGATCTGTGGGCTGCCTGCCTTGGCTGCACTTGCTCCCAGAATCCTGGCACCTGGTGGCTCTGGGCCCACTTTGCTCTTTCACCTCTCCCCAGAACCATAAGCAGAGTCTCTACAAGCTCGAATTTTGCTTATTCTGCTGAGAAATTTGGAGCCGCTGTCATACGCCCAATTACCGAACTTCAGCTGACAAACGTAACTCACTAATCACAGTAATTTACCCTCAGCATACCACTGCAAGAAAATGGATCAAATTATTCTCCCAGCTCTGTTTGGGCAGTTGCACAACTTCCAGGAGCTTAAGTGAGGGGTGGATCTGGCCCCTAATCTCCCAGGAGAGTCACAGTTGCTGCTCAGAGTACCTCCTCCCAAATCCTCTGAGCTCTTGGGCAGTTTTCCTGTTGCAAATTGCCTTGAAAGTATAAAAAAAATAGAGTAATCTGTTGAGGCAAGCTTGGCTGAATGTTTCATTGTTCCTTTGTTTCTGAACACGTGGAAGCTGATTTACTTCTGCTGCTATCCAGTTAGAGAGGAACAACTGCTTTAAAAAAACACCACTTGGGAAACACAGGGTAAAACAATTAGAGTTTGAACATGAATGGCCGTAAGCCCAAAGAGAGCCATGTCTGACAATGAAGAAAAACTAAACAGATTTATTCTTGCTATATATAAAGCAAACTATGTTTTTAAATCCATAAGAACATGGATTCCCTTTGTTTTCAATGCATGTTCAAAAACAGTGGCATTGGTAGCAGGGGGAAACAGTTTAAATGCTTTGCTGGGGGGAAATGGCATCGGCACTTCCCATCTTTGTCAGTGAACTATTCCCCAGCTGTGGCAAACTGCCAGGCATGGCTGGGGCATGCTTGCACTCCTCCTGAAAGCCTTGTTTTCCCCTTTTCCCTCCCAGCTGCAGAGTTCAGTGCTTGCTCCAAGGTCACTGAGTAAGCCTGTTAGACAAGCTCAAGGTGTTATTAACATTGAAATATTCCTGAGCTGCTCTTGTGATTTTTTTACAATACCACCAAAGATATGCTAGTGCCATATTTATTTCCAGGCAGCAACTGAAGAAGCCAAACATATGATGATAAGTACAAATGTATTTTTGTCATCCACAGAGGGCTTTACTGAAAGCACAAGAATGAGCTCTAATGTCTGCGCAATCCCATGCTTGATTTCTTACTCTTTCTTCCAGGATCCACAAGAAATTTAGCTTGCAGCAAGAGGAGATTTTGGTTTTGCTAAGAAAACAGGACAAAAGGATAGCTTTCACATAAAATCTTAGATTGCATGCTAATCTTAACTACCAGAAGACGAGAATAATTTAAGAGAAACCACTTAAAGCACTTTGTGACACTTTTGTGTCCTCCGGTAGAGGGAAGAGGCTTTAAAATGCTGCACTGTAGGCTATTTTACCTTGCCAGAAAGATGTGTATAAGTACATGTGTCAGCAGAGCAATAACCACTTTCTACTCTTGCAGTAATTTGAAATTTTATGCCATTCCTTACACCTCCTGAAAAATGGACTATTAAGGACAAGGCCTGAATGCAGCAAAGTCACCTACTGTATCTTCTAGATTCTGTAAAAGGATGAAGCTTTTATCAAAATCACCTTTTTGTGATTTTTGTATTGCTTTCCCTGTTCTTGTAACTGCACAATTCAAATGCAACATTCAAAAGGGGTAAGTGCTCCTCAGAAACAGCTTTCTCTCTCCACCCATGGGATACTAATAAATGCTGTAGTGGACAGGACCGGACAGCAGGCATGCTGTACTCTTGATCTGTCTTCCTCTTTTGAAAATGTTAAACAAAATTTTTCCCAAAATATGTTCAATGTATTTGCAGAGCACTCTAAGGATATTGCCTTCATACATTTAAACAAACCCTGAGTGCAGATGTAGGTTATACATCACCAGTGATTGATAAGCAGACAAGAAAAACAGAAGATAATCTGTTTACCCTTTCCAATTGCAAAACCCTGCTGCTGGATGACTCTCTGCTGTCACTCACTGTCTGTGTAATGCCAAGGTAACCTCGGTGCTGTAACTCGGCATCTGCAGCAACAAAGGTGAGGGAACCCACATCTGACAGCCTACCTCGTGTTGGTTTAAAATGCTCTGGACATCTCCTGCTGTCAGACAGTGGTTTGCATGGCTCTGCATAGTCTTCATAAGCAACACATCTCTGCTCTGAGGTGTGATACCTTTTAAACAAGTGCCATATGAGCTTGAAGTTAAGCAGTGAAATATGAGGTCAGTAGCACTGGAAATATGTCTTGCACTGGAAATCCGTGAAGGATGAGGGGATGTGAATTTGTGCTTAGAAGATCAGGAGGGTTTCTCCAAGTGCTGTGCATGGTCTATGAAAGGGGCACCAAGCTAGAAGACGAAAGCAAGCATCAGCAGAGGTAAGGTATGAGGACATCGTTCATCACAAATTGGAGGTATGAGGAGATGTGCGTGATCTGTTCTGAGTCAGCTAAAACCAAATTGTTGATGTCAATCTGTCATCTGACACAGGTAACCACTCCATAAAACATTCATGGATACAATCAGGCTTTATGGTACAAATTTGAGGAAGCATAACTCCTATTAAAACTCCTTTGGTGTTGTGTTTTTCCATGGATCCTGGGTATGTCCCGAAACATAAGAGCAGAACAGGGAGTAGGAGGGAATCAGGGAGGAGGGATATCCTTCCTGGCAGTATCTGCCTTCTAAACATCAGGACATGCTCCTTACATCCTGCCTGAACTTTCTGATGCAGTATTTAGAGCCCAAAAAACTTCTTGGAGAAGATCCCTTTCTTCTTTTTGTCTTAGACCCTTTTAATCTGAGATATTCAGAGCAGACTTATGATGCTCCATCACTCACAGCAGTGTTCTGGCTGCTTAATCTCAAAAAGCATCATCACCCTCTACAGCAACCATGATACATTTTCTGATCTTTTCCTCTCTGTGTTTGTGTGTGTCTCTGCCACAACTTGATCATTGTCCATCGGACTACCTTAGAAACCTGCCTGAAGCTGAATGGTCATTCATTTTGTACCAGTGGATAGGCCAACTTGGGTTATGTAGTTGTGAGTATCTTGTACAGGTCATTGGATTGGAAAGAAGTAATAGCTGAGGTTTTCTTCAGGCAAGTGGAAGAAGCCTTGCTTGATCAAAGTGGTTTGGAATAGTCAACATGGATTTATGAAAGGGAAATAGGGCTTATCCAAACTCATAGCCTTCTACAATGAGAAGAGCGGCTTGGTGGATGGGCGGATCTTCTCTCTCTTGGCATTAGCCAGGGTTTCAAAACTGTCACCTGTAACATCCTCACAGACAAGCAGAGAAGTATGGACATGATAAGTGGACAATGAGGTGGACTGACAACTGTGAATTGACAGGCTTAAAGGGTTGTGATCAGTGGCACAAAGTCCATCTGGAGGCCTGTTGTACCCAAAGGTTGATACTGAGACTGCTATTACTTAACATCTTCCTTAATAACTTGAGTGATGGATGATGAGACAAGCTCAGCAAGTTTGTTGATGGTTCAAAACTGTGAGGAGTGGCTGATACTATTCAGAGGGACTTGGACAGCCTGGGGAAAGGGGCAGAGAGCAATCTCATTAAGCTCAGTAAAGAAAAATACAAAGTCCTACACCTGGGGAGGAATAACTCCATGCTCCTGTACAGACCAGGGGCCAACCAGCTGGAAAATAACATGGCAGAAAAAGGCCCTGAGTGTCCTGGTGGACAAGCTGACCATGAGCCAGCAATTCTCCCTCATGGCAAAAAAAGCTAATAGTACCCTGGGCTGCATTAGGCAAAGTGTTGCCAGCATGATGAGGGAAGTGACACTTCCCCTCTGCTCAGCCCCGGTGAGACCACACCTGGCCTGCTGTGCCAGTGCTGGGCTCTCCTGGACAAGAAAGGTGTGGCCTCAATGGACTGGGTTGCATGAAGTGTCTGAGAGTTGATTAAGGGACAGGAGCAGCTGCCACGTGAGGAAAGGCAGAGAGAGCTGGCACTGTTTGGACTGGAGAAGAGAAAGCTCGAGGGAATCTTTTTATTGGATATAAATACATAATGGGATGATATGAAGAAGGCAGAGCTTCTTCCCAGAGGTGCCTACTGACAGTATAAGAGGCAATGGGCACATGCTCAAGCACAGGAAATTCTGTCTGAAATAAGAAAACACGTTTTTACTGTGAGGATAGCCAAACACTGGCACAGGTTGCCCAGAGAGGTTGTGGAGTCTCCATCTCTGGAGATACTCTAAAGCCATGAGGACATGGTCCTCGATGGCCTGTTCTAGCTGACCCTGCCTTAAGAAGGGTGGCAGGGGGTAGACTAAGTGTTCTCCAGAGGTCCCTTCCAACCTCACCTGTTATGTGCTTCTGTTCCCTAATTTCCAAATTGGTATGCACTTGAACTGCACTTTCCTTTATCAGGAAAGTAAATCAGTTCCTGCATGCATCACAGGTAACAGGCAGTGATATTAGACCCTCTCCATGCACGAGAACATCTGTTTCCTCTTTCAGCCACAAAGTGAGGATGTAGCTTTTAGATGTTTTAGAAAAAGTTGGACATGAAGACAGTGTGTAAAAAGAACGTTTGCTCTATGAGACTCAAATGCTGCTTGATTTACACAAGGTTGAATCACAAATTTCTGAGGCTTTGCTATTGCCTGGGGCTGCAGTTCTTGACCAGCCCCCTCATCTGTGAAGGGCTCCTTTGGTCCTGTATAGCACATGATGTGCCCTCAAGTACTGCTGGATGTAACCACAAAGGCATAGCATTCCTCTAGTTCTGTGGACAGTCAGGTGACAAAACCAAGAAAATATTTGGGTACATGAAAGTTAAGATGTCATTATGTCTGATTTATGTATATAACCTGTTTTTGCCAGTGGAAGTTGGTGGGAGGCACATAAGCTACATCTGTACTAGTAAATGAAATAGTCAAGGGGGCTGACTCACCTGCCAGCTTAACTTATATCCATGTGCTGGCTTTGGCTGGCGTAATTTTCTGCACAGTGGCTGGTGTGGGGCTGTGTTTGGGATTTGTGCTGAGCACAGGGTCGATAAATGTAGAAATGTTTTTGTTATTGCTGAGCAGGGCACACACAGAGCCAGGGCCTTTTCTGCTTTTCATACTGCCACGCTGGTGAGGAGGCTGGGGGTGGATGGGAAGCTGGAAGGAGACACAGCTGGGACAGGTGACCCAAACTGACCAAAGGGATATTCCAGACCATGTGGCATCATGGTCATATGTTTTCCTGGACTGTATCTGAGCCCCAAATATTTTCTGCCTAATGGATAGGGCTAGGTATCCATTCCATGATTCCAAGTAACAAGTAATTCCATCAAAGTGTCTAGTTAATATTAACAGGCCGTTAGAACAGTGTTGCCCAAGATGTGGCCTGCACCCACTAATCAGGTTATAAGACATCATTGGGAAAGTAGTTGGGGCATGAGAAAGAGCAACTAGAGGTAGATTAAAACATTACTAAAGTAATTAGGGAGACAGTGTGAATCACTGAGTTCACCTAGAACAGGAGCATGGAGCAGAACAGTTGAAAATGCTGCTGCATAGCAAAGTCAGTAGGAAACACTGGGGCTTTCCTTACACCCTGCATAGCCAAGGCTGTTAAGAGAGGTAGCCCTGTGAGAGGCCTGAGCCATCTCAGGAGAGGCACCTACCTATTCTGTGTGACTGCTGAGAGGGCTGGGCAGGCTTCACCCTGCTGCCAGGGAACAAGTAACATTGCTGCAGCTGGTCTAGTTGTCTCCTGTGCAATGCTACTGTGTTTGGAGGGCTCACCCAGAAAGCTGAAGACTTTAATTCAATTGCATGCTCATCCACTAACAGCCATCCCACAGGAGGGGCCACCAGGCATGGACGAGGCTCCCACTGGAGTAGGGCACATCCCCATGACTGGGAGTTTACCTGCTAGGGGACCTCTTCTAAGTAGCTTATTCTCTGCTCTACTGTAGTAGTGACTGCTTGAATTCCGGTCCAGCTCCCAATGCCTGCCTGATAGGCTGAAGTCTGTCATTTCTCTACGCCTGCTTCCCAATTAGCATTGAATTTTGTAAGAACATAACTCGGTCGGACCAGAAAGCCAATGTTTTCTCCCCGGCAGATGTGGATGCGTAGGGAAAGAACACAAGGAACAGCTGGTACAAAATGATCCTTCCCTGACTTAATTACCCCATTCCAGCATGCCATGGTTTGTGGATTTCCTTGGACAGAGATAGCACCCAGGCAATGGTAACCAGAACACTGACTATTAAGCCAGATAATAACAATAATAGTAATGACAATGATGATGATGACACTATCTAAGTACTAGCCATATTTTTCCATTAATTTGGCCGATGACTTGGAAAACCCTTTTGTATTTTCGCCTCATCTTGCAATGATCGGTTCCACAATTTACTTAGATGATTCAATCATGTTTATCCCCCAGACACCCATTTTCCAGGAGAACAACTTCTAACTTACTTTGTCTGCCTCATTATGAAATATCTTCTATTTTTCTGAAAACACCTCTTAGGCCTTGGCCATCTCTTGCTCTGTTTTATGTGTTTTGAGATTAGGCAGGAAGAACACTCACACAGCACAACATGTATTATACAGAGGTTTACAAATATGCACTGTTTTGTTCTCTGTGGTAACAAAGTCCAATAAAAAAGGATGGAGAATTTCCATCCTTTCCTCTCTCTCCACCAGAGACTCTTTAAAAACTATGTTAAGGAATTGGCTTAGGCACTCTGTGTGGAGACTGTGTGTACGTAAACCCCCAGAGGCAGCAGCACATCTCTGTTGGGTCTGATTGAAATAGAGTTCACTTGTCCTTAGCAGCCCTCACCGTGCTGTGCTTTGCATTGGTAGCTGGAAAGGTGTTGATAACACACCACCAGTGTTTTGGCTACTGCTGAGCAGCACGGTCCCTGTAACATTCCTTCCCCCCCATCAAGGGGCTGGGAGTGGGCAGGATCCTGGGAGGGGATACAATGAGGCCAACTGCCCCAATTAACCAAAGGGATATTCCATACCATATGATGTCAGCTCAGATATAATAACTAAGGGAGGGAGAAGGAATGGCATTTGTTATTCTACAATGTTTGCCTTCTGGAGCTCCATGTGCTGAAGTCCTGCTTCCCGGGAAGTGTCTGAATGTCGCTCGCTGATAGGAAGTAGAGATTGACTTTTCCCTTTGCTTATACACATGCAAACTTTCACTTTTCTTTTATTTTGCTTTAGTAAACTGCCTTATCTCAATGTACGAGTTGTTTTCCATCTTATTTTGTCTCCCCTGTCCTGCTGGGAAGGGGAGTCATAGAGTGGTTTGGTGGGCACCGAGTGCCCAGCCAAGGTCAACCCACTACAGTCCTTTTCTTGGCAACCAAACGTCAGGCAAGATAAAGACAGTTATTTATTGCATGCTATGTAGTAAATAGCAAATAATAGTTATGGAGTAGCAAGCTCCTGTGCAGGACATTGAGTTTGTCAGCTGCACTGCTTATCTCTTCATTTTGCTGAGTTTGGTAACATGCTAACACAAACAATGGCTCTGCGCTCTGCCCTTACACTGATGGCCTTGCTGTGGGGGTGAGCTATCTTCTGTGAATGATGAGGGAATACACCTCCTTCTCCCTGCCTGAGATTGATGTGAATGCTTCTACAATGCAGTCTCCCATGCTCTTTGCTCGTCCTTAGGCAAGCTGCTTAATACTGTTAATAATACTAACTGGTACCGTTGGTACGCTATGGAGTTCGTGGAATCTGGCATCATCCTGGCATAAGAGAAAACAATCTTAGGTGAGGCGCTATTGAAATCTGCCCTGAGGCATCCTGTTCCTGGGTGGCAGGGTTTGTGGAAGGATTTGGGCAGGTTTTTAGGGCTGTTATCACCTCCCATTACCTAGGACTTTACACCTGACCAGGTAATAAACTCTGACAAACTGACCTGACAAACTGACCCTTCAACTGATAGAAGGGTGCCTTGCCCACCCCAGTGAAAACCAGCAGCTTCTTGCCCCATACTGGAGCCTGTCATGTGCCTATTGAGCCACTGCACAGTACTCTCAGAGGACTTTAGTTGAGGCAGGAACCCAAACTGCATTTGAGGACACTGTGGCTGAGACAGGGACTCAAACTATGGCAACTGCAGTAATTGCTCCAGTAGTGAAAACAAAAAATGGACAAGGTGAGTTACAGGCCCATACCACCAATTAGTAAGGGAGGAAGAAGAAGCAGAAGAAGCAGAAGGTGAAGTAACAACAGGAAAGGAGGGGTTAGATCAAGTGGCAGGTTCCTTCAACAAAAAAATCAAATGGAGTGAGGCAAATCAAACAGGAAACCAAAGTTACTCAGTCCCTGACCTCATCAGAACTTCAAGACTTGCGAAAAGATTACAGCTGCCAGCCGGGTGAGCGGATTTCTGCCTGGCTGCTTCAGTGCTGGGATAGTGGTGCTGATAGTCAGCAGTTAGAAGGTCATGAAACCCAACAGCTGGGATCCCTTGCTAAACATCAGGAAACTGAAAGAGGAATTGGAAAAGAAGGAGCAATTTGCAGCCTCTGGAGACGGCTTCTCTCAAGCATGAGGGCAAGATATCCATTTAAGGAAGATCTTGTGAAATCCCCAGGGAAGTGGACCACTGCAGATGAAGGTATCCAGTACCTGAGAGAATTATTAGTGCTGGAAATCATCTATAGTGGTCTAAAAAGTGACAGGGTCCCTGAAGATCCAGAGGATGCCCCTTGCATAATGGCCACGTGGAAGAAGGTGGTTCAAAGTGCCCTGCATCATATTCCAGCAGCTTGGTAGCATTGTATTACCCACAAATAGATACACCAACCATAGAGATGGTGTCCTTCTGGCTCCGAAATGTAGAAGAAACTCTGGGTACTTCCTCATCCCTATGAGCCCACACCCCAGCTTTTAGGGGCAGCCCAAGAGATCGGTCCTCTCCTGCCCTGGTCAGAGGGAAGGGGAGCCCCAGGCGCAGGCCGCATGGCGAACAGTAGACTCTCGAGGCCTGGATGAAGTCACGCCGCCTCTGAGTGCTGCCCTGCCAGATATGTTGGAACTTCAATATGAGCTGGCAGCCAACTGAGACTCTGTAACTCCTGTCCATGAACTAATTCATTGGCTGGAGAGCCAAGGAGTGATCAGCAGGACCTGCTCCACCCTTTAACAGCCCCGTATGGCCAGTGCAAAAGTCTAATGGGGAATGGAGGCTGACAGAAGACTGTCGTGGCCTGAATGACGTCGTGATGCCTCTGAGCGCTGCCATAACAGACATATTGGAACTTCAGTGTGAGGTGGACTCAAAGGCAGACAAATGGTGCCACAATTGATATCGCTGATGCGTTTTTCTCAATCCCTCTGGTGGCAGAGTGCAGGCCGCAATTTGCTTTCACTTGGAGGGATGTCCAGGTCACCTGGAACTGACTGTCTCGACCAGCTAACAAGAAGGAAACACAAGCTTTTCTGGCCTTTTGGGGTTTTGGAGAATGCATATTCCAAGTTACAGTCAGCTGGTAAACCCCCTCTATCGAGTGACCTGGAAGAAGAACCACTTCGAGGGGGGCCTCGAGCAACAATAGGCCTTTGAGCAGATCAAACAGGAAATAGCTTGTGCAGCAGCTCTTGGGCCAGTTTGGACAGGACCAGCCATGCAAAATATACACTACACTGCAGCTGGAGAGCAGGGTCTCACCTGGATCCTCTGGCAAAGGACCTCAGGAGAAACCCAAGGTTGACCATTAGGGTTTTGGAGACAGAGTTACCGAGGATCAGAAGCCCACTATATTCCAGCTGAAAAAGTGATATTGGCAGCCTATGAGGGGGTTTGAGCTGCCTCAGAAGCTATTGGGACAGAAGTGTGTCTCCTCTTGGCACCACAATTGCCCATCCTACACTGGGTGTTTAAAGGAAACAGGCCCTCAACACATCACACAACCAGTGCTACATGGAGTAAGTGGGTAGCATTGATTGCACAACACGCTCAAACGGGAAAACCCAATTTCCCAAGAATCCTAGAGGAGATTATGGACTGGCCAGAAGCCAGAGATTTTGGAGCATTGCCTGAGAAGGTGATTCATGCCCAAGAAGCACCACCACATAACTTCCACTTTCGGAGAAGTGCCCTGACCACAAGGGTCTTATAATAACTTTGAAGCTAAGCCCTTCTTGAAAAACAGAAAGTGACTGCTATTGCAATTGGTGGATAGCTTGTTGCTTTCATTCCAGACTGAGTCCCTCTGGGACTTGGGCATTGCTGGTTTGGTCAGTGACTGGACCTACACAGGTTTCTTGGTGCTCCCCTCTGTCTGGAGAGGTGTGTGCTGAGATGCGTGGGAAACTTGGGAGGTCAAATGTGGGAGGAATCTGGAGCTCAGAGGGCAGTAAAGGAGCAAGGGTCTGATGCCTCAGCCCATCTTGGAAAAAGATGTTACTTTTATTTTACAAATGGACTTTTATCACTCCTGATCTAAACAAAACATTGCTGCAAGTCTGCAAAAGCCTGAGTTCATGTTAGGATGAGTGGCATAAGCAATGTAAAGCTTCACCTGCTGTCCCATGGCTCACGGCAATTAGCACAGTGAGCATTTGTCATGTTGGGCCCAGCTGCTTCCCAGCCTCACCCTCTCTTCAGCACCAAGCCCTGATGTTTTGACTGAGGCCATTCCTGTTGTACTTCAGTGATGCTTCATTCTTTTTTGGTTTCTATCTGCCACAGAGAAAGAAGCAGAGAGAGGATGGAACCCCCAGCTTTTCTTGGGAAGAAGGAATTGCTGGGCTTAGCCTAGAAAGGGGTTGCCAGCTGCATGTCCAAAACCGGTTCCACGGTAGCCAGACACAGAGAAGTTCCTGCCTGCCTCGCTGTGTGCCGAAGCTAATGAGGTAAGAATATGAAAGCATTCCTTGGCAATCGCTTGATGGAAGGAGTGGCTCAAAATTAGAGAAGGTTTTTTTTTTTTAAGTTTTTTTTTAAAGATAGAATTCTGCAAACACAATAAGGCCTTCCATCCCAAATTACATGCCAGACTTATCTTGCCTGGACCATCAGGTTTCACAGACATTGCTAAACTCTCTCTGCTATCTACATCTTCTCTGACTTTTTCCTGTTCTGCCCACTCTTAGGTTGCCTCTTGACTATCACCTCACTTTATTAGGTGGGTTAACCCTTTGGTGGATTATTGTCAGCTTCTCACTCCTGTATGTCCTGCTGGTCTCCATTTCAGCTGCCTATTCTCTTGTCTCTGAATAAAAGCAGAATTTCCTTTGCCTGTCTCCTTGCAGACAATTTACAACTCACTCTGTAGGCCAGACCTGCTTTCTTCAGCCCACACTGAAATCTGAGCCGCCAGATAAACTGAACATGGACAAACTGGAGCTCCTTAGCACCTCCCTCCTTTCCTTATTCTTATGTTTTTTTTCAGTAACCATGGACAAAAAAGCCATACACAAGCTTGTAGCTTGTGCGCTCAGTCCTCAAGTCCAGGTTGCCTAAGCCTTGCAGGGTCTTCCTTCATGATGTTAAGTAATGAGGCTTTTTAAGAAGACTGTTGTGTGGCTCATGCCCGTGCCCAGCTTCCCAGGTTTTTTGTCTCTTCCACCACCTGGGTTGTGGAAGCAGGCACGGCCTCCCACTTTGCATCCTGTGGGTGTGGATCTGCTGACATGGAGCTGGAGAGGGGCAGGCAGGCAGGGTAAAATCAGGAGGCAGAGCTTACTCAGGAGCAAAAGAAGGAGTCAGTCAGATGGGAGACTCAACCACAGAGATGTGCTACCTGGGCAGAGGAGGAGGCAGGAAGGGTGTGGTCCCGAAGGAGAAGGTAAGGCTGGCAGAGAGGGAAGTAATGATGAAGCTAGCCTTTTTTCCTGGAAAATGTCTTTGCAGTTCCTCTTGACTAGGTTTAGCTTTGCTTCTTGGAGCAGGCAGAGCTCCTGGCAACACTAGGACAGAGAAGCTGGGATATGCTGGGTACACGTGATTCAGATTTTTTTCCCATTCCTATCCCCACAGAAGTCATCAGGGAAGTTACAAAACTGGAAACTTGGTGTTATGTCAGTGTTTCCTGCCCCACTGAAAGAGTTTTTGAAAGTAGCTGCTAAGTCACCAGTTCCTGTTGTGGGGCCTGTCATGATCTCCTGATCTCCAGCTGGAGGTGTGCTGTGAAGACACAGCACTAGTGTTCAGTGATTTCAGCACTGTCTGTAATGTCCTCTTGGAGGCACATGCCACTCGTGGTGTCTCAGGACACACCCAGAGGTGTTTTTTCATGACATCTATCGGAGAATCTCCAATCTGGCTGATTTTGAGCCAGTGGGCTCCACCAGTAAAAGCTGTTTACAAGGAAGTAGCTAGGACAGACCAAGTTTATACATGCTCTGTATTTCTTGATGTTAAAAGATAGGAAATGGGTGTGCAAGGCTGTCACTATGTCATCTCTCTCAAACTCTAGGCTAAGCCGAGGAAAAATTGTAAAGACAGTGCAGTTTGATGATAAAATTTATCATCATGCTTTACATTTTAATTGTAATTAGAGCATCAGACTCACCACCTCACATCATCCTGTGGGCTCTTCTAGACTCACATTGTGCCTTTGGTTGCCATATGTCAGCTGTGAGGTGTTGTAGCATGTCATTGCAACAGCAAACGTGCTTGGCACCAAAGCTTTGACACACTACAAAACTCTGTTGGCTGCATCAGGACAAAAGGAGATAAACCCCCCCTTTCAGGATGACAGCTAACCATTTTGCTGATGTCCTGACAACTGGTGTGCGTGGCAGATGATCCCCTCTGGACAGCATGGTCCTGGAGGAAGTGTTCCTCTCCCCTGGAGAGCAGCTTGCTGCGCTATATCTTGAAAACTAATACAGAGCTTTGTGCAAACATGAGTACAGAAGGCACTCAGTGAGAAACACAGCAACCTGCAGGGATTTTCCCTGGATACTCTTGTTGCACAGTTGTAATCCTCTAAGTTTCCTTTCTGTTCTGTGGGTTTTGATTTTCTGAGGTAGGATGAGAAATGTTTTGTCCTAGCACTGTGTTGGGGTTCGGGGCAAGCATCGCACTTTATCAATTAAAGGCAAGGCCAAACATGCCGTGTTTCTGGAAGCCAGAGTCACAGCTGGAGGGACTGAAGCGGGATGCCTGGCTACCTTCTCCTTCCTAACCATGGCACCTCTTTGAGTCCCTGCGGCCTGAGTGGGAATGGTCAGACACTGATGACACCGCATGTGCTGTGGTGAGCGGGAAGTGGAAAGTCAGAATGAATTTCCAGGGGCATGTGGGCACTCTCCTCTGGAGCTCTGCTTTTCACATGCATCTCTGGAAACGGCCGCATCCCTCCCCCACAGGAAGCTGTGGGATGTGTGCCAGTTGGGCTGCACTGGAAGTAAAGGGAAAAAGACAAAAATCTGAAATATGTTGTTTTGTGCCATTCTCTGAGGAGGCCTGGACAG
This sequence comes from Mohoua ochrocephala, assembly GCA_013398855.1. Taxonomy (NCBI): domain Eukaryota; kingdom Metazoa; phylum Chordata; class Aves; order Passeriformes; family Acanthizidae; genus Mohoua; species Mohoua ochrocephala. The sequence continues at coordinate 192,743 of VZTA01018388.1, forward strand.
ATTTTTTTTAAAACAGTGAGTGAAGTTTGTTGTCTAGAAATGATTATTTTAAGAGCAAGAGCAAACTGCATTTAAAAGGGGAATTCACCTCTTCACCTCACAGGGTTGTTCAGGATGTGTTGTGTCCGGAAGCACTGGGATATTACATGTCTTAATTCGGACCGTGGCAGTTTTGCTTTCAGCAATTGTGTGGCTAAACCAAACGTCGGAAAGGGACAGGCTGGTCTGGACTGCCCTTTAAACACACACAGAGGTCTGCCCTGCTTGTAGGGCACCTACAGAGCACATCTGCCTGGAGGGCTCCCAGCTGGGGTGTCCCCAGGCAGCCCCACCACTGGCTTCAGCTGCCCTTTGCCCCTTCCCAGTGGGAATGCAGCAGGGACGGAGTGGAATCACCGCTGCTCTGCTGTGTGACCCCACCGGCAGGAGTTCATGGGCTAAACCCATGAGTAGCAACTTTGGGCATAAATCCACAGAGAATTTGGACCTGGAATACCGCTGTGGCTCTGGCTCCTTTTCCCCTTTATTCCGCCGAGAACAGCTGTTTTCTCTCCCAGCTCACTGCAATGCCTCTTACCTTAGGAGGACACCTAGGGCTGGCCCTGGGCTTAGCAATGAGCTGCGTCCGACCTCATCCCCGCGCCTTGAGCACACCCCAGCGAGGACCCTGCCTGGTTTTCTGCTCTCTGTGCCGAGGTTATTTCATTTTGCTGGCAGCGGTCACACTGCCGAAGCCCAGGGATCACATCGGGGTTTATATTGCATTTCTCCGGTTCACCCTGCCGGGGTGAGAAATTACAGGCAGAAGTGGTTTGTGCTCAGTGGTCCAGTTTGTGTCTGAGACAGAGTGCAACAGCCACATCTCCTGCTCTCCACAGTCTGGGGGGCCTGGAGAGCTGGCTGCCAGCTTGGCATGCCTCCACTAACATCCCATGCCATCCTCTGTCCTACTGCTCTTTAAAATCAGATGTCTGTAGCCGATGCCAGTGGGATGAGTAACGCGCAGGAACGCTGCAGAGTGGGATGAAAGGAAGGAAATGTGGGTGATGCCAAGCCTTGCTTCCCCTCAGCAGAGAGGTATTTTTTTTGCTGGAAGGCTTTCCTGTTTTTCATTAGGCAGCTGTGTGACGGTCTCTGGGCAAGGAGTCCCAGTCCCTTACGGTGCCAAGAAAAACACTCCAAGTTCTTGGCCTCTGAATGCCCATGTTGTGAGTAAGCTGGCAAGGATTAGATGTCCAGCTCTGCCTGTGCATGCACGGATGGGAACAGACGGGAAGGAATATAGTCCAAGCTAGAAAATGGTTGAAGGGAAAGAAGAAACCTAACTGAAAAATGCTGGAGAACTTGAGGTCATCTTGGCACAGATGCTTCCCCAGCACAAATCAGAGTAGGGAGAAAATGGAACCTCTCAGGATGGTAATAGGCTTCTCTCCTCCATTCTTTCCTCCTCCCTGCCCCCAGCCACCTTCTCTGAACATGACCTGCCAGAGCAACGCACAGCAAGCAACTCCTCACTGCCACAGGGACTGGCTGGTGTCAAGGCACTGATAGTAAGGCACTCTGTAAGATCTTTCATCAAAATCTGTACCATCATCCTGTACCATCAGATAAAAATCTGCTTACTTTTCATCTAATTGCATTTAATAGGAGCTTGGACTTTTTCCAGAGTAAGAACAATTGTTGTTGCTTAAATATTTTATAAACTAGCATTTTTCTGGCCAGAACATAAACACTTAGAAGTCAATGATGAGGAACCATCATGCACCAACACTTTTTTTGAGCACAGTATGGCTCTGGGTATTACCTTAACTTTCCTTCACAGGGAAGTGAAGGAAAATTTACTTTTTACCTTCTCATTGTCAGCATTATTTTAGTTTTCCCTTTGTGTCATGTCACGTCACAGGGGTGTAACTTTGGAGTAACTTTGAGATACATAACTAAATTCAATGGCTAAATTAACATTGTTTTCTAAGACTGAGAAAAGAGTTTACAGCCATTTCTTGCTTAACATAAGCCATAGTATCTCGCCCAGCTGTTCAATTCATAGCCAGCATTTACAGTTACGCTTTTCTTCTGGAAAAAGATGTTGCTTTGTTCAAAGGGAGATGCAGTGCTACCACTCCCATCTCTGAGCCCTTGGAGCAGGGATGGCAGGGTGAGCCGTGCAGGCAGCAGGACTCCCCATAGCTGCAGGGCACTCCGTGGGGCTGCTGCCAGCACCTGGAATCTGCCAGTGGCTCTGGCCAGGTATCCCACTAGTGGAGACCTCATTATTTCTGTTCAGAACAATGGTATCTCAGCAAGAAGGACTCACACCCAAAAGTGGAGTCCGGCTCAGCAGTGCTGCCTGCAGCTCTGCAGGCTTCAGGGCTACCCACCTTACAGCCTTTACACTCCCGTAGGTTACACAACCTAGTTAGGAGGGTGTCAATAAAATCAGGTACATTTTCAGGAAACAATCTCCAATATGGTTGGAATAAATATTTGATAAAGTCCTACCAGAAACCAGGTGGGCTTCTCTTTGGAAATGTGCTCACGCTGGGGCAGTCATGCCTGAGCAGCGCCATGGGCTGCAGGCAAAGCGGTGGGAGCAGAGAATGTCTGGGACCCGCAGCTACACAAGCTGTAGAAACTTGCACTTACTGCTCCCACTGCTGTACAGAGTGAATCCTCAGACTTGAGAGGGAACGGGCAGAAAGCGCTGTAGCCTGCAAAGCCTTCCTGACTTTACCTGTCTGGGAGAATCTTACAAGGAGTTTCCCATTTCTAAGGGAATCTTATTCCAGGGAACACTGCATTGGGGTTTAATGGCCAGGTTTTGGTATGGGGGGGGCTGTGGGGGTGGCTTCTGTGAGAAGCTGCTGGAAGCTTCCCCCATGTGCAACAGACTCAATGCCAGATGACTCCAAGATGGACCTGCTGCTGGCCCAGGCTGAGGCCATCAGCATCAGTGGTAGCACTTCTGAGATAATATATTTAAGAAGCAGGGAAAAAACTGCACAACAGCACTCAGCTGGAAGAGGGGAGTGAGAATATGTGTGAGAAACAACTCTGCAGACACCAAGGTCAGAGAACAAGGAGGGAGAGGAGGTGTTCCAGGTGACAGAGCTGAGATTGACCTGCAGCCTGTGGTGCAGCCCATGGTGAGGCAGCTGTGCCCCTGCAGCCCATGAAGGACCATGGGGATGCAGAGATCCACCTGCAGCTCCTAGAAGAACCCCTAGCAAAGCAGATGGATGAGCAAAGGAGGCTGTGATCTGGTGGGAAATCCACAATGGCACAGGCTCCTGGCAGGACCTGTGGCCCTGTGGAGAGAGGAACCCAGGCTGGAGCAGGTTTGCACCACTCCCAGAAAGGCAAGCTGCTTGCAGAGCTCTGTGCACACACAAAAGGAGACACATTTTAAGGATGTAGGTCATAATAAAAGCATGGCTATAATAATCCAGAAATAAAGACACTTGAACACAAGTAGCCTGACTCAAGAGAAAACTGGCATCAGAGTTCATAGCATCAAGACCTCTGGAGATCACAGTGGGATCTCCTAGCTGAAAACTGAGTGGAAGGCATGAAGCATGTTACTGGGGCTGAACTGAGGCCAACACAATGATCACTGAAAGTGCCATGACTGATGCACAGCTGAAGTCTTTGGGCAAGGAATCAGTCACAATTCACCTCACATGCCTGATGCTTCTTCCCCTCCCTTTGCTCACATGATTGTTGGAAAGGTCATTATTTCCATGAAAGCACTGCATGATTGCAGGACCAAAAGTCCTGAATTCATAGCCCAAAGGAGTTTCTCATGCTCTCTGCAAAAAGTCAGCTAGGGCTCGAGGCTTGGATTAGGGTTTGCTTCTCTACCTCAGAGTGGGCACAGATAGAGGCGGCTGTTCTAAGTTGTATTCAAACAGAACTCTGGTTTGCCCTGTGAGAGCCTTCACAACGCTGTAAATAAAGGCTGCATCACCTCAACTCTTCATCTAGTGAATGTAAGATGCTTAGACACTGCAACCATGCATGTCTCAAAAAACCAGCAGCGGCTGTGTTTGATCTCACTCATCCCTTCTGGAAACATGCACACAAGAAGGCAGGAGGGGAACTTCCAGCCACAACTTTTAAGGGCATCATGACAAAACGTTCTCTCACTTACAGGACACATAGTCTGCCAGAAGGGTGATTCAGTGTCAACTGAAAGGGAATAAGGACATGTATTGATGCAGTACCAGCAGAAAAGCATTCCAACTATTTTTAGGGGTCTTCAAAGCATAGCAGCTCATGCTGTGCAATCAGACAGATGCTACCTTGACAATAGCAAGGACTTCTTTCTGTAGGAGTGGCAGACCATTTGTCTGAGTCCTGAAAAGCTCCACCGTGAACAAAATGAGTCTGGGTGAGTTGTACTTGCCAGGCATGCAACTCCTCCTTTTTTGAATCTGAAAATGTGGGTTCAAGTCATGCAAGTGACCAACACATACTGCAAATTTTATTTTTATTTCCTTATTACAGAAACTAAATTAGCATATGCCTACACCTTAATTAAAACAAATTCACCACTGCAGAAAAAGCATTCTTTTTATTCTCTAAAGCACACCTGTGAACACAGAACAAAGTGTAATTCAGTACATAAAAGCTTCTTCTTAGTGCACCTCTCACTGCAGTTTCTCCATTAGTTCTTTTAAAAAAATCATTACATCTTAGGTATTTATATATGCTTGCATTAAGCTTTGCATCTTCTACCCCTAATGCAATTCACTTCTAGAAATCAGTTAAGAAGCTAAATCAAAAAGGCCCCTTAAGTTTGCTTTATTTACAGATGCAATGGCTGAATTTAAATACTTTACAGTCACTCCCAGCACCAGCTTCCAAAATTCAAAGGATTAGTGCATTCCAAAATTTCTCTTTAAACTGTGTTCTAGAGGGGATTAAGTTGTCCATAACTACTGCTATGTAGGTAACCCCAGCCACCTACCTAAATTACCTTATAGGAAATAATAATGCTGACAAAAATACTTATAATTAACAAAATGACAAAATGAGAAACTCAATCTTCAGGAAGAATGGACAGAAGTTTGGTTTTGTGCTGCAGTCGATGTCGACTACGGTAACACCAGCAATGTCAGAGAAGAGCAGTCAAGGAGGCTGAAGTCCAGAGCAGGTGTCCCTGGTTCCTTTGTGAGGAGAGCTGTTTGTCCAGCTCTCATTTCCCCCCCTCTTTTGACATATCTCCCATTACTACTTTTTTTGTGAAATCATTGGGCAGATTTCTGAACTGAGACAACATACAGCTTATTTCAGAGGGAAGAAAATAACTGTGCATCTGTAGGCAGGCTGACTTGCATTATCTGAATAAAGACAGATCTGTTCCTCTGAGTTTTACAGTTTACAAGTGGATGCAGGTCTTGTGGCAACTGAGAAACTGCTGTAAGATTAACAACTGGGATGCACATCTTACATACTTTCATAACCCAAATGGAAGGAAGAAGTATCTGTGATTCAGGTAGATCCAGAAGGATTTTTTTTTTTTTTACACAATAAGGTAAATTACTTAGCACATTCCAGGTTAAAAAAATTACAGTAAACATTCAGTAACTGGAATGCATATAATATACAAGTACCATTACATTTACAAAGCTGTTCAGGACAATTTTTCTTTCTATATTAAGCATAAAAAAGTTACAAGCTAATTCACAATAACTTTAGTTACAATGTTATTAAAATACATTGATGTTAATCATAAAAATATTTTACTATTTACATGTATATTGTATAAACCTTAACAATAAGAATATGCCTAATTTAGGATGCCTTAAATGAATATTTAGGCAGATTGGCCCACTTTATAGTGCAGTATCCCTGTTTTGGTCTTCACACCATGAAACTGTACCAGATTCACAGTATCTTTGCTAGTGCTTTGCTAAAAGGCTTAAACTTTTTATTATTTAAGAAGCTTTCATTCATTCATTGATTACAAAGAGTCAGTTTTGTTTCCACTTTGTTTCTTATTAAATCCTACCCCCAACAGTTCAGGACACTCTGCCTGGCCTTGTGCGATTTGGTTGCATTTCCACATAAGGCTGTAATTGATTTCATCAGTTATCACACTGTCTTGCTTGTAGTCTGGATGCTGTGCGATAAATTCCCTCATCCATCGAGCAACTGTCATTAATTCTCCTGTGGGCAAGAGGAAGTTAAATTTCACAGTTTGTACATCTAATTTAGCAGTACAACACCCAGAGTTCTGTGCACTATATACACAATTAATGAGTAGCCCATGCTTTCATGAGAAACACATTCCTATACTTTTTGGTTTTCAAATATGGCTAAACTGCAGGCACAATTAAGCTGACATATCCCTGATGGTCTAAAAGCCACTTCTCTGGTGCGATTTTCACACTTTCAGATGTTCTGATGACATAATGCAGCGAGAACTAGCAACTGGAACAGGTGCTACCAACAGATTGTATAGCAAAAGGTCTTAAACATTTCATTTCACAGAGAATCTGGCTGAGATGAATCAACAGACACCTCTGCACTACTACATTTATATAAAATAATTTTGTAGTTGATCCATCCAACTGAGCTGCTAGTTTTGATCAGCCAACCTTGGCTTACTATTCTTTCTCCCTCTGGCAGCTACTCTAGCAAAATACAGGCAAATTATACCAACTTCTGGTTTGTACACAGTACCTCTGCTTCACTACACAGTTCTTGTGGGTTGGTCAGCAGGTACCTAAGGGTCCCCAGCACCTCTATACAAGGTCACTGAATGACACACACCAATTGCAGGAGACTGGTATCCCTATGAAGTAGCAGCTGGGGGCTGGCTGGACACCAGTGTCCAGGCTGCTGAATCTTGCTCCTGAATGCAGCATGTGCAAGCAAACCTTAACTACTACAAGTTTAAGGTAACTCTGATAGTAAGGCATTAAGATGGGCTGATGGGATGCTCAAAGAGCCTACAAAAACTTTCATGGCTAGCTACTGGAACATCAGCTTCGTTGTCAGAGTGGAAAGAGTCAAGGGCTTCCACTACAGAAGTCTTTGGTTTAAGAATATTATAAAAGGCAAGAGGAATCAAGTTAGACAAAGCATGAAGGAACACATGTTGCAGTAACTGAACCAAGGGCTGTGGTAGCCGGGGGGCCAGAAGGCCCAGGTACAGTACTGACCTGCTGGTGGACCAACTCCAAGGTTTAAAGATCCCCCCTTAATTCTGTGAAAATGGCTTCTTCCATCAAATCTTGTGATCCTATGTAGATCCCCTAATAAGGATGTAATCCAACCCCCTGCTCATCCCTCTCCTTCTCCCCATTGGTGGTTGTTGTATTACCCGACCCCCTCGGGCCCCCTTTATAAGTTTGTCCCGAGGGGAAATGACTCCCTTCTCTCCCTGGACCCTTCGAATAAACCCATGGGAATTCCATACGGAGGCCGCCTCTCTTCCTCTGGTTGCGCCTGGGCGAGCCAGCCCCGTGTGAGAGTGGCCGCGCGCTTCCATCGCACACGGGTGAGAGGGAGCAAGCTGGCGAGTGTGCCAAGGAGCACTGCCTGGGGGTTCCTCATTAAGGACCCCTCTGGAACAAGCAGCAGCTCCTCCACCAGCCACCCACACGGCGATAAACACACAAATAAAAAGTAAAAAGAATCCAACACTGCTTAAAAATATCCTAGCAGTGGTTTTGAACAGGTGTACATGAAGACAAATCAGAAAAATTGCAAAAAGTACAGGAAAGAAAAGCAGAATAAAAAAGGTTACTAGAAATCAAAATGTGCTTCAAAAACCAGAAGTAATGTTTTAAAGGAATGAGGCCAGAGTTTCCACTTGTACATAAGAGGGTAGGAAAAAAATTACCCAAGGGGCTTTATTTGTTGAAGGCACTAAAAACTCAACATGAAAACCTTCTGACACCAACGAGAAGCAGGGAGCCTGCAAGAAAGTCAGTGGAGTCAGGAGATGAGCCGAGCAAAGCTTAAAAAGAGACACGCTTGAACTGCAAGCCGTGCAGGCATCAGTGCTGGAGGAGCCGGGGAGCCGTCCAGCGCACACCAACACAGACACCTAGTGGCCAGGCAGCCCAGGCACGCCCCATCCCTGTCCCACTATACCCTGCACACCTCCACTGGCAGCACAGCCTGCAGCTCTCACAAGTACGCACTGGGATAGGCACCACAACCGACAAAAGGTGTGAGACACCTTCCAGGCAAGGAGAGACAAGACAAAACCAACTCTAAGTTCAGGAGCAAGAATATACTGGAGAAGTCTGCACAATTATGAATGCTGATGACAAGTGAGTAGACCAACACGATCCTGCAACACAGAACTGGAAGGCGTATCATGGAGTAACTGTGAAGAGCACTTAAACACGAAAAACTACAAAATTAATTTTTTCAAAAAGCATATAACAGAGCTGTGTCATTTTTTATTGTATGACTTTAGGGGGACCAAAAGCATAACTGCTTCAAGAAAGGTAAGGCAAAGATCATGGAAATCACATTTCTGAATGCTCATCAAGCTCTGTGATTACTGCACTGCAGGCAGCCAGGAGCCAGGAGAGCACACCAGGCAAGGACTGCTTGATGCTGCTACCTCAGTACTGCTTTCATTAATATCTGGTGGTGGCCAGCAGCTGCTCCCTGCCTAGCAAATCTGTAATCCCACTAAGTGGTGGCAGTCACACACCAGCTCGACAGAGACCAGGAGGGTAATGCCTTGCAGTGCTGCAGGAGAAGATGTGACTGAAGCTCAAATGAATGATGCCGGGGCAAGGTGACAGCCACAGCAGCTAAAGTGTCAGTGGTCTCAACTCATGAGCGCTGTGTTCACCATTTGAGAAATCTGAAAAATGGCCACTCTTTGTGGGTATGACTCATGCTAAACGGATCAGGAACATTTGATTTAATATCAAGAGTAAACTGGAATAATCCAAAGCTCACATCTGAGAAACATCGTGGCACAGTAATACAATACCTAATGCTTTTTTATTCAGTGAATTCTAGTTCTTAAGAAGCCTCATTTAAAAGTCATTTCTTAAGTTCAAAAGAGCTGAACTATAAACCCTAGACTCTTATCTACCTACTCTCACAGCTTTTAGGTCTGTGTAAATACAGGAGCTGACTTCTGCAATGACTGCAACTTTGCACCAGGTAGCAAAGTTTTTCTTTGGCGGGGAACACCTGCAGCTGGGGTTGGACCCAGGTCACTAGGCCTTAGGAAAAAGACTATGCTAGACTTATGCATTCCTTGTTTTTTCAACAGCATTTCTGTGAAGGGGAAAAAAACAACAGACAAGGGAATATTTAAAAACATGTTACCATTCTGAAGAACTGCTAAAGTAGTGAATTACCAGACAAGACAAAATCCTGATTTCCACTTCAGCTTTAGAAAGGTCTTTACCTAGAAGCTTCTACAGCAATTTTCAAGAATTAAAAAGGAATGCAACACTTTAGTTTAAAGGGGGGGGGGGGGG
>VZTA01018388.1:202287-234435 GCA_013398855.1 Mohoua ochrocephala
AAGAAAAAAAAAGCCTTGACTTATGAGGCTAAAATTAACCATCTAACTAAATTTACATCAATGCAGGTACACAGGGGATTTACACAGAAAAAGTTAAAAAGCTGCTGCAGACTGAGCTAAGCACACAGTTCTGAATTAAGTTTAGCCTGCATCTTTTACTCATTATACTGCTGCATTTTAAGAAGAAACATAAACAGTCATTATACATCTGTCCTAAAAACCATTGCAATGTGGGAAAGACAGTGGAAGAGCCTGCTCTGCTCTGCCTCAAAGGAGTTCTGCTACTTACGGAAGGATTTTCTTATCAGTGAGCTAAAGCCTAGGTCCCATGGTCTAGCAAACCTGAGTTTAAACTTATGAATGCTTTGGAGCAGCAAGCTTTGGAATCACACCAGTAATACCAAGCAAGCTATCAGACTCAGCCTCAAATACTCCTACAACACTCAAGTGACAGGGCAAAGTGGACTAGTGTATGTTTAAACTACTACAAAGTGGACAATACAGTGGCAAAAGCAGCAGTAAATGGTGTTGAAAAGCACAATCGAGGACTGGGTATATACTACCCTCTAAACCATGATTGTTACTCTATCAGTTACTCCTAATTTAAGTTCTAAAACAGATCACTAAACATTAAAAATCAAAAATAGGCAGGACAAGACTTAAGCCAGAGAACACGCTCCAGTCCTTGCTCTAATGATTGAACAGCTAACGAGATATCCGCAGCTGCCATCGGTTTTATCCAACTGAAAGCAGAAAAATGCCAAGAAAGTCAATGCCCAAAGATGTCAAACATACCAGAGGCTCTCTTTTTTATTAGCTTCAGATAGTTTAGGATGGTGCATCTCGTGTCCACATCCACTTCCATGTTTTCAAGATAGGAATTCAAAATTGGGATCAAACCAGGAAAGACTCCTTCCTGTGTAAGAGAACAGAATCAGCATAAAACACACTCAGTCTGGTTTCTGGGAGGGTAGAATAGAATGTGTTCCAGGTAGAAGAGGCTATGACCTTCCCATTGATAATTGTATCAATGCTCATCAAGGTGTACTCTTCTGTGTTGGTGCCTGTCCCATTCTGTGCAGAGCCACATCCATCCACAACAGCATTTCCACCTTCACGCATGACAAAGGAAAAGGAAGAAATGGTTAAAAGGCAAGACATGCACTAAACATCCACAGCAGTGTTAGTCAGATTACGTGATGTGATACCTTTGCATATGTCTTTTCTGAAGTAAAACATTCCCTGCCGGACAGCATCTCTTTTCTGGGCCACCTTCATGTTTTCATCCACCTGGCAAAAAAAGTATTTCAGAGATCTGTGACATTTTAGAAAAGTAGGATTCTACCAAAATGTCACATTTGGGTTTCAAAAGTTGAAACATCTACAATATTTCATCACAGAAGGTCAAGCTGTGAAGGTAAGTTTTATTTCATTCTTAAGTGTCCAGGACAAACCCATGAAGAGATGACATTTTATGAAACTGGGTCTCCAGCAGAATAGGTAATGGTATCATGTTAGAACATGCTATGCTAATTTAAGTTTGGATGAAAACACAGGAACATTTATGATCAACAGGCTGCATCCTTCTGGCAGACTTCTTTGCGTATTTAGATACAATTTAAATAAGTACGGAAGAAGAAAATTTCAATTTCCCTAGCCATAGTTTGCTGCTTTTATTAACAAAATCATCCCTGTCTTTAGAAGAATTATCACTGTATTAAACAAACTTTCAGAAACAGCATTCAAGTAACTTTGTATGGGAATTGTATCTATTCCATTCCCAAACATCTGTTAGATATTTAAACTTAGATTGCTGGCAAAGAAGTTCTAAATTTCAGGCTTCTCGAAAGTCCAGCAAACTACATAGTACATATGCTCTGCAAATGACATAAGCATTGCTCTGTCTTTCTGGATGGAAGATTTTGTCCAAGTTCTTTGGTTGGTTTGTTCTCAGGGAATTAACATCATTCAGCTTTCGGGCACTAGCTTTACCATATTGTCTTCAGAAAAAGAGATATGATTTGCTGAATTCTTTGTCCAACCTGTAATTAAAGGCTATGCAAAATCTTCACTTACTTCTTACCTTTCAAAGTTTTGTTTTCAATTCATTTTATATTATGAAACCTATTTACACAACAGGCTGTTTTGAAAGTTTGAAAGAACTCCGGTCCCAGCTGACGAGCGTTCAACCGCATTCAATCAGACAGCCAAGATTAGTGTGAGATTAGCCCCATAACCCCCTATTATTTTACTTGAAAGAGGCAGGCTTACCAATGGTTGTGCAATTCTGTGTTGCATTACCTGCCAAATTGCTTGGCAAGCTGGAGCAATTTTAAGCCCCCTAGCCCTACGATTCTGTTCAGGTTCTTTCAGCACCTGATCTCTTATTCACCCTTAACTGGTAGTTAAAAATTCTGTGCTTTTCAGACACTCAAATAACAATGTAATTATGTAATCTAAGTGCTAAATTGCTGCATTATTTATGAAGTCTGAACTCCCTGACATCTCCTTTTAGAAGTCATACCAAATGTATGGTATGATTACTGTAAATTTACGACTTCAGTATTTTTCTCCATTTTAATTAAAAAACTCTACGAAAAGCCATGAGATACTATGGCTATGCTGGATTTTCCAGCGTAGTGTAAAAGCCTTCTGCCCTACAAGATCTTTTTTAAAGTTACCTACAAGATTGCAAGGATATCTTTCTAAAAAGACATTTTTTGGTCAAGTGCCTCAGAAAGAGGACACGCAAGGACAATTTCACACAAAACAGTTCAGCAATTGTGAGGGCAAGATTAAGGAAAAAGTACATTTTGCATGGCTGGTCTGTCTAAAGACAAATCACAGATGTGACCAGAATCAGCAGTATTTGTTTCCACTCAAATACTGTGTAACACTAAGCCTGCTGAACTCCTCCTTTCTCTCTCCACAAGATACAAACAAAACACAGGATAAGAGTATGAGACACAGGCAACATTCATGTTAAGATAAGCCTAAAGTTTTTATTTTGACGTCCACAGGTTATTTTCTCCCTGCATGTAAAATGGGGGAAACATGCCCTTTCCCAGCCTCCAAACAGCCTTGTGATAATGGTATTTCACAACATTTTTGCAGGCACTGCTAGGCATCACAGAAATTCCTACAGCATTTGTCTATGTTCAATTCCATGAGACAGCAGTAAAATATTTGTTTAATACTGCAGAGTTGAAATTAATTCAAAGTACTGGTATAGCTGAAAACTGACTGAAAGATAAAAATGACTGTTCTGTAAGTGCACAAATTATTTCCTAGCTTGCAGGGGATAAAAATCAGACTTGATGCAAATCCATTACATTTACCTCTAACAGATTTGATCTTTCATACCTACCTTGGACAAAGGAATGAGAAAATCCAGTTTATATGACAGAATCACTCTGGTTAGCAATACCACAAACACAACATATGCAGAGTTTTCAAAGTCTGTTAACTGGACCTAGACATGAAAGGATTAGAGATTCAGTGACTTTAGTGGGAATACACCCATGCGAGCAGTCAAACAGCAAGGACAGTCTGGAGCAGTTTGACCGGGATGTTCACGTTGGTGCTGGTGCTCACACAGGCTGCGCTCGCCGAGGGGTGACGCACACGCGCGCTCAGCAGCAGCGGCTTCCAGCGCGCAAGGCACGCACATGCCTCAGCAAACCCACCCCTGCAATTCGATGCCAAAGCACACTTGTGCTTCTAAAGACTATCTAATAACCTGCACCTTCAGGCTCTCTGTCTAATTACACAAGTATAGTAGCTTTTAAATTTCCACTCTAAAAGGATTAAATTCAGAGAGCTTAGAAACAGACAGCTATAGAATAAAAGCACTTCTGAAAAAAACAAAACGGTGACAGTGGAATTGTTCAGTACCAGGAAATGTACTGGAAAAATACAGTCTCTAGAAGCTAAATGAGGCTTTGTTTACTGCTGCTTTAATACAAGCCTAATTCCTTTCCCCATCACCCCAAATCCATTAGCATGCGTTGCTGTGCTGCAGTGGATTCTCCTGTCAGTTACATTCCCACAGTCCATGTCTGACTAAATACTGCTGTCCACTTCACTTGCATCTAGCAAATCAAAGAGGAGAAAACACAGCACAAGTAATAGGAGTTTGATCCTGGACGGCAGAATGCCTGGTACTTTTCCACTTAAAAGGAAATGTGCTCTTGTACATATTGATGTCTTCCTTACCTCCATAGGTCTGAATTCCACTCTCCATCCAATATCTGAATTTGGAGGTGGTGGCTTAAACCTCATTGTCTGCCAGTTTGTAGACTGAATATTCTGCAAAGCACATGAAATAATCTGTCACAATCGAGATACACATCATTCTATAATATCATCAAAGAAAAATAAGCAGATAACTAGAGTCCTAGTATTTTCCTTGGAACAGTGTATCAGGTTAGAGAAGTGGTTCCAAAGGAAGTGCCATAACTTCCTAAAGCCCACAGTACAACTACCCGTCCTAGGAGCGAATATGTTGTACTTTCTCATGCTATTTTGGTTGAGCATTATGTACAAGACACTAAGGGACTGACATGCAGATGACTTTATTTTTTCATGAGGGGCTGACACATCCCAAACTGAAAAGGCCTAATATTACCATACCTATTACCTTGTAAAGCTGTAAAAGAGACATTTCTACACAAATAAAATACAAACCAGTTTTTAGGAAGCCTTAAAAATTGACAGTTCCCCTTAACATTTATATACATAGCTATAAATTAGGCTCTTCATATTTTATTTGGTTTAAAGTATAAGCCATCACCTTCTAAATAAAAGATAAAACGAATAAATAAATGTGCTTGTAACTGCAGTCATATGCTAAAGAACCAGGTGACGTGAAAAATCAATGAAAAAATTCTTAGCTAATACAACCATCCTCCAATTAAGTAGTATTATAAAAATAAGCAATCATATATATATATTTATTAAATTCCTCTAAATCAAACGTAACCTCAAAATGGTCGGATTCATTTGCATCATCTAGATGTATTTTCTCCTCAAACAAAGTCAATGGGTCTCGAATGAACAAGTGTGCAATATGCTGTGCCAAAAGGTGGTCAATACCTACAAAATGAAAATTCAAACAAACAATTCACACATATCAAAACAGGCTCTAGGAAATGATTTTTTTTACAAGACTGAAAATATCTAACACTGCAATGTTACCTCAACCCACCACATCCTGTTAAAGTTTAAATGATGACTTCAGGAAGGAAGGAAATGATTAAAAAGAGAAAAAAAACCCCAAAACAAACAGGTTCTTGTTTGGAAATGGCAGCTGAATATTGATGTGGCTGCCATTCTTCCTGTTTTCTGATGCATTCTGTGCCACGTTTCCTAAAGCAATTCTCTCTCCATAAAAATAAAACATGAATTCCAGCTTGAGAAACTCAGTTTGATGCATTAGGGACAGTTTCTGTTACAAATGAATCCTTTTTAAAAAACTCTCAAGACCACTCTACACAGATACTTGTTGAGCAGGAGTCACTCTGAGGGCTGTACAATGTTTGTAACAAACAAGAACAAAACCATAAAATATCCCCACACACTGCAAACACAATTCTTAACCTGCTCATAATGAAGCAAACACTTACCTTCCTTTATTAGGTGCTCGTAGATATCTTTGTCTATTGTCAAATCAATGTCATTGTATTTCTCACCACATTCAGATAGATAACTGTCTATGGAATCGTATCTGGATTTACTGATTCTATAGTGGTTGTTCTTCAGTGGCTATATAATTTAAGAATACAATATTTTAACAGCTTGTTAACAATGTCACCTAAGTTTTGCTCACTAATGACACTTATGTTGAGAATTATTATCCTATTTAAAAAACCCTACCGCCTCAATTAAAATCATTAAAAGCATGAGTCCTAAATAGGCTCAATATTAAGTGATTCTGGAATTACAACTATTTTGTTTGCAGATGTATGTATCTGAGCAAAAAAAAAATCAGTCATCACACATTGACCAGAATTCTCTAGAAGTGGAAATGTTTTCCTGATGTAATATATCATTACCCCAAACACGTGGAAAGCATTAAACACATACCAACAGTTTCACTATGTGCACACTGTTAGAGTTGCCCTTAAAATAGGTAGTTCAAGAATTATTTCAAGTAAATTTTAAAAATTATTTATTTTATGTAATTTTGTAAGTGCCTTGAATGGAAATTCCTGCTTAGAGAAACTCTTCAAGTTCTGACACCTGGCTCTCTTCATATAGTTCTAGTTTATACTACTCAGCAGCACCTGCCATTTAATCTAGTGCAGTTTTTGCCTTTTGGGCTGAAGCACAAATTGGAAAGTTTAATCACAGGGGCCCTTTTCAGCCAGCTATGGAAGACTGAGATTGCATACCTAATTAAAAATATGTATTTGTTAACACAAACTGTCCAACCAGGGTGAGTGTTTACACCATCTCTCCCGTATTTACCACAAAGACCACCACATTCCTTAATTAGTGATTCTGATGAGCACAAGCAGAATTTGACACTAAAGGGGATTTAACTTTTTTGCCTGAAAAAACCCAGACACCTACTACATAACATGACTTACCTCTAGCCCTCTCTCCTCCCGCGTTCGATCATCTACGGAAGCGGAGATCACTCCCCAGCGACAGTCAATGTCAGACACGTAGCCTCTGTAGAATGGAGACGCAGCACTCAACGCCATCTGAAATGGAACGTCCTGGTATCAAAACAAAGGACAGGCCAAGGAACCAAAAGCAAAATACAACCCCACTGGAAAGGGAACATGCTGGTCCAGAAGGAACTGAAATATTATGTACTTCAGTTTAACGTACAGCCAAAGCCTGTATAACCAGAAATATCTCAACTGCTGCCTACAAAAAACACCTGGGTGAAGGTTTACCATTCCTGAAGGGCCATCTGGCACCCTCCAAATGTTTTACCTCTACAGATCGGCATTTAAGGAACACAAAAATGATACTGGCAGAAGCATTTTTGAGACAAATCAGCAAGTATTCTGCTCGCACACTTTCAAAGTTCACCTGGCAATCATTTTATTTTGTTTATTTTTGTTTGGTCAAGCACCTTAGTAACACAGCTGGAACATACCTCACTCGGGGCAGGATCTACTCATCATCCAGACCAGACAGATACTTTATTTTTGTAATTCCTGTTATAAACAGCTGTTTATGACAACATGCTTATAAAAGGGACAGATTTAAACAAGTTAAGCTGAAACTCTCTGTAACACCAGACCAGAGTCGAAAAATTAAAAATTGTTTTAAGGAGCAAGCTTGCCTTGTTTTCATGAAAAACTGCCCAAATCTATTTCTAAAACTATTTAACAAGAGTCTCACGCACGTGGGGGTGAAAGCAGAGGAGAAGAAATAGACACAAGGGCCAAGAAGGAACAGATATCATCTGTTTTCTGTTGTCATCTGCACATTAAATAGTTAACACGACTCATGTGGCAACCTAGAAAGCATCTTCACCCAGACTACCCAATTTGTGAGCCTGCAATTTGCATATTATTTTTTTACATATAGGGGTTTTTTGCCACTAAGGAAGAGTTCATCTGACAGATGTCCATTACTTACCACAATGGGACAAATCGTAGCTAGCTGATCATAGAGATACCTTGCTTCAGAAATGCTGCAAGCCTGAAATGTTACCTGTTGGAAGATGTACAATTGCTATCACAATTTCCATAATCATACAACAAGCACAGTCTTCCTAGATTTAAAATCAAGTATATAATAAAATTTTTATATACCAAAAATTTTAGGGTTTTTTTGTTGGTTGGTTGCTTTTGTGTGGGTTTTCCCCCTAAAGTCTTGGACACATTTCTGCCCCACCTATCAGTAGCATTTATATTACAAGCTTCTTTCCACGCCATTTCCATGTTCATTAAAAGATTTCAGACCATAATGCTTCCATGGTGAGGCTAAATATACAAACACTTGCCAGAATCAAAGAAAACTTAGTTATCTAGAATACACATGGGTGAGTAATGCACCTTCAGGAAATAAGCCAGGAACCTACTTACTTAGAACAACAGTCAGACTCTATTGTAGATTTAACATTTTTTTTATGTGACGCTAATCCTGTTTTAAAGAGCATTTCAAGATGCCTTTGATCCTGAAAAACTGTGGGAAAAAAAAGAATATCTGTGTGTCTACTGTAACTTCCATTAAAATAAAAAAAGTGCATCTTTTTCTGTATTAGAGGCCAGAACCCAGAAAAAAATAGAAAAGAAGTATTATTTGCAGAAGGCATTAATGCTTTGGAAGCCCTACCACAGACAGGCCACTGGAATAGGTAACTCCTTTGTAATATTTTTGTGAAATTTACTCAGAGCAGCATCAAACAGAAGACATATTTCTAGAAGCAGATCTTACCCTCTAGACTTTGCAAACCAACACTTTATGAATTTAAATAATGCAGAGGGGGATCAGTCTCAAAACTCCCTTCGTCTTAGCAGTTTAGGTATTCACAGATCAGAGGAAAACTTAGATGGGAATGTACCTCTGTACCACTATCATAACATTATACAATAGGCTTCAGCTCTACATCAACATCGCTGCTTGCTGTCCTGAATGCCACTTGTACACAGGCTTTCCTCTTCCAAGGATAATAATTAGAGAGACCCACAAAACACAAATGTTATTCTCAGCTTGCCACTAAACCAAATTGCACCTGAAGTATGATTTAAAAAAAACAAAACAAAACAAAACAAAAACAGAACAACAAATTCCTCCAAAACTCCTGAGTTCACTGGTGCCTCAGTGGGCAGATGGATTTTTTTGGGGGGTGTTGACGATGGTGGTATAGGGAAAATATGGGATTTGTTTGTGTTTGTTTTGTCTTTTTAAATCTTCAGCCAATATTCATTAAAATATCCCAGATTAGAAAACAGTTCTGCTGTGGAGAAAATATTCCTTCTGTGTCTATCCTTCAAGTGGCTTGGTTTTTTTCAGAAAAAAACCAAGCAAACAAACAAAAACCCAGTTGTTGAAAAGACAAGATTATTTAAATATCTTGCAGAGAAGCAGCTAAGTATGATTTTTCATCACTAATTTAGGACATTCAGCACTAGGGAGCCAGCCTTCAAGTGGGGGTTGGTTGACAGGACACCTACACTCTTTCCCCAGACAGTGATATTTGCCTCCCCTTCCCTTTCATGTTTATTCCAAACCACATTAAATCTGAGATTCAGCATGGTTTCTACAAAAATGTCCCATTACAGAGGAAGAGGGCATGGGTGTCTTCTCCAGGAGGAGTACAGGCACTGCCAGTGCAGGCCATCCCAGCCCAGGCTCATCAGGATATTATTTTTAACTCTGGAAATGCATCAAACCAAGTTGTAGCTTCGTGTGCAGTAAGAAAAAAAGGAACAAAACCCAAACCAACAAGACCACCCCCCAAACACGAAAGGAAGTACACATACTACAAACTACCTTACAAAAATAGGTGGGCAATACTTGTTTTCTTCTAGTCAGTTATCAGGATTTATCAGTTGATACAGAAGCAGCTGCCAGCCTCATTTTCATTCTCCCTTTGATGATAACAGGACTACTGAATTTGAATTTGGCCACTGATTACCAGAATGTATAATAAAATGTAACAGTATGTAATAGTAATGTAACAGTAAACCAGTACTCCTTTAAAAAGTAATTTAATAATGCTTTTTAAGTTCATACAATGACTGAATAAGGATGGAATTCTTTTAATGGTCTTAAATAAGAGATGGTATAAAACAAATCATGCCAAACTAACACCTTGTAAAATCACGCAGTATTATGTACACTTTATCTCATCAGATTGTCCCTAATTTGCCCTAGTGACAAGAAACTACATGTAGCAGCTGTCAAGAACTTCTATTTATACAGCTTTTGTAGCTTCTCAAGCTCAAAGGGAGTGCTTTTTATGATGTTTTCTGTCCCGGCTATGAAACAAGAAGAACTTGGAGAATTTCCTTTAATCCCATAGAGAGTTAACACTAGCCTCTTCCTAGCTCTCCTTCCAAGACTGTGGTGGCAACAGGCACATTTTATCAAGAGTCAAATACACCATGATTACCTAAGGTGTCAGTCAGTGCCAGCATCAGAGAAACATTTAAAACAAACAGAAAATGAAAGGATTAAAGCGCTCTTAATATTCAGCACCTGGATTTAAAGGGAAGAATCAGTAAGACGGGAATAACTCAGGCAAATAACTAAAACCAATAAAAAGTGAGCATGTTCAAATGGGAGAAAACAGAATCAAAAATATCTCCCAGCACACAGTTAGAGAAGACAACTACCCTCATGGATTTGGTAGGTTTGTCATACAAGCAGTGAGAAGACAACTCTTTAGCAGATAGCTAAAAATATTTAAGAATGAGAAATTTTATACAGGAGTTCATGATGTTTGTAAATGAAATAAAATTATACAAAAGCAGACAGCTACTTATTTTTAAAAATATTCCCACAACCTCTTGTTTTTGCTGTTCTAAGGGTGCAGAAGAAGGAAAACACCCAAAATCAGTAACTACGACACCTCTCCCATTCCTACAAGACAGCTCAGTTTCCATCCTCAGTGGCCTTTGGCCATGCCTGAAAGATGACCAGAGTGGAAGATGACCTTTCACACTTGAAAAGTGCTGGAGTTTCAGGAGCAGGTGCTTGATCAAATGTGGTTTGACCAGTTCAACAAACCCTCTCAGCAAGTCATCCAATTATATTTGAATATTAGCAGAAAATAAACATAATGCAAGCAAATAAACCTGGTGTGTTGGATTGACCCTGGATGCCAGATATCCACCAAAGCCAGTTTATCACTCCCCTCCTTCACTGGACAGGGAAGAGAAAATGTAACAGAAGGCTCAGGGATCAAGGTAAGGCCAGGGAGAGATCACAGAATCAATTATGTTGGAAAAGACCCCTGAGATCATTGAGTCCAGCCTATGAACCCCACCTTGTCAACTAGACCATGGCACTGAGTGCACATCCAGTATTTCCTTAAACAACTCCAGGTACAGTGATTCCACCACTGGGCAGCCCATTCCAATATCTAATCACCCCTTCTGTGAAGAAATTCTTCTTGATGTCCAACCTGAACCTCCCTTGAAGCAGCTTGAAGCCATTTCCTCTTGTCTTGTTGCTGGTTGCCTGAGAGAAGAGGCCGACCCCCACCGGGCTGCAACCTCCTTTCAGGCAGCTGTAGAGAGTGATAAGGCCTTCCCTGAGCCTCCTCTTCTCCAGGCTAAACACCTCCAGCTCCCTCAGCTGCTCCTCACAGACCTCTGTGCTCCAGACCCTTCCCCATCTCCACTGCCCTTCTCTGGACTCACTCCAGCCCCTCCATGTCTTTCTCGTAGTGAGGGGCCCGGAACTGGACACAGCACTCGAGGTGTGGCCTCACCAGTGCCGAGTACAAGGGGACAATCACTGCCCTGGGCCTGCTGGCCACGCTATTGCTGACACAGGCCAAGATGCCACTGGCCTTCCTGGCCACCTGGGCACACTCTGGCTCATGATCAGCTGGATGTCAACCAGCACCAGGTGCTTTTATACCAGGCAGCTTTCCATACACTCTGCCCCCAGACTGTAGCGCTGCATGGGCTTGCGGTGGCCCAAGTGCAGGACCCAGCAGCTGGTCATATTGAACCACATATAAGTGGCCTCGGCCCATTGATTCAGCCTGTCCAGGTCCCTCTGCAGAGCCTTCCTACCCTCCAGCAGATCAACACTGACCCAACTTGGTGGGGTGGAGATCACTCACCAGTTACTGTCACAGGCAAAACAAGCTTAGCTTGGGGAAATTAACTGAATTTATCAGGAGTTAAATCAGAGCAGAATAATGAGAAATAAAAACTAAATCTTAAAATCCATTTCACTCCCAAATTCTCTACTTCCTCCCCTCCCAGCCGTGCAAGAGAATGACGAATGGGGGCTGTGGTCAGTTCATCACACATTGTCTCTGCTGCTCCTTCCCCCTCAGGGGGAAGACTCCTCACACACTTGCTTCAGTGTGGGGTCCCTCCCCCGGGACAGTCCTCCAATGAACACGTTCACTGCTCCAACACGAGTCTTTGTCCTGGCGTCAGCTGGGATTATTAATTTTGTTCCTAGTGGCTGGGTACAGTGCTGTGTTTTGGACTCACTATGAGAATAATGTTGATAACACACTGATGTTTTAGTTCTTGCTGAACAGGGCTTACTCTAAATTAAGGACTTCTCAGTTTCCCATGCTCTGCCAGTGAGCAGGTGCACAAGAAGCCAGGAGGGAGCACAGCTGGGACCTGAATTGGCCAAAGGGATATCCCACACCGTATGGCATCATGCTCAGTACATAAACTGGGGGAGTTGGTTGGGAGGGGCCGATTGCTGCTCAGGGACAGGCTGAGCATTTGTCAGTAGGTTGTGAGCAACTGTACTGCTGAGCACCACTTTCTTCTTGAGTTTTATTCCCTCCTATTTTCATTACCATTATTACTATAGCTTATTTTCTTTCAATTATTAAGCTGTTTTTATCTCAACCCACAAGTTCTGCCTTTTTCCAATTTGCATCCTCGTCCCACCAGGGGCAAGGGGGTGTATGTGTGTGTGAGGGAGTGACGGCACGGTACTTATTTGCTCTCTGGGTTTAAGCCACAACAGCCCTTCCCATGGGCTACACTTAATGAACTGCTCCAGCTGGGGTGCCTTCCACAGGGTTCAGTCTTTCAGGAACTGAGTGCTCCAGCATGGGTACTCCATGGGGTGACAGGTCCTGCCTCCTTCACATATCCACCTGCTTTGGTGTGGGATCCTCCAGGGGCTGCAGGTGGATCTCTGCTCCAATGTCGACCTCCTGCCTTACCATGATCTTCACTGCAGGCTCCAGGGGAATCTCAGCTCTGTCACCTTGAACACCTCCTCCTCCTGCTTCTTCACTGACCTTGGTGCCTGCAGAGCTGATCCTTTTACATATTCTCACTCCTATCTTTGCCTGCAGCAGCATTGTGCAGTTTCCCCCCTCCTTCTTAAAGTATTTATCTCAGAGGTGCTACCACTGTCACTGGTGGGCTCAGCCTTGGCCAGCACTGGGTCTGTCTCGGAGCCAGCTGGCATTGGCTCTGTTGGACATGGGAGAAGCTTCCAGCACCTTCTCACAGCAGCCACCCCTGCAGCTCCTCTGCTAGCAAAACCTGGCCACAAAACCCCAATATACTTGGATTTCGAGACTAGAATACTAGACATACCATTTGTCCTTTTATCCCCTCTTTTGCCACACTGATGTAAAATGCATCAGTTGAATTATGAAAGTGGAAGTAGACATAAGAAAAGTCTTAAAAAGGGAAGCATTTAGAGAAGACAATGTGCAGTAACATCTTGAAAGCAGATGCACTTTACCTGGAGACAACAGTTTCCCATTCCAAAACCCATAGCATCCATATATATGTAGTCTGGCTTAGCTGCCTTTGCTGCTTCTCCGTCGTCATTAGGAAACGTTTCAATAAAAGGTGATGGCGTATTCTTATCTTTAAATACTGTGTGGAAAATACAGGCACTCAGTAACTCACAGCATGAGACTAAACAATTATTTTGAAAAAGAACAAAGATAAGACTGAATTTACTCACTTGGCACATTTATCACAACCTTCTCTCCTCTTCGGTGTCGAATGTTTCTGGTCAGTGTACTGCAACAAAAGAAAAAGTTTTTTTAATTATATGAAATTTTCTCTTTACGCAAATATTTTTGCAGCTGCTTTCGCAACAATTTTTAGGGTTTCAGAATGTCATCTTTATATTTATTTTGAACATTTTCCTTCAGGAGGCTTCTTTTCCTAGTTTTAAGATAGACTGTAACAGATACAACACTGAATTTTTCTTCAGTAAAGTCAGTCTTATTTTGATGGACTTCACAGTACTATGCTGATAAAACAGTCCAAAGTAAAAGGCTACGGACCTGAAGAACACAAGGGCAAGTTAAAAGGTATGCTTAGTTTTTAAACAGAATGATTCTCATTGTCCAGTCTCACCTTGCAGCGAGAACGGACCTCATACGGTGCATTTCAGAGTAACTATGCCAAGGTACTGAGTACAGAGATGTCACCGTGACACACCTAAGTGAGAGCTGGATTAACTGTGATGGAAGCATTTAGGCACAGGATTTCAAACTGGAAACCATTTTGCAGTAGCAAAATCAACACTTTTTGCCCCATAGTAGCGTGGACTATTATATATAAAGTTCCTTGAACTTAAGAGTTTATTTTCTTAAGACTCTTTGAAAAGAAAATACATGCCATCACAACCATTTCTGTCCAAGTCCTTGTGATATCTGCAGCAACTAGCTGCTATTTCAGTAATGTAAAGAATTTGCAGGTATGTCTATGATATTTAGGCACAGACAAAATATTCAACTTCTCAAACTTCCCAAATATTCTTACCTAAATCTAGGATGTTTATTGATGGCTTCATCTGGAAAAAAGAGGGATTTTGAAGCTCCTCCTTCTACTGGTGTTGGCTTATATTCCGGCAGTGTAAACCCAGGACACCCTAACCTATTGTAACACAACAATGAGATCCAAGCTGTAATGAAAACAGACTGTGATTTTAGAATGGTCAGATGATCAAAGATTAGTATTCTAGTAGACAACCAGCCAACAACCAGCTTCTGCAGTGGTTAACACAGCCTTTTTTTTAAAGAAACCCCACTAGTCTATCATTAGACAGCAAACATGGACGTTTTCAGTGGCTGAAGCAGGAAACTTCAGTACTATGTGGGGTACACACACATTTTAATGTGTTAGTGCTTGCTATTGATACTGACATGCAGCTGCATTCTGTGCTTTAAAGTTTATCTAGAGGATACAGGTTAACTGCCAAAGTAATTTATCCAGCTCTACTCTTAACAACCCCCCCCTTTTAAAATATATACTTTACCAACTCCTTAAGAATTAGAGGTAGTTTCAAGTGGTACACGTATCCTAAGTCTTAAAACACTTCTAGAGCTCTGAAAATCCCTATGAGAGGAATGTCACAAGCAAAGAAAAACTGCAGCTTTTAGGTGTAAAATGCTGAGAGATATGCAAGCTAATCAGAATACACCCCTCCCCTTTGGGAAACTCCATTTTAAGTTTCAGAGTCACCTGAAACAAGAATAAGCTTTCAGCACAACTGAAACAAAGGCAGATTTGACAAGGTTGAGGTAAAGTAGCAGATTAGTTTCTCCATGTTGCACAGTAAAAAGGGGAAAGACTGTGTTATCTTGAGAGGCTCTAGTATTTGGATGGTTAAAAAAAGTTAGCTGACAAAATTACAAACAAACTACTGAAAACATCAGGAAACACTCACATTTCCGAGAATATTATTTATGCCCAACATGTATTTCAACATTGTTTCTTCTTCCTGATTTCAGTGTGTAAGTTGTCCTACAACTTGTAAACCCAGCTTCATCACTTACCTAAGTGCTACGCTGTAAACTGCATCCCTCCAGTCCTCAAGAAAGAAAACAACTTTCTGGTCCAGTAGTGAGGGATCACAAATTTAGGAACTAAGGACACTCATTTAGCATCTAAGCTAGAATTTTTTAATATTTAAGCATTTTCAAACCATTCACTTTTAACTGAGTTATTTTAATTTGAATAAGCTTACTTCTTTACCTTTCTTCTGTCTGCACTCTAACAAGTGTTTTTGTCTTTTCAAATGCACAGATTTTATTATATATACGTGTACATGCACAGATGCACACAGGCACATGTACATGCTATTGTAGAGACAATGTGGCAGAAAACCAAACCACGAAACCTCAGAAATACATGTTAGCAAGACTCCAGTCACATCAACAGGGACTTGAACGGCAAGATAGCAAAAGGCAGAAATAATAAACTAAATTAGGGTGGCCTAGGGAGAGCAATCTCTGAGGGATTAAAGTATGTTTGGAATGACCCTTAAGTGATAAACAAACTACATTTTATTATTTACTGGCTTTCACTGAAGTCCAATGTACAGCTCCTACAGCGATGTAAAAAGTATTTATCTGTATCTACAGAGTGATGAAGACCTCCTCTCCCTTGATTCCCTGCAAGACCGGGTCCAAAACGTTTGTATGTAAAATTCATTTAATGACATAATGTACCTGTAAGGTTGCAGGGGGAAAAAACCCAATTCTGTAATACACTGAGAACTACTTAACCACTGGACTTTAATAAGGTCTTATTACATCTAGTATAACTAATAAAGTGAAAGTAAACTTTGTCAACAGAGTGCTCTTAAAACAGCATTCACGGGGCATTATGCAGACATTTTGGCACCTTTGCTGCTAAGGCATATTTTGCATTGTTCCTCCTCTCAGCAAGAATTTTGAGCTATTGCATTCTGTATTACACAAGAAACTAGCCAGTAAGGCCAGCTGCTTCTCTTCTACTGCAGAGCAACTTTTTAACCATTATAAACATAACTATTTTCATTCACTTCACTGACCAGGCTAGTTAAAATGAAAGTAATACATCTCTGCCTAGAATTATATTTGAAAGGAATGTCACAAAATACAGTTTCTCCTAGATAATGAAGTTCATCCTGAATTTAATTTCTTCAAGAATGTCTTTACAACAATAAAAAGGATGAAATCTATCCTTTGCAAGGGTACTAACCCGGGAGAGATGCTCACCTTTCTAGATTCAGTAAGTAGAGTATTGTATAATAGAAGTACTAAGTACAAGTGCTCCAAACTACCAGAAGCTTGCATGTACTTTAGTGAAAGAGCAGTGTTAAAAATAGATCAGGTTAGCCATGTTTTGCAAAACTGCTACTTATAAAGATCAAAGTTTGCAAAATAGGTAAAGAGAAACCTTTTCTATATAATTTTCTGTATCAACTCAAGAAGGTAGACTACTCTATACTTAGCACTTTATGTTACAAATATTCAGTATTCTCTCCTGATACAAAATCGTCGCAGGTTAGAAGCAACCTAAAAATATAAAAGATGTTTATTTGCTTGTCTCGTGGCAATAAAAATCCTAGGAAACATGAGTGGAACATCAAGCCACAGCATTTTAATCAAGTAATACTTTTTTCTATTTCATTGAACCGTTTAGCTACATGCAATAAGGAGAACAGGAAACATGGCATTACACTTCAGCAACTATCTCACCTTGGAAATGATGTCACTGTGCAAACAGCCTCGTTTTCTTTGAGCACAGAAGCAGCCTCTTGCCGTCTTTTCCTCATGTTGTCTTGCACAGTGTTGAATTCAGACATGGTTCCCCCGTAGGGCTGTCCAGGCGTCCCTTCGATCATGTAACTTCCATATTCTGGTCTCCAGAGCGTTGGGTGACTATAATGAAAGAAGAGCCACATTTAAATATTTATGCTACTTCAAAAAACACTAATTATTTGTGAGAATTTCAGAAATTAATACCGCTTGTGAGAAAAATCTCCTATATTTGAATATTTGACAGAGGAACACAATGTACCTTGCCATGTACCTCACCATCAGGAAGTGGTGAAAAGAAAGCAAGGCGCACTTTGGCAGTAACAGTGCTGCTGTGCAGTACAATAAGCAGGATTTGCCCACACCAAATTGCAGTCACCCTTAGCATCTGTCTCAAGCTTTGTTTCTTGGGGTTTTAACTGGAACCAGAAAATACAGATCACGGCTGCTTTTCCACAGGAGAGGATAGAGAAAAACGTCCCTGCTGTTCTTACATCTACATTTCTAGTTCTTCCAAAAATGGGAGAGTGCTCCTACAGACAACAGGCTTCCCCTATACAGCCCTCACTTGCTCCTGTAGTCAAGAGCTATGGGAGCAAGTGCACACGCATGTATACTTTGTGGGACAGGGATTACTGTGTACACACAGACACAAAATCAGAGCAAGACAAAACAAGTACCCAAACTGCAACTTCTGTGGGCTCACCGTTACATCCTCCTTTATTTCAAAGCATAATACAAAAAGTGCATGGACTGCCTGCAAGAGTGGTCAAAATCTTTCACTTCCTGAACCCCAGATTTATCTGAAAATACCAGTATCTGAGGTTTACAGTTTTACCAATAGCAGACTTGAGTGTTAAGCCAGGTTAACAAAGTTTTGCACAGTACCATAACAGGAGGATGAAAAAAAAAAAAAAAAAGAAACTGGAATCAGCTACTCACTTGGGGTTAACCTTCTCTCCCTTGTCTTGCAGTGTTTGAAGAACTTCTTCACCACAGAGTACCAAGCGCACTTTCTTATTTTCATGGTCAAATTTTACCAACATATATTCCACCTTGTAAATAATAAAAACAAACCAAATAATTAAACAGTAAGGTTTTGTTCAGACACAAACACATTGGCACGCAATTTTAAGCATCAAGTGAAAAAAAAAATACATGTCACACTGAACTTCATGTAAGTTTATAAAACATCACTAACTATGAATGAAGTAAGCAATTGTGGCAAAGATGGCTGCAGGCTTATTTCACCTTGAATAAAGAATTGAGACTTCTTGAAATTTCTTTCCCTTCATTTCTAATTGGAGACACTTCACAAAAAAAATCCTGAATTTGTATTTGCCTTCACATTATTTTTAGACAAGAAAAAATTAAAACACCATGCAAGCTATATGCAACCCACAACATTTCACTGTCATCCCATCAGTTACAGTCTCTGCTGCTGATAAAAAAAAAAAAAACCCAGACAAACAAAACCACCAAAAGTCATTCTACAACACATCCATTTACACCCATCACTTGTTGGAGCTATTAAAGACTAGCACTGTGCCTCATTTACACCACAGAAAGCCCACAGCTGTTGGTGACACCATCAGTCCTGTCATTATGACACTCCAGCTCTTGGCATAGCACAGTGGTTTTCACCTCTGCTTGACTCAGCTTTGCAGCCACATTTTCTTCCCCTCCTTCCCAGCACCATACCTTGCCCCCAGAGCTCTGCCTCCTCGCCCCTGTCCCTACCCCAGGCTGCAACCCACACTGGCTCCAACAAGCCACTCGTGACAGCAGTGCCTTATCCCAGCACTAGAGAATGTGTTCCTCCAACAGACATTATCTGAAGGCAGCCAAACCTGGAACACCCTCACCTCAAACTTCCTGATCTCCATGCACACTTGCTGTCAAAGCTCCCTTAAAGACTTTTAGAGTGCTACCCAGCACAGCAACCTAACAGCTGCTTGGACCTTGCAGCCCTTCAATACTTATGGATACACTCTATTTGCTAATACCTCTAGGTCAGAGGATGCTTAGCAATGTTCTGGGAAGTGTAAAAGACAAAGCAGCCCCAAGGCGCGATGTGTTGCCTACCATGTAAAACCAGAAGTCACACGTGGAAATGCACTGCTGGAGTACTGGCTCTCAAACCCCAGCTGGACCAGCGGTGACAGGCAATGCCTTTGGTTGGAGGCTCTCAAACCACTGCCTCCAAGACTTCCAAAAATCATCTAGTTCAAACATCAACTTACAGGTTGCAATTTCACAGCTAGAACTGTCAGAGGTGCACTGTGCTCCTCAGTTTCATTTTCCAACACTGCCTAGAGCCACGTCCCTCTGTATTTAACAAACGTGACTGCTCCAGTCCCAGGAGTTCAGATTCACGCAAGACGCTCATGTTAAAGCTGCAGCATACCAACTGATGGCAATTTCTATTTTGTACAGAAGTCTGATGAAAATAGAAAAGCAGCTTGCCAAAACACAGGGAACTTGTGCCGTGTTTTACAGCACACTGTAAGTAGACTTGTGGTCTTCATGTTCTTTGGTTGTTTCAGTGTCCATGGAAGAGTTATTGCTTACTACTGTGACAAAAAATACAATCCTCTGTTAGGATTTGTGATTACATCACAAGCAGTATTATCCAAGACTGTTTGTAATTCTACAGAATCTGATCAGAGATAAACTCTGGAGGGACTCATCCAGCAATTATACACATTTGCTGTATGTTTTCTAAGAACCAATTTTAATCTCCTAGAGAAAAAAATAATGATTTCTAGTTTCTGTGCAGATCGCACTTTCTTGCATAGTATATTTTGTCAATTGTGTGTATTATGCCACAATAATCTACTTGAGATAACGACAGACTCTAGTAACCAGAACACAGTTGAGCACTGATTTAATTATTACCCAGCACCAGTCTCTCCAGTGTCACTTGACCCTATTATTGGAAAGAAAAAGGGACTTCCAGTTTCCAACCACATTCAACATCACCTCCTGCTTTGTAAAAGGATCAGTCTCACCAGGAGCCGGCCTAATCTAGAGGGGGTATGAGAGTCCACAGGTGTGAGTCCTACAGATGGATACAGGATGGGCATCAAGCTGGACACATGCCTGGCCTCCCCCCACATTGCCTGTGGGAGTGGGTAGCAGAAGAGAGAGCACAGGAACTGCAGCTGCTGTCGAGAGACCCCAAAGTTGAACATTTGCCCACCTTTACATGAGTATGCTACTGTGATTAGCCTCCTGTCCTAGAAATCCCTCTCCAAATGTAGCTGTAATGAGCTGGTGGGGAGAACACTGTACTTCCCTATAAACCAAATTAATTGCAAGTTTCAAAAAAAAAACAACAAACAAAAACCCACAAAACAAAAAAAAACCCCAAAAGTGTAAAGAAACACTAAGCCAAGAAGGCAAACCCAAAGAAATCAAAGTGTTTCATATTTCAAGTACAGTAGTGAATATATTGCATTTATGCATTCTAGCTTTAGAAACAACTATTACTTTTGCCTCCAGAAACATTGACTAAATCTTCAAAGCTGTCTTAACACACGGATGATCTGCCATTAATTTTAATGAGAAAACAAAAAACTTCAGACGGCTGCCAGCAGTTCCAAGTAACCCAGAGTATCCTGACAAGAGAGGGACTGACTGAATGGGCATCCTTAAAGAATGTAATTTAGGCTCATCAAAAGATTTAGCCTACAGCTACAAAGAAAGAAACAAATTCAGAGTTCACACATTTTTACATTCAACTTCAGGTCATCATTCACAGACTTCTCACATATTTTTTATCCACAACAAAGCTCAGAGAAACGCAGCCAAGCTGAGGGAATCAGCATGCCTGGCAGAGATTCCAGTCCAAAGGCCAAATATGAGGGGCTTCACCCAACATCCATAATTCATTATTTTGCTGAGCTCTTTAGAGTTCACTTTTCTCTATAATTTTAACTAGGCTCCTTAGCAAGAAGCAAAATACACATCAGATCAAACTTACCGATGCAGATGGCTGACCAGCAGCCTTGCTTAGAGCCAGCAAGGACAATGCGCCCTGTCATGGTAAGGAAGGTGGCCACTTTGGACCAAAGCCTCCAGTCAGTGCTCTCATCGTGCAGCAAACCCTACACATCTCTGTCTTCTGGCTGGCACATGCTGCAAGGCTGCTGAGGACAAGAGGTGGCCTCCCAGCTTCTCCCTGCAGACAGACACGCTCCACGCAACCTCAGTGGACTAATCTCTCTGACCACCCCGGTCTGCTTGGCTCACAGACGTTCTGTGGTACCTTACCAGGCAAAGGAACAACAGTTTGGCCAGCAAGGTTGCAAAGTGAAAGCTGAAAATCCAACCCCCCCCCCCACCGCCACCCCAGAGCAAGGCTAAAACAAATTATTGTTCACAGTTAAATGCATTAAAAAAAGCAAATACATTCTTAGTTAAAGCAAATACTCAGAATAAAACAGAACTATCCATGAGCCAACACAAGGAAAAACTGTTCTTTAGAGGCTTCCTTCCTCTTAATTGCTGGCTTGCAATGTAACTGCATCTACAGAGTACTTCCACACCAGCTCCACTCCACCGCCGAATCCTCTCAAGAAGCAATATGCTCCATGAGTTTGCTAGCAGAACAGCACCCAGAATGGTGTTACTTCACTTACTATCACCTTTTCTCACTGTTGGCTACCAAGAAAATTTCAGGCTTTTGAAAATTCTTTGATTTCACTTCTGTAAATACAAGTGAGACCTTGAAGCCTCTCAGCTGTGGAGATCCACAACCAGTCTTCATTCATTAAGTCAAACAGTTGTGCTTGACTTGTCCGGCGGCAAAATGAAAGATGACAGCTCTCTGGACATGGGCAAGCATGTCTGAAATTGTGTTTGAATGCCTGAGTTATTTGACCATAATTACACATATTACTTCTTTATAACGTATGCTTCTTAAAAATGAAGGCGTATCAGTGAAGCAACCCATTGGTAATAATTCTAAGGAACAAGGAGGACCGAAGTTGCCACCCATGCCACACTGTTGTCCCAAATGCGGGCTTGTTGCCCAGGGTGCAGTGCCAATGTACACACCAAGACAAGGTATTCCTATCTAATCATAGAATCTTCAAGGCTGGATGAGACTTTTTAGGATCAGCAAGTCCAACTGTCAACCCACCACTGCCACTGCAGACTCCTAAATCACTAAACCGTGTCACTGAGCAAGACGCAGATGCCTCTTCAATACCTCCAGGGATGGTGACTCTACCACCTCCCTGGGTAACCTGTCCCAATGACTGACCGCCCTAATGGTGAAATTTTTTTTCTACTGTCTAATCTGAAACACCCATGTTTCATCTTAGGGCTGAATATTTCTTTATTCTAATTCGTGCAAAGCAAGGAGCTTAGGTGATAACCCACGAAAGGTGGCTAGCTCCCCTATCATCACAGCTTAATACCATTTATACATTTTAGCAATTGGCTACATTGACTACAAGTTACATAGTTCTCTTATTAATTCTACCTTCTGTTGGTTAAATAATTCTCTTGCTTCTCATACTAATCAGACCACATGCTCAGTACTTCTCTTGAGTTGGTGGGTTTCTCGAGTCAGTGGACCATGGTGGTGGGAATCTCTCCCTGCTGGAATTACCTTTTACCCAGCTGGAACTGATCTCAGCACAGTTGCTGAGTTGGCTTTGCTAGTTTCTTACTTATTTTGGGAGCTCTGCCAAACGTCCTTCTGGTCCATAAATTCTGTGTCCTTTGTGCCCACTATCAGTAGTACATCCTTCTCCCCAAGATTTCCTAACCTCTCCCCCTAGACCTAAGTTCACTGAAATGTGTCAAGCCCTAAACCTTATCATGGCAATTCTACCAACAAGTAATTTATCTTTCTAATGCCTGGATATCAACATCCTATCATCATCCAAATACTTGCCTTGGTAGAAGTCTGCTTCCCAATATGAAAACCTGTTCTTGCACACTCAATTTAACACCATCATGCTAACTACACAGGGAACAAAACCTATCTAACAGTTAAGAGTAAAGCCTCTGCTGTAGTGTTAAATATTAAAATCCTTTTAACAGTCAAGATATTTGCCATGAGGTACTTCTGCCTATGAAAACATTGGTAAGCACAGAGTCTGGACTTCAGTAAGCTCAGAAGTAAGGTGCCAAGATTATGTAATAGAAGAAAATAGTTTAGAAGAATGATTTGAAGAGAAGCTTTTTTTAAGAGAAAAGCAGTGAAGAAAGCATTGCTTCACGCTTTCTATGTGTGAAAAACAGTACCTGCATCAGCCTTGTACCACACCCCTGACCATCTATCTCAGACGTGGATACCTCATCCCTGGAAGTGTTCAAGGCCAGTTTGGTTGGGACTTTGAGCAACCTGGTGTAATGGAAGATGTCCTTGCCCACGACATGGAGTTCGACAAGATAATCTTCAAAGGTCCCTTACAACACAAACCATTCTGTGATTCTGAATAAGCCAGATCATAGGTGACTCATGGACCACTGCTATTTCTCAAGGACAATTTTAATGACAGCTTCTTTCTCCTTCCACTGGACAGCTATTGCCACGAGTACCTGGAGCCATTGTTAGCAGTCTCCTCACACGAACCTTCCTTCAGGTCTGGAGCTTTAAGAGAAATTGAAAATTTTTCCTGAACATCCAATGAGGTCTCATGGCTATTGTTTACTGTTAACAAAAGCCACTATCAACATTTAAGTATTTTCAGGCAGTTTGCCTCATATACTTATGTATGTGGTAGAAAATACCCCTTTCGCTAGTTATTAAACTCATTTATGGAAAAAACAGTAGTTCTTCCATAAATTTATTCATCAGTTAATTCATCATTAAAATACCATTATCATTAAATGACAGTCTAGAGGAGAACAAAGTTTTAATAATCTGACTGGTCAAGCCACAAGTTTTCAGTGTTAGATGGAAAAAGCGGATTATATTCTGTAGGTACAAATACTTCTGACGGATGTAAAGCGTCATACCCAAGGTGGGCTTTTTTGATGCAGTTATCTTCTCACCACTGCTGTGATAAAACATGGAGCCACAGAACTCAACAGCTGGTAATGTACCTTTAATGAAAGGTTTACTGTCTTACAGTAAGTCTAACCCCCGAGGGAGCAAATTTCAGAGGAAAACAAGTCTGGAAGTGCCACACAGGCTGGTTACCCTCTTTCTAGCCAGCAAGCCCCCAAACTGCGCACTGGCATGAGGCAAGGCATTTCCACACTCATGAGATTACCATGGATGTTCTCTGCCACAGAAATAATTTCAAAAATCTAAACAGGAGAACCAAGATTAAAATGTAATTCCCAAAATGCTTAATTTTGATGAAGCAGATTGGAAGTGGCAACCCAACGAAAAAAGCACCATCGCCAACTCTAAATAAAACCAATTTGCAGAAGGCATGTCCCAGAAACAAAACACAACTTATGTTTTACATTACATTGACAATAATCAAAAAAATTAAGAACTTCTATGCCACATTAAATATTATCACAGACAAAGAAAGCAAAGCGGATGCAGAGGCTCTCATCTCAGTCAACACAGTCAGCCCCAACTAAGTGCTCTTGCCTGTTCCCCTCCCATGTGACAACATCAGGGCTGCAGATTTTTTGTGCATGATACAACGTGACTAGAGAACCTTCTGCACACATCACAAACCAGGAAGCTGGGTTATTGAAAATTAAAACCGAGAAGTTATAACCATTTGCACGATTCTAAAGAAATAAGATGTGATGCATTACAGAAAGAAGTGTCATCTTTGACTTCTGTACAGTGTAACACCTGAGGTTAGTATTATTAAAAAGACTAGGATCATGTTAACTTTAGATTTCTGCAGCAAAGACAACTTTATTTATTTATTCACCTGTGAAACAAAATGCTCCAAGCTTCTAATTCGCCTTTTGCATCAGAAAGAAAAATAAAAAACCTGAACGACCGAATTTACAACATCAACAACAAAATCTTTCTAGTACTCATCCTTCTGACTCATACCGTTAACTAAAATAAGGCATCTGCACAGCAAGAAGAGGTCCTGAGAGAAAAGAGGAATTACAACAGAAAATATCCCATGATAAAACCACAGCAATCTACAGGACATACACTGTGAACAGAATATGTTGTTATCAAAAATATACAAACAGTAGGTAATTTAAGCTTCCCTTATTAAAATCTGAGATTGGGAAGGAGGAAATCAATGTTTACCATGGGGGCGGGTCAATATTTATAACCCATTGCAGCTTGCTTGGGGGAAAAAAAACTCCTTAAAAAACCCCCTAAAAGCCACCACACCAAAACAGCCCTAAAAAACCCCAAGCAAGCAACCAACCACACACACAAAAAAACCTAAATAAAAATCCAAACAAAATTCCGCACAACAGAAAACCCCAAAACTTCCAAACTGGTTTTCGTTAATTACAAAATTAAATTTTCAAAAAGAATCTCAGTATAAACTACAGTGAGTCTTGCACTGTCACATGCGCAGTGCATCTGGCAGTAAAGCTCTCAGGTAGACCACCTACAACCTATACACATCTTATCACCCAGCCACTGGAAGAGCTGAGCAGAGGGAGATGAAACAAAATTATCAGCCATCATGGGGTTAACACACTATGCAAGTTTTGAGAGCTAGAGGGTTTAGTTTAGGTTTTCCCTGATGCCAGGATTAAAACCAGGCAGAAAAAGCAGTTTCATGGCAGTCAATTAAAGTATCCGGAGAAGGAATAAACATGAAGACTCTTCAAGGGCACTTATCTTGCTCAAGT
Organism: Mohoua ochrocephala; assembly: GCA_013398855.1. Lineage (NCBI taxonomy): Eukaryota > Metazoa > Chordata > Aves > Passeriformes > Acanthizidae > Mohoua > Mohoua ochrocephala. The sequence goes on from VZTA01018388.1 coordinate 228,227, forward strand.
CAAGATTTAAAGAGCTGTACTTCCATGCACCAGCGTATTCACTTTAGAGGTTGCATCCATGCACACTCATGGCTGTCAAGCAGCATAAGCTGAGGCACTAACATCATACCTTCAGATCCAGCCCCAGAAACGCCATTATTTGAAACAGCAGGTATGTACATACAGAAGGTATTACGGAAGTACTGAATCTATTTGCAAACAAATAATTCCACTGTCCTTTTATGTAGCCAAATAAAGCTCAGAGAGAAAGGGTGAATAAGCAGACACGTGACAAATAACTAAATCATTCACGAGCGCCGCTTCCCCCCAAGCGGCCAGCGGGTGAGCACATCGATTAAGACAGCTCCATTGAGATGCATCCGCACATGCCACATTTGGCAGAGGCCATCATGAGGAATTTCTGCATGAAAAAAATTCAAAAATGCATTCTGTTTGGGGAATTTTGCGCTGGGAGAGGGGGAGACTAAAAGCATTTGTCTTAAAATGACAAGAATGCAAAAAAATTTGTAAGACTGCAGGCTACCATTAGCTTTATTGTAGGCACAAGATTACCAGGAAAAGCTTTCTAAAAGGCAATTTCTGCACACTGGTATATTGCAGCAGTTTGTACAAAGTGAGAATGTGAGATCATCATAGTACTGATGAGGAATCTGTATAATGACTTGGATGAATTTTTTTTAAAGACCACATATTACTGACATCCTGGAAAATGCAACAACTATTTTTTGTGATTCCGTTTTATTTATAACATATAAAACAAAAAGCTAGTTAGAAAGTTTCAGAAAAACATTAAAGAAACCCCACAACTCACTACACAATTATCGAGGTGGTTTGGATAGATGGACAAACATCTTGCAGCACGTAAAGTTTAAAGAAACCGTAATAAACTGTCTATTCTTGTTGTCCATCTAAGTCAATGTCTACCTTGGCCTCAAAGCTATCATGTGGCATCTTGTTCCCCAGGGCATCTAGGCTTTGCAAAATATGTAATTATCTTAAAAGGACATCTGCTCTTCTGGTCCATTAGGTTAACCAAGTTTCTTGTAAAATGAGAAATGAACACTACCATGATGCTCTCTGAAACTACTCCTCCATCAGTTCTGGTCCTTTCTTATCTCTTTTTGAACATTTTTATGCATGTGTATCTGTCTCTCACCACGCCTCACTGGCTGTCTTTTAGCAGAGAGATGATGAAAACTTCATCTGCGTACTTTAGGGATAGTACCTGTACTTATTTTATGCAGCTGGTGAGCTAGATTCACCATTGCTAAAAAATGCCCTAGATTTTGCTCCTCATTTTAAATGGGTGACAGGCAAACTGGCGCCTCAAACTGTGTGCATCTGAATCCAAATTCACTTCCTTAATATGCAGCAATTATTTTACCAGTCTGAAGCTCTGCAGACTGTAATGTAACATCTCTGGTCATATCATTTATACGTTGCTACTGCCCTGGAAAAACCCAAAAAGGTAACAGGCTAGAAACTGTAACAAGACATTAATGCAATAGTTGGTTCCCTGGGAAGAATCACTCAAGAGGATATACAGCTCTTTTCACAGCCTAGCCTTTCATTAAGAAAAAGGAGAAAGCTTTCAAGAGAGTCATGCATCTTCTCATCAGAAGCAACACCTTTGGGACATTCCGGTAAGAAACCTCTGGCCTCTCGTAGCTCCTGAGAAGGGCTGCTTTGCTGCTTGCACAAGGAAGCACATGTTCACTTTAGTTATCATTTAACTTATCAACAAGGTATAATTAAAAACTAAAGGATAAGGAGGGGAATGAATCGAGCGTATAAGAGAAAGATCAAAAGAAGCTTAAAAAGGACTGAGGTAAAATGAAGGAAAGAAAACAACCAAAACCAAACTAGAATTAACTCAGTAAGATTTCAGCTTGCAAGCAGTGCAGCAGTACACTTTTCATGCTGCCTCATACACAGCATTATCAAATCTACTTAAAGGCCCCCAAAATTCACTTCAAGTTTCCATTAAGAAAACGAATTTTAAAAGGTTGAAGATGCTTATTGTGTGCTAGGTCCCCACACTGATGGGAATAAGATTCCTATACAGCAAAAGGGTCATTATGTCCAATTTCACTAAACAAGGCTGAGCAAGTCAGATTCCCACTTCATTCGCATGTACTTTAAAATAAAACTGTCATGTTTTGCCCATGCTTGTTTTCTACATCCCTTCCTTCTGAAATCTCCCTCTGGCACACCTTTCTCAAAATTTTCTTATGCTGAAACAGCTCCTCCTTACTCTTTACAGACCGCGGAAGAGGAGTATTGCATGCACATGTGAACACACATGTATATGTAGTTCGGTGTGAAATGCTGCGACTCCTACACTTGTGTGCATGCTCAGCACAAAGCAGCAGCAGGCAGCCTTGCCAAGGGCCAGCCATTCCACTTGTCTGATCCGAGTGTCACATAAAGCTCCGAAGGGAAATTTAAGCAACATCCGTCAGTTAGAGGAATGCAATCAGCAGACGAGAGGCACTGAACAGCACAGGAGACTAGCAGTGCACTGGCACAGAAGGGAGCTTTTTGGGACAAAAGCCGGGAAGCAGCAGAATGGGCTAGCATCTGCCAAGCTGCACAAGCTAAGTGTTTCACATAGTATCTGCTAACTCTACCGGAGTTCTGAAACACAGAACTAAAAAGTTGCAGGTTGTAAAAAATAAACAGTGATCACAATTCTGCAACCCCAAAGTCAAGCATACATTACTGGATGGAAGAGGAAGATGGGAAGACAAGGAGATTGTACTTGTTAGCATGGCAGGGTCTCACCGGCAGATATAATTGTTGCCCAGACTCTGTGAGCATTAAGGCAATGAGAGTAAGGGGCGGTTTGAGGAGGGATAAGAAGATAGTTCACTGGTTTGGATTCTCCACAGCCAGGAGAAGTCAAGCATAAACAGGGAGGTCAACTGTCAGTTTCAAATGAGGTAGAAGGATGATGAAGAGGCAGAGGACCTTTACCTGCAAATGCAGATTTAAGGAGACCTTTGGAAAGCTTTTTTAAAGCAAGTCTTACCCTGTTACACTCATATTTGGTAGGCCTTTGTTCTTTACCATTGCAAAGGCTTCATGGTTGTGGAAAACAGAGTAAAATAGAACTTACCCCAAAACAGACAACAGCTCTTGGTTCCATGAACCCTGCAAGCAATAAAAGAGCTGACTTTTCAAAAGGCAGCAGAACTAGTGGTTTGACCTTTCCAGCTCTTTACTCAGGAGAGGATGGGAGCGCTAGGGAATGCTACCCTGCAATGTAAGCTGTGATGCTGTCTAACTCCCTTCAAAACAGATGCCACCACCATGCTCTGTTAGCACTTAGCCTTAACACTTCTGTCTGGCACCCAAGAAACAGCACATGAGGATTCCCCCAGTCTCATTCCCTTGGAACCCCAGGGAATGGGGTCCCTAGGAGGTTACAAGCACCCCAAAGGACCCCCACAGTTCTGTAATGAGTCTTACAACATGCACTGAGAAGTGGGAGTCCTGTTGAAAACAAAACCAAAGCAAAGGCTGGTATCTACACTCATGAGCAAACACAGTATTTCCTTTTCACAGTGGCATCACCTAGATGGGGAACAACCTTTACAGGACTCACACATATGCCCTGAAAGACAAACTGAAGGACGGGCAACTGAAGTTGGGTTTTTTCTCATAAACATTCCTTAAAAAAAATTTAAAAATACATTTTTCACTAAACACGGTCACAGAAACATCTCTTGAACACAAAAGTAATTTTGTTTATTCTGATTTTATCTCTACCATTACACGAGGGCTGTCATCTTCATTCTTGATTTCTATCTTCAAGAAGTTTTTAGAACAATTAAACACCCTCAGGCTATGACTTTTTACATGAAGGTCAAAGTGCAAGAAAGACTTTTAATGAAAACTGTCCAATTAGTCAGTTGATTCATCTAAGCTGCATATAAATGTGGCGCCACTTTCTAACAACTGCGAGGAGAAATGGAAAACAAATGTACTGCCCTCTGCATTAGTCTTATCTACAGCACAGCTCAAGTAAGTTATGGACTGAGGTATGGTTTTGTGTTTGCACAAGAGCAGACTGGCTACAAGTACCTGGGCCATTAACACACTCCTAAATGCTGTGTTACATAAAAATATATAACTGCATAACACAGCAGAACAAAGTTGCCACACCTGAGTTTATTAGCACTTGCTAAAATGAAGAGGCAGACAATGAACCAGGCTACCTGACCTTCTCTGAATGTTCACAGACATTTCAGCTCTATATCAAAACCATGTCTGTAATCATACTGCTCTTAAAATCCTGCCTCTTGCCATGCTGGAGCATGGTAGAAGAAAACTGTGAATCTCCTTTAATATAATGTCCCACTATTTACCGAGCATAAGCACTTTGTTCAGTATGGTCCCCAGGCCAAAGGAAGAATGAGGCCCCCAGAGTCCAGTCTCACCATACATCTAAGATTACCAAGTGATCAGCTGCGGGTGCTGCAGGGGCCCGTTGTACTTGACCCTTTCCTCCATGCACTCTTGCTACTTTCCTCACGTTAAGCAGAGCTTGTTGGGTCTACCTGTGAAAGAGCTGAAGCTCTGCTGAGAAAACCAACCTCCCTAAAAAACTGAATGGAAGAAGAGTTTTCTGCTGGGTTAACTTTCTGAACTCAGATGGCTAGTAACAACACAAGGCAGGCAGCAGAAATGTGAGCCTGGAACACAGGGAGGGAAGCTGAAACAGCTTGCTAGTGGATTAGCCTTAGCTAGCTTGTGAAATCTCACTCTGAGAAAGCAAGGACAACTAAAATCTAACACCCATTGAAAAATGAGTACCATCTCTTAAAGATTAATGAGAAAACCCTCAAGCTAAGTCTCAGAGCAACAGGAAGACTCTGTCCGTATTCCTGGACTCAAGACTGTGAGGCTCTTTTGTCAGCATAACTTCAGTCATACAAGACATGTGGAGCCACAAACGTCAGACAGGGATAGATAAAAATACATTTAAACTTCCTGAGTCCTCACCTCTCTAGCTGCAAAACCCTGTGGTGTAGACTACACATGCTTTCATTAAACAGATTTTAGTAGCCAAGCCCCCACTCACTCATAGAAGCAGCTCCCGCGTGCTGACGCTTGCCCTGCTGTTAAGTGAATTATGAGAGGGGTTCATTTAAAGAAGAACAGACTTTAAGAGACAAGTTCTCTCAAGGTGCACACAGTGAACAGCATTTTCCTCTGTGAAATGAAAGAGCGTCTGTGAACAGCTGCTACTACTTGAGTAAAGTTTTCTCACAAATGCCTTTATGCTCAAGAAAGCAAACTGTGCATCAGATAGAGATGCAATGTATCCTGCTCGCTCTGCTCTTCCAACTTCCCTGCAACCACATCTAGGACACTTCCAAGTGACCAATGCTGGACCTCACCGACATCACAGACGAGGATAGCTTCTAGTGCAGCCCATATGAAGCTGCTCCCTGTCTCCTGGGGAACTGATCAATAGAGGAGGCAGCCTTTGCTCCTTGCAGAGGGCTGTCAGGCTGTGGCACAATTGAGCGCAGGTGTACAAAGCAACACACCTAAGACCTGTGACTAAAGTTACGGTCCTCGGGCACAAAGCACCTGTAACAAAGTTCAAGTCACGACCCGAGAGATCATCCTCATCCTTGTTCAGAAGGCAGGCTGACACGTACCAAACGCCCAGGAAACTCTGGGGTAAAGCAGGGCTCGGCAGGTCCCTTTCACACAGGAATACAGGAGGAACACGGTGCGCGGCGATAGAGCTGCCACTACAGAGCCGCCCGCCCATCCCCGGTCCTGCTTTCCTCACTTTCCTCCCAAAAACTGAGTCTGACTCTGAACAGGCACTGCCTTGGACACAGGCAGAGGCACAGACATGCCTTACTCAGACTCATCGAGAGAGCATAAACAGACTCCGGAGAAGGAGCGAGTGCTGCCGAGCATCCCCGCCCCGGGAATACATCTCCCGAGGGGCTGCCCGGGCAACCGACTGGTGCCAGGCAGAAACACCGAAAGTTGTCCCAGCGTTTCAGAACCGCGGCTAAGAGCGGGGCAGCCGTGCTGCGCAACGAAATGCGGCGAGCGCGTGTGTGTGCGCGAGGTAAACAAAGCCCCACCGGGCAGCCCGCAACGTCCCCTCCCGCCGAGCGACCGCGGCCGAGCGGCCGGGCCCGCTCCGGGGCACCGCGGCCGGCACGGCCCGACCCGCA
>VZTA01018390.1:13836-29012 GCA_013398855.1 Mohoua ochrocephala
GGGGGGGGTGGTTCTTTTTCTTCCTTTTTTTTAACCTTTGCAAAAAATTTCCCCTGGAGATTCACCAGGAAGGTTTTTCCCGGGTTGTTTCCCCTCGGTGCTGCCCTGGTCTGGTTATCAATATCCTGTCACTGCCGGTTTATTTGAAATCATTTATTTTCCCACTGCTTGAGCTGCCTGGCTGCTCCCAGCAGTGATGGGCTCGGCTCAGCCCTGTGGCTGGCACCTCCCTGGGCATCGCTGGGTTTGCTGGAAGGGACCAGTGACCTGGCACCCGGTGCCCAAGACCACGACGAGGGCCATGGACGGCAGCTGGGTCACACTCAGTGAGCATTTGCTGGTGGCTTTGCTGTCCCTGCCTATATCCATGGTTATCCAGGGCTGATCCAGCTTCGGGAGCAGCCTGGAGCCTGCTGAGTGCCAGCCTGGGGCAGCTTTGAGCTGGTTTGGGTGGTTTGATGAGATGCCAAGCGGGAAAGAGACCCCCAAAGCTGAGCTGAGGAGGATGCTGAACCCCATCCCTGCATCCCGGCACTCCCAGCACGGACCCATTGGGGCACCACCGGCTTTGTTCTCCCACCCTCGCTAATCACTGCTGGATGTACCAAGCCTGAGCAGCCCAGAGGCGTCTTCTCCAGGAGCCTGACGATGGAAAAATCCCTCCGAGGTGCTGCAGCCCCGTCCCTCCTCCCCGCCCGAGCGGGGCTTGGTACAGCCAGCATTGATCCGATCGCCGCTCGATGGGATCAGCAGCAGGGAGGGGAACAGACCCTGCCACAAAGAGGCTTCCTCAGCCTGTGGCTCAGTGGGATCCCTCTCCGGGATCGGCTCCCAGGATCTCCTGAGTGTCCCCAGCTGCTGCGTGGTCCCCGGCAGCTGCCACGGTCCCGTCTGTGCCACGGAGGAGGTGACGCGGTGCAGTTGGCGCTGCCGCGTTCTCCCTCGGCTGTCACAGGGGCTTCTCCTCCTCTCCTCAAAAGCATCACCCCCTCTCTCCCCTCAAGCGTCCCTGGAGGCCCCATCCCCAAATCCCACCGAGGGCCAGCCCAGCCACCTCCCCACTGTGCAATTCCTATGGAGCGGCCACTGCTGCGAGGGGCCGAGGAATCAATAAATCAATGGCAATCAAGATCCCAAGGTGCAATCATAATTAATGTTCATCCCTGATGGATCATGTCATGGTTTCGCCGTGTTCACGTGAGCTGGGATGATAAAACCGGCTGTTTAATGGCGCTTTTGCAGATCCCTTCCCGTTCCCAGTCCTCCCCAGGGTGTCCCCTTTCCGGCAGGAGGGACAGAGGTGACCCCCCAGGAGACCCAAGGAGCCATTTGGAGAGCGGGACAGCGCGGCGGAGCCTCGGAGGGGACTGGATGTGCGGTCACGGGGTGTTTGTGCCCAGGGCGGGTGGTAGCACTGCCCTGGCCGGGCACGCTGCCACAGCGGAGGGCACCACGGAGGGTGGGCGTCACCGCTGGGTGCCACAGGCAGCACTGGGAGGTGCGGGGAGCTCCTTCCCCGGCTCGCCACTCCCAGAACGGCTCCCAGCCGTGCGGGGCTCTGTCCAGCCCAAACCGCCGGCGGAGGCTGGCGGGGAGCCCTGCGAATGTCACAAACGCGGAGTAACCAGGCTCGGATCGATCCATCGATGCGCAGCGGTGGTTACACGGCGCTGTGCTCACCTGGCTCCGGTTAAACCATCATCCCCGAGCGATCCCTTCGTGCCGCCCTCTGCCCGCCGGGCGCTGCGGCGGTGACGGTGCCCACGGCCCGGGGGACGCTCCCTTCTCCTGCCGCGCTCGGACCCGCGCTGGCCGCGGGCACGGAGGGGTGCGGAGGGTCCCTCGGGTTGGCTGCTTGGGAGAGGATGAGCCCCCGGGACCACCTGTGGTTTCACTGGGATGTGCAGACGGAGCGGGGGGGAGCAGAGGGATGCACTGCCGGTGGTTCGCTCCCCATTCCGGGGCTGTGCTGCTCGGTGATCCCTGCCTGCGGGAGCAGCTCCGCTTCCGAATGGATGCTCCCCTCTCCAGGGATCAGGGATGGCACTGGCTCCAAGCCCTGACCCCGTGTGGGTCGTGGCTGCTTCCCCAGCACCCTCCACGATCAGCTGGGGAGGTGCGGCGGCCGAGGCTCAGCTTCACCCCTCCCACCCCGCGGGGATTCAGCCCCATCCGAGCCCCCCGGAAAGCTCCGAGCCCCCCGCAGCTGCAGCCCTTTGTCTGTAGCCTTCCACCAACGGCTGAGTGGATGCCAAAAGCCCTCCTTTCCCACTTTTGAGGGGTGCACGGGCGGGGGGACTGTCAGGGGCCGTTCCGGAGGGTGCAGGAAGTTGGGAAGCGCCCGGGGAGCGCAGCAGCAGCAGCAGGGCCTGGCGGGAACCCACGAAGCAGAGCCGGGTATTGATTTCCCATTGATCCCATGCAACCACATTCTGCAGCGGCTGCTGTCCTACATTTCAATCCCACACCTTCGCCTCTGACTTTAATGGGCTTCATCACAGCCCAAAGCTTTATTTAACCAAGAGGGGAGGGAACGGCAGGCGGCTGCCAGAAATCAGAGCAGCCGGATCCCCGGGGTCTGCCCGGGCACAGCCGGATCCTCTGGATCCCTCCCAGCTCCCAGGAGAAGTTTTCTGGGTGTTTTAGGGAATGCGGGTGCCCCCACACCCCCAGAGCCCCGAGGAGAGGGCGCTCCGGGTGTCGGTGACAGCGCCCGGCTCTCCAGCAGCGCTGCCACCTCCGGGTGTCTCCGCTCCCCGTCCCGGCTGTGCCTGCACCGCTCCATCTCCCGAACAAAGGGCTCCAGCCGCTGCCGGAAGGGCAAAACGAAGCTCCACCTTAACGGGGATCCGCACGGTAACGTGGGTGGGAGCGCTGCCGCCGCCCCACAGCCCAGATGTGGGGTTACAGAGCACACGCACACCCCCACCACATCTGGGACATGAATACGGAGGGGCCGGGGCCGGTAAGAGATGGCTGCGCCTTCCATGGGCATTCCTTGAGTATCCATCAATGCAAATCGATGTCCCGGCGGTCCAGAGCGTTGGGATTCAGCTCCTGCGAGCAGCCCGGGGTGCTGGAAGCAGGGAGACAGTGCAGGCAGGGCAGGGGAGCACGGAGAGAAGCAGCTGAGCATGGGGTCACCCCTGGGAGCCGGGTGGGAGAGGGCAGGAGCTTCGGTATGGCCAAACCCTCCTGGACAAGGATCCTGAGGGACGGGAGAAGGAGCCAGTGGCTCGGAGGGGTGGTTGGTGCTCCAGACCTGCTCGGGCAGGTGGCCCTGGCAGAGGCAGGGCAACGTCCTTGCCGTTCCTCCTCCTTTTCCAGGTTTTCCTGGACTGTGTGGGTGCCAGGCCAGTGAATTCCCCCAGTGCCATTCCAGCAACCCAAAAATGTCTCTCCAGAGGCTGCCAGGTGAGCCATGGCTGGGAGCAGGAAGAGATGCAGGGCTTGAGAGCAAGAAGGATGGAGGGCCTGGGAGCAGGAGGGATGAAGGACCCGGGAGCAGGAGAGATGGAGGACCTGAGAGGAGGAAGACCAGGGAGCAGGATGGATGAAGGACTTGGGAGCAGGAGAAATGGAGGACCTGGGATGAGGAAGGATGGAGGATCTGGGATGAGGAAGGATGGAAGACCCGGGATGAGGAAGGATGGAGGACCTGGGATGAGGAACAATGGAGGACCTGGGATGAGGAAGGATGGAGGACCTGAGATGAGGAAGGATGGAGGACCTGGGATGAGGAAGGATGGAGGATCTGGGCACTGGGAAATGCCCAAAACCACTTCAGGCTTTCCCGGTGGCAGCAGATTCACAGCCCAGCTCCGCTGGCCCCTTTCAGGTCTCACCTCAGGAAGCCTTTTAGTGCTGATTTCAATGGGAGAAGCTCGAAGCCAACGTCCGCCTCTTCCAAAGAGCCCCCACTGCCATCCCATCCTCCCCCTGCTCCAAGGCAGCTCCCAGCCCAGCTCCTGCTCCCTCCCTGAGGCAGAATATGGATGCTGTGTTTATTTTTGATTTATGCCAAGCTGAAAAAGAAATACATTTTCTTCAATTATTAATCAGTGAGGTGTGAGAGGGGGGCACGAGCTGGAATTAACTCCGTGACCTTTGGGGGTGGGGTTTTAGGTCCCTGCCTCCCACCAGTCCCGAGCCCAGCACGTGTTCCCAGTCCTGTCAGCAGAAACGGGGCTGCTCCCGTGAGCAAGTCCCAGGGCTGCTGAGGGTGTTTGGGTGGTGGGGACAGTGCAGGATGCAGACCCCCAGCCCAGGGCATGGGGACATCCAGAGCCACCCTGGTGTTCCCACCCACTCCACGCACAGGCAACCTGAGCCCAAACTGGGTCAGGGCTGTGGCTCCACCTTCCCTGCTCTGCTCTGTCCCACCACAGCTTCCTCAGCGCCTCTGGTCACACAGGATCACTGAGCCACTTGGCTTGGAAAAGGTCTCTGAGATCATCGAGTCCAGGCTGTGCCTGATCCCCACCCTGTCCCCAGCCCAGAGCGCCGAGTGCCACATCCAGGTGTGGACACCTCCAGGGATGGGGACTCCAAACCTCCCTGGAGAGTTCCAAGGCCTGAGCACCCTTTCCATGGAGAAATTCCTCCTGAATTTCTGAACCAACCTGAGCCTCCCCTGGCCCAGCCTGAGGCCGTTCCCTCTCCTCCTGTCCCTGTCCCCTGCCAGCAGAGCCCGACCCCCCCGGCTGCCCCCTCCTGTCAGGGACTTGTGCAGAGCCACAAGGTCCCCCCTGAGCCTCCTTTTCTGCAGGCTGAGCCCCTTTCCCAGCTCCCTCAGCTCCTCCTGGTGCTCCAGACCCTTCCCCAGCTCCATTCCCTTCCCTGGCCACGCTCCAGCCCCTCGATGTCTCTTGCAGGGAGGGGTCAGAACTGGGCACAGCACTCGAGGTGTGGCCTCAGCAGTGCCCAGCACAGAGGGACAATCCCTGCCTGGCTCCTGCTGGCCATGCTGGTTCTGATCTGAGCCAGGTGCCATCGGCCTTCTTGGCCACCCCGGCCGTGCACAGGTCCTTGGGCAGGGTGGGACACCCCAACCCCTCCTCTGCTCCTACACTGCCACTCTCCTGTAGTGAGACACAGCAGGATCGGGTGCCCCACAGCTCCCCACACTCCTTGGGGTGCCCTCAGTGGGCTCCCAGCCAGGACAGAGACCACATCTCCCTCTCCCTCCTTTGGCTCTTGGCTTCTGCTCTTGGCATCGAGTGGACGCCCAGTTTTAGGTGTCTGAGGAGGCTTTGGCAAGAAGGTGGCTGGGCAGGAGAGAGGAGATTTTTGGACTGCTCCTCCACCCTCCTGCCTTGAAAACACCCCCTGAGCCAAGGCCCAAGGCCAGAGCTGGCCCTGCCTCCCTCAGACAGGTGGGGAGGCCCCGGGTCCAGCAGGACGAGGCAAAGTTGGCCTTGGGAAGTTGGAGCGTCTGCGGCGCAGGCGCGCTCGGGGCTCCCTGCCCCCTCCTGTGCCGCTCCCTCCCTCCCTCCCCGAAAGCAGCACTGCGGCAGCAGCACCAGCAAACTGATCAAGGCGGGAGGACTGATCAATAGGTGTATTGAGCACTGTTCAAGGTACGGTGATTTTTGCGGATTCAGTGCTAACCTCACGCCGGAGCCCCGAGCTGCCTCTTCCCCCCTGGCACCGTCACCCCCAGCACCGGCTGGGCCACCCTCTGGTCACGTGTCCCTGCTGGGGACAGCCAGCCTGCTCCCAGGAGGAAGCAGAGACCTTGCAGGCTCGAGGCGCTGGTGGCACTCCCAGCTGGAGGGGGAGGGGACAGTGAGCAGCTCCCAGGGACATTTCTTCACAGTGGGTCCATGCCAGAGTCTTGGGGACAACCTCGTTCGTGGGGTTCAGACACTCTTAGACAGCAGCATCCGAGCTGTGAGGCTGCCAGGGATGGGGATGCAGGAGCTGGGGTCATTGTCATGGTGGGAAGAAGGGAACAGCCACCTCGGGTTGTCCTTGACCAGAGGGTGAGGGAGGAGATTCTGCCCCTCTGCCCCACCCAGCTCAGACCCCACCTGCAGAGCTGCCCCCAGCCCTGGGGAACAACAGCAGGAGGACGTGGAGCTGCTGGAGCCAGTCCAGAGGAGGCCACGGAGATGCTGCCAGGGCTGGAGCCCCTCTGCTCTGGAGCCAGGCTGGGAGAGCTGGGGGTGCTCACCCGGAGAGGAGAAGGCTCCAGGGAGAGCTCAGAGCCCCTTGCAGGGCCTAAAGGGGCTCCAGGAGAGCTGGAGAGGGACTGGGGACAAGGCATGGAGGGACAGGACCCAGGGAATGGCTTCCCACTGCCAGAGGGCAGGGATAGATGGGATCTTGGGCAGGAATTGTTCCCTGGGAGGGTGGGGAGGCCCTGGCACAGGGTGCCCAGAGCAGCTGTGGCTGCCCCTGGATCCCTGGCAGTGCCCAAGGCCAGGCTGGATGGGGCTTGGAGCAGCCTGGGACAGTGGGAGGTGTCCCTGCCCCTGGCAGGGGTGGCACTGGATGGGCTTTAAGGTCCCTTATGCCCAAACCATGCCGGGACTCTCTGAGAACCCTCTGTAGCTCAGGGGCTGAACCGAAGGCAGTGATGGGAGGGGGGAACCCTCCGCCAGCCCAAACTTCCCAGCAGTGCTGGATGGAACACGTAGGACGGTCACAGACACCCCCCATGCTCCCGGCATGGCAGGAGATGCCTCTGGAAGGCACCTCTGGAGCCCCGGCTGTTCCTGGGCTGCAGCTCCCGGGAGAAGCCCACGGGATGCTCCTGGCTCGGGGTCTGACCACGGCCCCGCTCGGCATCGCCCGCGCCGAGGTTTTGATGGGAAAGGATTTTCACATTTCGCATCCCCCAGCTCGCTGACAGCCACGAGAGGAGGGATGGGGAAGGCAGATAGCCCCAAGAGGCTGATAAGGTGCTGGGAAAGATAAGGCAGAAATTGAACAGAACTTCGTGCGAAGAGCTGCTGCTTTAAACCCGTCCCAGCCCCTTCGCTACCGAGCACGGAGGGATATTACACCTTGTGAGGTAAAAATAGCACATTTAATGAAGCTGGGAAAACGTCAATCGCGTTTGGTTGGAATTGCAGAGGCCTCATTTCCATGTTCCCGGTGAAAACGCTTCGGCTTTGGAACAGATATGAAAGCTCCACACGTTGATCTGCAAAATGAGCTTTGAGCCACAAAAGGAGCAGGAACCCAACGCAGAACCTTGTCCCACATGCCCAGGTCTGATCATTATCGTTCTCACACAGCTCAGGGGTTCCGATTTTGGTCACCTAGGGGGGAAAAAATAGCACATTTTAACCCCGCTAAGTTTGTGAGAGAAATTCACCATCTGAGCTGAATTCTGCTCCAAAACTGAGGGCGTTTGGGAATGAATGGTGAAGGGAATGGGAGCCCATCCCGGCTGCAAACACATTTAGGGGGAAAGGGACGGACCATTGGCCTCTCGGAGGCTCTCTTTGATTTAGGAGGAAGGGAAACGTCTGTCTCTGGGGAGGAAGGAAACGTCTTTGCTCACTTTAAGCTGGCGGGAAGGACGTGTCCCGGTCCCTGTCCCGGTGCTGCTCCGGGAGGACGGTGCTGGGATGGATTTTCGAGGGAGGGGAGCGGTGGGGAGGGCGGGGGGTGCCAGCGGTGCCATTTCATCTCACCGAGCAGCGCTGGGCTCCTGCTCTCCACCGGGCCCATCCGTCACGCTCCTCGTTAGGGAAAATCCATTCCAAAAACCTCTCATTTTTATTTTAAAGTCTAACAGAGCTCGGTGGTAATTCTCACCTTAAGTAACGATCGCACACTTTGAAGTACAAGGTGTGCTTGTAGGGGAGTGAGCAGCAGGGCCTGGCTGCTCCCTTCCCCCTGGGCAGGACCCAGGCGATGGTGCCCCACAGCTGCAATTCCACTTGCACCCCTTGAGTCGGTCCTTTTTGTATTTAGAAGGAGGGATTTGGGGCAAACTTTTCGTTGGGAAGTGCTGACATCAGGCCTGAGGCAGCTCTTAGGCCGAGGTGGTGACACAAACTCCACCTCTGCTCCCACAGGGACTTTGGGAAGGAGCAGCTCCGAAACCCAGAGTGAGATGTGGCACCTCCCAGGCACAGCTGGTGGGTTCTTAAAACCACCCTGGAAAAAAAAAGGTGACTGATAAAAGGGGCTCAGCCCCTGAGGTTTCTCACCCTGTTCCCATCTCTCATCTTCCCTGCTCTCCGCTGATCCCTTCCCCTGCCATTTCCCATCTCCCTGGCCCCAAAACGTGACCCAGGAGCCGCCGTAGTGTGCCTGGAGAAGCTGGGCTGGCTCTGCAATGTCCCTGGAAAAGTCCTCTGCTAGAGAGTGGGATTTCCTGTGGCAGCTGCCAGGGTGCTCCACAGGGGGATCACCTTCCCAGGAGCATCATCTGCCGAGCCAGGATCTCCCTGCCCAGCCAGGGAGCCTGCAGACCCCCAGGAACACACAGGGAAGAACCGAGCTCTGCTGAGGAGGCTGCAGGTTTGCTGCAGCCCAGCAGAGCCCTGGCAGGACCTGGGAGCTTGGCTGGAGCTGGAGCAGAGCACTCTGGAGCCTTTCCTCATCCTCCTCTTCTGTTTTCATCTGATGAGCCACTCTCCAACCCAGAGCTCCATCCAGCCTTGAGCTCCACCCAGCCCTGAGCTCCATCAAGCTCTCAGCTCCATCCATCTCCATCCGGCCCTCAGCTCCATCCAGGCCTCGCCCCATCCACCCCTCTGCTCCATCCAGCTCCATCCAGCCCTGAGCTCCATCCCTCCATCCATCCCTCCATCCATCCATCCATCCATCCATCCATCCATCCATCCATATATCCATCCATCCCTCAGCTCCATCCAGCCCTGAGCTCCATCCATCCATCCATCCATCCATCCATCCATCCATCCATCCATCCCTCAGCTCCATCCAGCTCCATCCAGCCCTGAGCTCCTTCTGACCCCCAGCTCCATTCATCCCTCAGCTCCATCACCCCTGAGTTGCATCCAGCTCAGCTCCATCCATCCATCCATCCATCCATCCATCCATCCATCCATCCATCCCTCCATCCCTCATCTCCATCCATCCCTCAGCTCCCTCCACCCCAGCTCCAGCCGCTCTCCTCCACATCACCTCCCGACACAAGGTCTCAGCCCACCAAGCAGGCCTATCTCGAGCTGCTCAGACCTCCCAGGCAGACAAACTCTGCTCCCTGTCCCCTGCACCCATCCAGCCCCATCCACGCCCACTTTCCCTGGCAGATTCCAGCTCCTCCTTGGCCCGGCCGGTACCCGGAGGATGCTCGGGGAGGGTCCGCTGAGGCCTAGCGAACCCACCCAAGCAACAAACAGAGAAAGAGATGCAAGGATGGAAAATTCCCCTTCATAATTAATAAATGAAGAATATTGTTGTTAATCGATGTAGCTGTGAAGAGAATATCGATCCCAGCCTCATGCTATTTTTTGTGCGGCTTAGATTTTTACACCTCATTTAGAGGCAGGTCTCTCTGGGGACCTCTTAACACCAAAAGATATTTGCAGGAGTCCAAAGTAGAAGGGAAGAAAAGGGGGGAAAAAGATTAATTATTACCAGAGCTGGAGAATTATGTGTGTGTCCCATTGTGGCCAACTGCAGCGCGGATTTGAATATTTGATTAATAGCGATTCTAGCCGGGGCTGATAACTTATCTCCACGCTGGGTATTTAATAAACAAGTGGGAGCCATTAGAAACATTTTTAATATTAATCTCAGGAAATTATGCTTATGAAGGCCAGCCCTTTGCCTGTTAGGGCTATGCAAGGAGGATTCCCTGCTCGCTCGCCTCATTCCATCTTAGGGTGGTTTAAATCCCTCCACGCCTCAATTTTCCTTTCCCAAGATGGATAAATCCAGAGCTGGGAGTGGCACTGGTTAAAGCACCGAGCGAGGGACTCTCATTAGTGCCAGACCTCTGAGGAACAGCCCAGGAGATGGTTGGGATGAGCAGCGGGCTCGGGGGGCTGCCGGGGGCGTTCTGCAAGGGTGGGTTCACTCCAGGAGCGATTTCATTCCAGCTGCTGGTTCCTGGCTCTGGGATGAGGCAGAGCAGGAGCTGTGTGTCCCTGTGCCAAACCACATCTGGGGACATGGCCCAGCCTCCTGAACAGGTCACAGAGCTGAGGAGCCGTGGCGTTCCTGAAAACCCTGGCAAAATCCACCTGGGAGGCAGCGGGAGGTCCTGGGATGAGGCAAACCATCAGCACAGCTTGTCCTGGCTCCCAGGAGAGGCTCCTCCAGCAAACCGTGCTGGGGGTGTGCAGCCCACGGGGCTGGAGGGTGGGCTCTGGAATCCCAGCTGGAGCGTGGGATGCACAAAGTGCTGGGAGATGGGAAAATGAGCCGTGAAACCTCATCGTGGCAGTCAGGGATCTGCCTGCCGCGAGGCTTTGCGAGGTGGTTGGAGAGGGGAGAAATTAATCCCTAAAGAGGAGGGTGGCGACAGATCCTGCTCCACGCAGGAGTTGGGGTTTGGAGGATGTTCAGACCAGGTTGGTAAGTTCAGGTCAAATTTCAGCCAAGGAGGGAAAAACGTGTGAGGGAAAAATATAAAATTAGAAAAGTAGAAAACGCCGGATGCTTGGTTTTCCACTGTCACAAAACACTCCCGAGAATAAACACGGGGTCCCCAAAAAGGGGAGGCTGAGGCTGCTGGAGGTGGATTAAACTCAGCTTTTAGGCGTGATTCAAAAGGGGAGTCAGCAGGAGGAGTGGGATTCCCCTCGGCAAGGCAGAGGCAGAGCCTTCCAAACCAAACCATGGCATGACTCTGGGAGAGCAGCAGCCCCCGGGCTGCCACGGTGCCCCACAGCATTTGCTGGATGTGAGCTGGCAAAGGCGTTCCTGCTCAAAAACCCCCCAAGGTACTGCCGAGGAGATGGGGACAACAGCGGGGGATGAAGGAATGCGGCCGGGGAGGGGAAAGAGGACGGGACAGGACCCACCGGGATGCCCCACCCCTGCCAGGGCACTCCCAAAATGAGCCGCTGCCACTTTCCCTGGCCCTGCTTTGGGGACAGTTCTGTCACCTGTGTCCGTGGGAGCCTCGGAACAGGGAGGGACCGCGAGCGGCCGTGGGAGCCGGGCTGCGGGAGCGGCGTGGCCGGGATGTGCTCCCTCCTCCACACTCCAGCGGGGCTCACGCATCCATCTCCTCCTTCGGCCGTGATAGGCCCTGGTGCTGCGGATCCATGCAGATCAATGCAAAATTAATTAGAGTAATCAACTCAGCTGTACCACAGAGATCATACAGGCAGGGTTTTAGGTGACTAATTGGTGGAAGCTGACAGCCAGTGTCCCCGGTGTCTTAGAGGTATTAACACTTTTTTCTCTGTAGATTAATTACCTTTTTCCACCTTTCACTTGATGGGCCTGTCTGTGCCGCGCTGTTTGGGGGGAGCAGGGATGGAGGCCGGGCCCGAGGAGCATCCCGTGGAGGGCAGTGTCCGGATTTGGGAGCAGCCGAGCCCAGGTTCCATTGGGGGGGCACAGCTCTGGCACCAGCAGCCTGATTTTAGGGGAGGGATGGGTGTCCCTGTCCCCCTGCTGAGCCTCCTGGCCATGGCAAAGCACATTTACAAGGGGCCACTCTCCTGCTCTGCCTGTCCCAACAGAGCCACGGACCCTCCACCTCCCTCCTCGTCTGCCTGGGATCAGGGTTGACACCACTGGAACAACTTTTGGCCGAGGTTGATGCCCACACTGTCAGTCTGAGGCTGTTCCACAGGTCCGTGGGGAGGTTAAAAGGTGGATTTATTCAAATACCGACACAGGGGCTCTAGGATAGAGATCTAACGAGACTCTGATGCTGCTGGAATGTGAGCTGGGAGCGGGGCAGAGGCTCTTAATATCCAGGGTAATTAATCACCAGCAGTTATCCACCGCCAGAGATGGGTGTTCCATCACCTGCACTCCAAGTTGCCACTGGGCATCTTCCTGCTGAGAGTGCCCTGGCTTGGATGGAAATGATGGCAAGAGAGAGAGAGGGACAAGAACTCAGCACTGCCGAGGCCCCACCTCGAGTGCTGTGCCCAGTTCTGACCCCTCCCTGCAAGAGACATCGAGGGGCTGGAGCGTGGCCAGAGCAGGGAACGGAGCTGGGGAAGGGGCTGGAGCCCCAGGAGCAGCTGAGGGAGCTGGGAAAGGGGCTCAGCCTGCAGAAAAGGAGGCTCAGGGGGGACCTTGTGGCTCTGCACAAGTCCCTGACAGGAGGGGGCAGCCAGGGGTGGGGGTCGGGCTCTGCTCGCAGGGGACAGGGACAGGAGGAGAGGGAACGGCCTCAGGCTGGGCCAGGGGAGGCTCAGGCTGGATATTGGGGAAAATTTCTTCACTGAAAGTGTGGTCAGGCTGCCAGGGCAGTGCTGGAGCCACCACCCCTGGAAGTGCTCCGAAAGCAGAGGAGATGTGGCACTTTGCCACGGGGCTCGGTGGGCAGGGAGGTGTTTGTTCGAAGGCTGATCTTGGGAGAATTTTCCAGCCTCAGTGATTCCCTCATTCTGTGATTCCACAACGGTCCCTGGTGCTGCTCCTGGCGACCTTCACCCCCCTGAGCCTGGGGAGCGAGGGGGGATCTCCCCTTGGCTTTGACAGACGAGGTGAGCACAGCTGAGTAACCAAAGACATTTCCTGCCTTAATGAAACACATCAGAGGCACCGGCTGGACACGGAGGAAGGCAGCAGAGTCCTCCTCCTGCCCAGTATCTCAGCACTGAAACCCCACGAGTTGAGCCCTTGGGTGTCACCTGTCCCTGGAGTCACGGGAGGGGAGGTGGAGGGAGTCCCTGCCAGGCCAGGTCAGCAGCAGCTTTCCCAGCCAAGCCTTCAGCCACCCAAAGGGGAGGTGTCAAATCCAGACCAGTCACCGGGCTGAGGCCACCAGAGAAGGATCTGCACCCTCAGAGAGCCGTGTGTCCCCTCTGCCGGCCGGGGTCCGACAGCCAGGATGAAAGGTCCTCTCAGGGAGGACAGATGTCCCCACCCAGCTGCAACAGCCACCTGGGCTCGTCCCACCCCGGGGTGGGAGATGGATCCTGCCACCGTGGATCCATGGTCTCAGAGCAGGTTCTATTGACAGGGATGACAGAGAGGGCAGCAGGGAGTCCCAGTCAGGGAAGAGCAAGTCTCCAGGGCCAGGAGGTTCACGGGCACAGCACTGGTGAAGTGGAGCTGCTTTTGGATCAGTGGGGAAGTGCGGAGTCAGCAGAAGGAGTTCTTGGTTACAGGAATGTCCAGACAAGGGGGGTTATGCCCAGGGACGGGACCTGCTCCAAGGAGCTCGGCAGCATGGACAGGCAATGGGCTTAAACTGAAAGAAAGGAGGGTTAGATGGAAAACTGGGAGAAATTCTTCTCTGTGAGGGTGGGGAGGCCCTGGCACAGGGTGCCCAGAGCAGCTGGGGCTGCCCCTGGATCCCTGGCAGTGCCCAAGGCCAGGCTGGATGGGGCTTGGAGCAGCCTGGGACAGTGGGAGGTGTCCCTGGCCATGGCAGGGGTGGCACTGGATGGGCTTTAAGGTCCTTTCCACCCCAAACCATTCCATGATTCTGTAATGACCCGGGTGACCTGCAGAGCCGGTGCCCAGTGACTCTGGGTCAGAGCTGGTGCCCGGTGACTCTGGGGCAGAGCCGGTGCCCGGTGACTCTGGGGCAGAACCGACACCCGACTCCAAACCTCAGCAGCATCTGACTCGCATCAAACCTCGATCCTCCCTTTGTATTTACTTTTCTTAACATAAAAAAGCACAACCCCGGTACCTTTCCTGCAAGATAAAAGGCAATTTTCCCAGAAAAGTGCCTCTCTTTCCAAGCAGCTTTGGTCAGCCCCTTTCAAAACTCAAACTTGCAGGTGTGGTGGCTTCCCTTGGGAGGGGTTTGGGGTGGTGAAAGGGCTCGTGCAGAGAGGGCAGCACCGTGTCCCACAGCAGCACCCCCGGCCCCCCTGCCCCAGCAGGACCTGATGCCCCAGGACAGGGCGGGCAGAAGCTGCTCGTGCCCGTCCGTGCTCCCTGTCTTGGTTCCCAGTTCCTGGTGGCACCAAGTGTCACAGCACCCCACAAGGCACCAACCCAGAGCCCAGCCCAGCCCCGGAGTGAGAACTCTCTGCTGGCTCTGCGGTGACCCTGCCGCCACCTCGCAGGCAGGCAGAGGGCTGAAGGAGGGGCATTATTCCCTCCTCAGCTCCCGGCACTTTAGAGTGCTTTCATCCCTGAAAGCTTCGGCGGGGAAGAAAGGAGAGTGGCCTGAGCCCCGTAAGTGCTTTCCTTTTTTAACAAAGCCCCAGCGAGGGGGAGGACGGAGCAGCGAGGGCTGAGCAGGCCCCGCGCCAGCACCAGGCACGACCCCTCCCACCGTGGGTTATCGGGATTTGCCCATTCTTAAAAATAAATCTTCCCCAGTTTCCTTTTATAGGGCCTTTCAAGCCCTATCCCCCAGGTCCTCGTGGAGGGTAATGAACGCGCAAGGCAGGGCTTAGAGCTGCCTGAATTATTCATCGGGAATAATATTTGTGGCCCTTTTCCTCCTCGTGGTGGATCAATGGAGAATTTATGGGCGAGGATCCCCACCACTGGGGGGCCACTGGCTGTGAGGACAGCAACATTTGCTGGAAATGGGGGATTCGCCACCCTTTCCACGGGCCTTCGGCACAGAGATCCCAACCCCAGGCGCAGCCACAGGGATCTCGCTGCTCGTTGGCCAAAGTCAAGTCCGGCCTTGCCTGGGGGAGGCCCAGGAGCAGAAGGGGAGGATGGTCCATGTGGGAGGGGGGACTTCAGACCCCCCCAGCAACCCCTGAAGCGCCGGGGTAGCACCCCAGGCACAGGGACACACAGAGGTCACCTGGCAGAGCACAGAGGTGTCTCCTCACATCCCCACTGGCTCCTGTGGGGAGCTGGGCCTGGCAGCCCGGAGCAGGACGGTGCTCCCGGGACAGCTCCGTGCACGGTGCAGTCCCTGCAGGGAACTGCTGAGTGGGGAACCCAGGGGAGCTCCAGCAGAGTACCCGGATCCTCTTCCCAGCTTCCTTCTGGCTCTGAGCTCTCCTTTAACCCAGAGCAGGGCAAGGGGAAATCCCATTTCTGCTTCTGCATGGGCAGCTAATGCTGCAATGAGCCCTGCTTCCCATCCCATCCCATCCCATCCCATCCCATCCCTGCCATGGGCAGGGACA
>VZTA01018390.1:29276-55213 GCA_013398855.1 Mohoua ochrocephala
GACACAGAGAAGTGTTTTTGAGAGCTTCTCTTTGAGGGAATCACCGTTTTAAACCCGAACTGAGCGGTTTTGCAGGGGTCCATCCCATCTTCCTGCTTTTTCCTCAGCCAGGGATGAGGCTCCCACCAGCAGCAACACCAGAGCAGAGGGGGGGAAGTTCCATGGACAGTTCTCCTTGCAGAGCCACTGAGGAGCTTTGGGGAAAGGCCCTTTCCCAGCTGCTTTTGGGATGGGAAGATCCTTACTCAGAGCAGAGGGACCTCACAAGGCATCGGCCGCATGTGGCTCAGGCTGGGCAGAAGCTTCTCCCTGGCTTGGGTTTAAAGAACAGGTCATGGAATCATGGAATGGTTTGGTTTGGAAGGGACCTCAAAGCCCCTCTTATTCCACCCCCTGCCACGGGCAGGGACACCTTCCACTGGACCAGATTGTCCAGCCTGGCCTTGGACACTTCCAGGGATGGGGCAAGGTCAGATCATGCCCGGCCATGTGCAAACTGCGCTGACCACGGGGGATCTGAGATCAGCTTTGGCTCCAGCAACGATTCCCGAGATATAAAACTCGGCTTTTGGATCTGAGATCTGCACCTGCACCCCCTCCACCCAAAACAACCCTCCAAGAGGGCTTCCCAAACCTCCAAACCTCCCCACACAGGCCCCCCATTCGCGGCAGTGTGGGAGCTGAACGCGGGGTCTCATCCTTTGTCATCCACCAGCCCCGAGTGACAGCAAGGAGGTGGCTCTCGCCTGTCAGGGTGGCGCAGAGTCAGCCCGGCAGCGGCCTGGGGCTGGCCCACGGGAAGAAGAAGAGCCCTAATGCAGTTTTGACACCGAGGCCATCAGTTAAGTGCTCCATGTGGATATTTCCCCCTCTCCCTATTGTTTATTATTGGAAGTTACAAGTAGCTAAAGACCTCCCCAATTATCTGGGAGCCACTTAAGAGCAATTGAGCACCTGTCACCCACTGAATGGGCTGCCTCGCCCTAATGACAGGAGAGGAGAAAAGCTGCAGGTCAGCAGTGCCGGGATGCCGGCAATTTACAGCTGTGCAGGGCCAGCTCCCAGCGCCGAGACGGGAAAAACACCCCAAGAGGCAGGAGCAGGAAAGGAACGGGGATGAGAGTCCCCAGGGCTCCCTCGTGGCACGGGTGGGAGACTCGATGAGCACAGCTGGAGGGTCAGTGCTCGGAGCTCTGCAGCATCCCAGGGGATGCGGAGCAGGTCGTGCCATGAACGGCTCGGTCCTGCAAACAGGAAAGGAAAAACTCCCCGGAATCTTTCACTGACATCAGCCAGTGAACAGTTCCCTGTGCTTTTTCCCCTGCTCGGGGTGCCACACCAGGACTTGCTTTAGGCTGGAAGGGCCGGAGGTGTCGCAAATCCCAGGCACAGAGCCTGGACCTCCGGGACTGTGGCTGCATTTCCCACAGGAGGCCGCTTCAGGCAGCTCCAGACATGAAAACCTTTGCTTTCGAGGCATCATTTGGATTAGATTCATTATCATTTCTGTGTGATATAAACGTATCAAGTGGGGCAATTCTATAGAATGGCAGGAATAAAATCTGACACAGCACCAGCCAAAGCTGAGGCGACGCCTCCCCACCATGATCGGGAACACACGTGTGTGAAACATCCTAAAAACCGCGCTGTAGGAAGGAGGCTGCACTCAGCTCTCTGTAACAAAGCCTGAACCCATCCTCTCCTCTCCAGCTGTGCCTCAGGAGCAACTGGGAACCACCTTCCCTGGAAGAGCAGAGGTTGTTCTCCTGAGAGAGGGAAGCTGCCCATGCACAAACACCCTCTCCTGCAGACAGCTCTGGGTTTGTGGAGCAGGGACGTGGGAAGAGGCCGGTGGAGTCCCCAGCGATCCCCTAATCTTGGAGTGTGCCCGGGGAAGTGGGGGGCTGGGAATGGGGGAGAAGGTGCCAACCTGGAAAAGTTCATCGATAGAAACATAAAATTAAAATAATTTGCGTCAATTCTGCTGAGTGGCTGTTAGGCCTAATTGTTATTGACTCGTCACTGTAATTATTAAGGCTTACACAGAGCTGGGCTGGCAAAGGAGGTGGGTTTGGGACCCCACCACACCTGGAGTGTCCCCCCACATCCCCGGGAGTGGGACAGGGATGTGGCAGCTCCTCGGTTCTTGGAAACAGCCCCCAAAAGTCACCGGCGGAGAAAAGGGGGGAATTTGGCCCATTTTTGGTGCGCAGGAACAAGGGGGAAGATGGAGAAGGGACGAAGGAGGGGAAAGCCAAAGGCAGATGGGAGGAATGGGGCAGGCTGAGGAGGCAGCTCCAGAGAGACCCCGTGCATGCTGCCAAGGCTGCTCGCTCGGTGTGGGGTTGGGTGGTTTCCTCCCCTCCTTCCTCCGGCCTTTGTTTCTGCTGCCAGCACAGACCCCAAGCAGCAGAGGAGGCTGATCAATAGGAACACGGTGTTTGCATGGATCATACATGCGAAGAGCACGTTCCCGGATCAATGCCGAGGTCTCGCAGAAGGAGAGGGAGGGAGGGGAGAGCAAACCCACCCTGGCAGGATGCGCTCGCCACAGGATGTTCCGTTTCCATGGCGATGGGCTCTTCTCCCGCCACCCCGGCCCGTCCTCTGCGGCCATGCTGGGCACCCCCCTCAGCACCCCAAGGCAGGGCAGTCCCACCACGATCTCCACCTGGCGAGGTGGGTCCCGCTGCCCTCATGGCCTCGGGAATGGGGCTCCAACCCCCCCCAAGCTGGCTCTGCCCCTCACGTGAAGTGACAATGAGGTGTCACCATCCCACATCCAGCGCTGGAGAAGATCCTCGTCCTGTCTTCCCTCGCTCCCGTGGGCCACAGCTGAAACCACAGCTCCGTGGGCCCGTGTGGATCCCGGCTCCACCTCCCTACCTGCCTCCTTCCCCGGGGGCTCCCAGGAATTAATTAGATCATGTCTTTAAAGTGCTCTGGCAATGAAAAGCACTTGAGAAAAGTGGCCAGAAGCCTGAACGGAACCAGAGCTTGCCCAGCCAAGGATGGACATGCCCTGCTTTGTTTCCATGCAAGGAAAGACACCCTGAGCCACAAACCCTCCTGAAGCCCCCCAGAGCAACCCTTGGGGGCTCGCCCAGGCCACGGGACCCCGGGGTTTTCTGGCCCAACTTCCCCGCCGGGTTTGGCTTGTGCCTGGCTGCGCAGAGAGGAGGGAGGTTGGCGCTGCAGCAGAGCCAGCCAATAATTCCCAGCCAATAAAGTTATCTAAGGGTAATCATTAAGCCCTTACGAGCAATGCAGCTCGTGTGGAACCGGGGGAGAGCGCGAGCGAGGCACTGCTGCAAATGTCCTTGCAGCCAGCGGCCGACCTTGGCCAGGCACAGCCACGCAGCTGCCTCCAGACCCCCTCCGAATTCCGGGGCGGGACATCGCTGCAAGGAAGGTCTCCGTGCCAGGAGTCAAAGGGCTCATGGTGGCCACAATGGCCAACTCCACGTGTCCCTCACGTGTCCCTCCTGCAGTGAGGAAAGGGCGCAGGACAGTGGGAGGAGGATGGGGAGGAGTTGGTTGGAAGTGGGACAGGCTGGAAGCCCTCGGGCTCACAACTGGAGCTTGGAGAAGAGCTCTGGAACATCATCTACCCATCCCTGAAGGTGGGCAGTTGTCCTCCACACTTGTCCTGGGCAAATGGTGGTTGAGAGGCTGCCCCGGCCATGGGCACTGACCCCAGAAACCCCCCCTGTGCTGGGCTGAGCCCCCAGCGTGGGCAGCAGGGGAGGGGGGATTCTGCCCCTCCGCCCCACTCAGCTCAGACCCCACCTGCAGAGCTGCCCCCAGCCCTGGGGAACAACAGCAGGAGGACGTGGAGCTGCTGGAGCCAGTCCAGAGGAGGCCACGGAGATGCTGCCAGGGCTGGAGCTCCTCTGCTCTGGGGCCAGGCTAGGAGAGCTGGGGGTGCTCACCTGGAGAAGAGAAGGCTCCAGGGAGAGCTCAGAGCCCCTTGCAGGGCCTAAAGGGGCTCCAGGAGAGCTGGAGAGGGACTGGGGACAAGGCCTGGAGGGACAGGACCCAGGGAATGGCTTCCCAGTGCCAGAGGGCAGGGCTGGATGGGATATTGGGCAGGAATTGTTCCCTGGGAGGGTGGGGAGGCCCTGGCACAGGGTGCCCAGAGCAGCTGGGGCTGCCCCTGGATCCCTGGCAGTGCCCAAGGCCGGGCTGGCCGGGGCTTGGAGCAGCCTGGGACAGTGGGAGGTGTCCCTGCCCATGGCAGGGGTGGCACTGGATGGATTTCAAGATCCCTTCCAACCCAGTTCTGGGATTCTGGGATTCTATGAAATCCCACCCTTGGAGCTCCAGAGCTGCTTCCCCAAGCAGGTGCTGGCAGCCCGTGGGCAGAGATGCCACTGAAGTGTCTGACAGGATCGGCACCACCCTGACCCCTGCTATTGTGTAAAACACTTTTTTTTAATCAGCCAGGAAGCAAATTAAAAAAGTTGGCTGTGCAGGAATTAGGCCTCTTGGCTGATAGTTTGGGAAGCATCTGTCTCCATTGCCTGCAAATTAGTCTTGCACAGGAGAGTAATCAGATGTTTAATGCAGCCGCAAATGAAATCACCCCTCGTTAACCATTCAAACCTGGAAAGGACTGGCCCAACAAATGCCCCGGACTGAGGGCAGCCAGAGCTGGGGAGGAGCCGGTGCCACGTTCTTGGTGACATGGAATGGGGATGGGGGCAATGGAGCCACCTCAGAGCCGTGCTCTGATCACGGGGCTTCACCCGCCCGGAAAGCCTGGGGAGGGGATGGCTCTGATGAACCAAAGCCCAGCTGGGGTGTTTGGAGCAAAACCAGAGATATGAGCCCAAAAAAGACAGGTTTGGGAAGGATGAGGGGCCAGTGAGGTGAGGTCTCAGAACCTGCTGGTCTCCCAGGAACTGATTTTTTTTTTTTGCTAAGGCAGCATCTCCCCAACCCTGTAAGCGCTGCTGCCCCCTCACCTCGGGGCTGGATGTGGGAATCGCTCTGGAGAGGCAGCATCACCTCCTCCTCCTCCTCCTCCTACAACCCCCTGCCCACCCATCACACTGTCCTGCAGCTCCAGGGCGGCCCCACTGCACCCAGAGGTGCAGGTGAAGGAAGGGACACATGGGACAGGGAGCACACAGGGACCAGCAGCCCCCGGAGCGCCATCGCGGCCGCTGCAGCGGGACAAGGGCTGAGGTTTGGAGGCTGAGTGACATCGGTGCTTTGGAGCTGGGAAAAACGAGGCTCAAAAGGCCTTTCCCCCTTAGTTTTGGTGTCTCCAAACTCCTGGCCACTGAATTCCTGGGAACGAAAACCACGCCAAGCGTTGAACTCGCCGGCAGCCACAGGAAAGGGGAAGGTGCAGATGTTGCCAGCTGTGCCCTGCCTTGCTGGGGAAGGCCCCAGCACAGGAGCCGCCTGCAGCCTCCCACGACAGGATTTTCAGGATATTTTCCACACATATTTTCTCATTCATGATAGGAACACATCAGGTATTGATCAAGGGGGTTCCTCCCATCATTCACGCACAGGTGCCTCTGGCCCCCTGCCCCTGTTCGGGCTGGAAGTTCATCCTCAGGATACAGAAAAAAAACCCGGGGAATTTTGGTCTCAGGCTGACACCAACACAAACGCATGACAAACACGGAGAGCCAGGGAGACATTTACCCCTGTGAAAGAGGTCAGCACAGAGGTTACGGAGCATCTGAGCCCTGGGGAGCTGCCTCCATCTACAGGGCTGCGTCCTGCCCTTAAAGAGTAATCCCTTAAAAATGACTTTTGTGCCAGAGAAGGGAAGGAGATGGAAGGAGTGTGAGAGCCTGCGTGCTGGAGGAATAAGTTCTTTGTTGCCTAGAGCTTGTTAAATCCATACATTGAAGAGAAGAATAAATAAAAAATCAAATCTCTACTTCTGAAAAGCGTTTCTGTGGGGAGCTGCTTCCCTGAATCTTCCAGCCCCGGCCTGTGTCGATAAATCAATAGCTGATGCAGGTTGGCTGCAATCGGCTGCAGGAGAGCAGGCGAGTGATGGATGGACAGGAGAGAGGCGAATCTAAGAGATAGGGCAGAGGTGATGCTCACCTTGAGCTTTATTGTTTGCCACTGACAGACGAGGTGGTGCGGAGGCATTATCGGGAGTGCTGAGGGTGGGAGTGGCGGCGGAGCCCACGCACCCTCCCCAGAGCCCTCCTCTTCCTCAGCAGCCTCCCGTGTGTCTCCTCTGCCTCTTCCCCGGGGGTCTCCTCTGCCACACCAGCGGTTCAGCTGAGGTGAGGAGAGAAGCTGAAGGAGGCTCTGCGTGGCTGGGAAGGAGGGGTGGCCCTCGGGCCCTGCCTGGCTGCGCCCGCAAGGAGATCTCCAGTTTCGGCTGCAAGGGGCAGGAGGGGACATGGGAGAGAAATGTGGGGTTTCCACAGCTGATTCCCCAGTTCAGCGTCAGAACTGGAATCCCTGCACCAGGGAAAGAAGGACCAGATCTCCTGGTTTGGGGTTTGATCCAGGCAGCACAGAGCAAACCCAGCCCTCTCTCACAGCCCAGCAGCAGGATCAGCCCAGAGCAGTGCTGCCCTTCCATGAGCCCGACTCGTGGGGTGAAGTTTTTCCTTCTGCCACCCTCCTTCTGCCCCACAGGTTTGCTCTTCCCTGCCCTGAACCCGGGGAGAGCTTTGGGACCCTCCCTTGTCCCCTGGGACAGATGCCGGAGGGAAGCCGGGGAGAAATAAGGTGACTCTTGTCCCTCTGAACCACTCCTTAAGTTCAGCTCCACGAGTTATCCCACTGAGGCTGCTCTGGCCTCGTGCAACTGCCCTCAGGGGCTATTCCAGCCCCTCCAAACATATCCAGGGAGTTCCTTAATGCAAGGAAGCACCGAGGGAAAAGGATTCCTTTTGGTTTGCCCTGAGCCTGCCCTTAGAGAGGGCTGGAAACCTCCACATTCTCTTAGGAAAACAAGGAAACAACCATCTTCCCTCTTCTCCAGGCTCCTCAAATGCTCCTTAGCGTCCCTGAGTGTGAGTCCCAGCCACTCCCACCCTCGGTGCCACTCCTTGCTCGGCTTCCGGGCAGGAGGGGCCAGGTCACCGAGCACGGATTGACACGGGACCGTAACGGTGAGCTCTGGTTCCTGCCCTGCTCCTCTCCCAATCATCGCGAACATCCCGCTTGCCTTTTTGTCTGAAGCTGAGCATTGAGCTGACATTTCCAGAGAACTCCCCACGTTAACTCCAAGAGCTCTTCCCCAGCAGCAGCCGCCGATTTGGAGCCCGTAGAGGTGGCTGAGGGTGTTTTCTTCGTGTGCATGACTTTGCATTTATCAACACCGTGTTTCATCTGCCCTTTTGTTGCCCAGCCTCCTCACAGCCTCACCTCCTTCTGCAAACTTTCCCAATCGTTTTTTGGGGCAACTTCCATGAAAATCCCTGCCTCCCCACCAAGTCTCATCACTGAATTTTCTGCTTTTTTTCTGAATTATTTAAGGCCCTGTGGATCAGGGTGGGTCCCAGAACCAATCTCCGCAACCCCCACATGGAACTCCTCCGTGAGGGTTGGTATCCAGGCACCACCTGGTCACATTCTTAGTCCCAGGTTCTCCAGGAGAAGCAAACCTATTGCTGGCCCAGGACATTGCATAGGAAGGGGTCTAATTTTGGAGAACATGGAGGCAGCAACAGGGCCTGTAAGATAAAGAGGAATGTGGAGGAAGATCCTTCACCCAGCAAGAGGCTTCTGCCATGGAGGGGTTGTCTTCAAGCCCTCGTTCTGTCCTGCATGTGCAGGTCTGTCCTGAGGTCTGTGTGTCAAGTCTGTTCATCCCCTGGCCTGGGATCCCATGGGAGCAATTCTGGCCTTGGAACCGGCAGAGCTGGATTCTCATAGAATCAGAGAGTCCCAGACTCGTTTGGGTTGGAAGGGACCTTAAAGATCATCTGGTTCCAGCCCCCTGCCATGGGCAGGGATGACACCCACTAGACACCACTGGTTTCTCCTGGGATCTCTGCAGGGTTGGGCTGGAGCTCAGGGAAAGGTTCTTCCCCCCGAGGCTGCTGGGGCACTGCCCAGGCTCCCCAGGGAATGCTCCCGGCCCCGAGGCTGCCAGAGCTCCAGGAGCGTTTGGCCACCGCTGCCAGGGATGCCCAGGGTGGGATTGTTGGGGTGTCTGTGCAGGGCCAGGGGCTGGGCTGATGATCCCTGTGGGTCCCTTCCAAGCTGGGATATTCCGGGATTCTCTGACTCCCAACCAAGCCATGGAGATGCTGCATCACCTCCCCTTGGCTTTCAGCCTCGCCGTGTCCCAAAGGGTGCAGCAGACCCACAACCACCCCAGTTTGCCCAGCAGCTTTTCCCTGTGCACCCCCTGACAAGGGGAGAAGTAGGGGAATCCAGCTGCACCTTGTTCCTCCCTCCAGTTCACTCCTGGTTTCATTCAAAACAGCTCGGAAAACAATAGCCAAAAATAACCAGGCTGGCAGGGAGGGCTGGAGGGAGAGGACACTGCTATGGCAACTGCGCTCACTCCCTGCCCTGCTGTGGAGGCAGAGCTGCAGATTTGTCTCTGTTCCCGAGAAGATTGGCTCAGCCCCAGCCCCAGGCATGCCCCGAGCCCGTCTCTCTTCGGGTGGGCAAACTGGCACCTCGCCCGCTGGGCACCGCTGGGCTGGGGAAGGGCAGCCAGAGACAAAGAAAACCTGGGGGCTGCAAGTGTTTGGAAGAGGGTGGAAAAGAGAAGAGTTGTGGTTTCCATGCCGGGTCTCCCTCTCCACCCGTGCAAAGGTTTCATGAGTGCGGCCACAACAAGGCAGAGGTGCTTAAAAATAAAAATAACCCAGCCGAGGGCAGCCAGAGAGTGCTCTTAGGGCGACAGCACGGGCTGGATGCGAGAGGATGAGATGTTTAAAAGGTTTGAAAGCAAACCTAAAGCCAGATCAAAAAGACAGGCACTGCATGGTGTAAAAACCCCTCAGGCTTCTCCCGATCACTTCAGACTCCTCAAGGAGATTGTGGGTTGAGGCTGAAGTAAATGACATGGGGAGGTTTGGACTCCAACCACCCTTCCCTGCACATCAGCAGTCCTCGGCCAGCCCAGCCCCACCTCCTTCGCACTCTGGGGAAGCCAAGCCCTCGCTCTCAAGCTCCTTCCCCGAGCTGGATGAGGAGATTTGTTTGTGCTGTTTGTGGGTTTCATGCTGTGGGTGCCTCGTTAGGATCATCTTGGTCTTTACCCAAACCCTCCTGATTTCATCTGAAATGCCCCTTCAAAGCAGCACCTGCACTGGAGGGCTCTGCTGTCCCTTCCCAACCTTCCCTTTATTGCTGAGGACAGAATTTCTGTGGGTTTTAACACCCCAAAATCTGCAGATGAGCCACATTTTTGGGTCACACTCTGCTTCCTTCAGGATCCTTGGGAGCAGACAAGCCATGTCCAACCCTTCTGCTGGGGACCAGGGCCACCAGCCCACACACGGGGCTGAGTGGGAGCAGGGAACCTCCACAGCTCTGGCCCAGAGTCATGAGAAAAAAATCATCTTCAGCCTTTGGTTTTTTTTTCCCCTGAGCTACAGCTTGTCAACATCTCCCATGAAATAAACCCGGGGAAGGTACAATTAGATTAAACCCGAGTAACTTCTTCACTTACTCAGGAGCATTATAGGCACCTTACACATGGAAATTAAGTACCATTTGAAACATCCTGCATTGGCAGGTCAAAGTATTTAATTTCAGCTTTTAAATAGCATTTCCTTCCGGAGCTTTCCCTCGCCCGCTTCGTTCAGCTGAAGTCAACACCGTTCCTGGTGTTCGTCTGACGAAGGACTTGTCACATCACCCGTTCCATTTCTGCTCGTCTTTGCTTTGATTTTCACATCAGCTTTCCTCCAAGAGAGCAGCCAGGCTCCTGCCTCAGCAGCTCCTGAGAGCCTGGCACATTCCCAGCTGGATTCCCCTCCGGCCCTGCCACCCTGGCATTGCCCAAGCGCTCCGACTGAGAGCCAGCAGGGTGCCACATGCTCCCAGTTTGAGGACTGGAAACCAACTCAGAGGCAACAAATGAATTCCCTCCAAACTCCCGAGGAAGGGAGTGGGGCTGGACTGCAGAGCCAGGACTCACAGGGTCGTGGAGTCACAGAATCGTTAAGTTTGGAAAAGCCCTCCAAGATCATCAGGTCCCACCATGAACCCAGCCCTGTGTTCACCACTCAGCCGTGTCCCCGGGCACCACATCCACACTTTTTTTTGGACACTTCCAGCGATGGTGACTCTACCTCTGCTCTGGGAAGCCTGTGACAATGCCTGGCCACCCTTCCCGTGAAGAAATTTTTCCTAATATCCAAACTAAACCTCCTCTGGGGCAACTTGAGGCATTTCCTCTTTCTGTCACTCATTACCTGGGAGACTCCAATCTCCCTCTCCAGAATGTGCCCAGTGTAGCCCCAATATTCAGGCTGGCAGCAGCTGCAGGAGGTCTTTTCCAGCCTAAATGATTCTGTGATTCCAAAGTCATCAATCATTAACCCATCAGCACTAAACCATGTCCCTAAGTGCCACATCCACGTCTCTTTGAAATCCCTCCAGGGACTGGGATTTGTGTCCTGGTGTCTCTCTTGCCTGGTTTCAGTAGTGCCTGAGAAGCTGCCAGAGCTGGTTTGACTGCAGGAAGGGGATCATTTAAAGAATTACAGAGTGGTTTGGGTCGGAAGGGACCTTAAAGATCATCACATCCCAACCCCTGCCACGGGCAGAGGCAGCACACCTCCCCTGGCCCAGCTGGAGACAGGAAGGTGTTTCCAGGTGTGATAAACGTGGAGCTGCACTGATGGCAGAGTTGCCACCTGTGCAGGCACAGAATCATTCTGGAGAATGTCAGAATCCATTCCAATGCCACGGAATCATTCAGGCTGGAAAAGAGATTTGACATCTCTGAGTCCAAGCCACATCTCTGCAGCCACGTCGGTCCCAGCTGCCTTGGGCCTGGCAGGGTAAGGATCTCCCAGGGATAACAGGGGAGGGCTGGTGGCTTCCTGGGACACCTCGCTGTGGTGTCACAGGCACAACTGTCCCACCTTGCTCAGCACCACCTGGCCTGGGCAAGTACAAGTGCCAGGGGATGTGGAGTCCTGGGATGCCGGGCAGGGGCAGGGAACAGCAATAGCAAAGCAGTGGCAGGGAATTGAGGGGGAGGATGGGCTTTTTTGTCCTCTTTTCATCCTTTCACTGACACCCCCTAGGTCAAGAGCGGCTCTTCCATGGAACTGGCACTGCCCCAGTCCTGCAGAGCCGTGCCCTGGGCCCACCCAAACCGCCCACCGCCGTCACCTCCTCCCAGCTGCTGCAGAAAATCCCCGGCGTCCCTGCTCTGGCCGGGCTCTGCCGCCTTCCCTGGCTCTCAGTACAGTATCTGCCGGCCCCCTCCCTGCTCCTCGGGCTTTGTCAAAGCACATTTCCCAATTAGAGGATAAAAATATTCCATTCCTGACTCCGCGCGCTATCGATTTTGCCTGTAGCTGTGGAGGGGGCGAGGGCGGGCGTGCGCGGGGTAGGGAGAGGTGAAGGGCTGCAGGCACGAAGTGCAGCTGCCTCCCCCCTACCCCTTTATTATTATTGTTATTATTCATCCCGGTGAAAAGCAGCGAGCAGGACTGGTTAGCTCAGCTGACCACTGATAGAGAACAGGGGATCGATACTTAATTGACACAGGCTGGGCAGCCGGAGCAGGGATTGGAGATGGGGGAAGGCTTCTGGGAGGAGGGAGGGGAAGAGGAGAGAAGGAACAAAAGCCAGGGAAAGGAGGAGAGGCAGGGAGAGGGTGGGAGGAGCGGGGAAATAATGAAGGAAGAGGCAGAGAGGACGGGAAGCCCACGGAGCCCAGCGTGCCCCGCGGGAGCTCTGCGGTGGGAGCTGTTCCACCCCTGGGTGTGACGGGACACGAGAGGTGACGGCGTGCCAGGGACGTCCCACACGGGTACCTGCAGCCTCTTTGGGGAGCCAGGTGTGGGCTCTGGCCCTGGGTAGGTGTTGGGCACCCTCACCACAGCAAAGTGCCCAGGGCTGGCACTGCCAGCTGTCCCTCCGTGCCCACCATCACCAGGAGAGGGACGAGCACTCGGTGTTGCTCCAGTGACAGAAGTACCCCCGGGAGACCCAAACAGCGCCCAGGGAACAACCTGGGATGTCTCCCACCAGCTCAGGGGAGCTCCACCTCCCGCTGTGCTCCTCCCTTGGCAGCACAGCCTATCCCCTGTGGTGTATCTGCCCCTAGAGATGGCCTAAACTCCCTGAACCCGCTTTTCCCACCTCTGGATAACGCCTCCTGGAGCTGTTGGAGGGGTGAGTTTGAGCACAGCTCATCCAGTGAGGCTGGTCTAAAGAGTGGCATCCCAGCCCAAGGAAGGGGTTGGGATGGTCTTTAAGGTCCCTTCCAACCCAAACCAGTCTGGGATTTTCTGACTCCGTGACTTGTTTTCTCTCTTGTTGGTCATCCTCCCTCTGCCCAGCCCTGCTGTGGAGCTGACAGCTCACAGGACAGATGTGTCACCTGGTGGCCCTGCTCATTCCAGTCTCTCGAGGAGAGCAAGTTTTGAGTGCTCAGTGGAGCCCACAGTGCTCTGATTTCTTGGGAAAAGCCCTGAGCAGGCTGGGGAGAGCACAGAGGCCGGGGGAGGGACCGGACCCGGCAGCCACCCCCTCGTTCAACTCAGCTTTAGTGAGGGCCCCACTGGAGCCTCTCACCGGGGTGGGGCACCAGATTCACAAGGAAAAGGTGGACAAGCTGGAGAACCATGAAGGGAACAAACAGGAACAGGAGGTTTGGAAGAGGTGGCCTTTGAGGAAGAGTAGAAGGCAGCGAGTTCACGTGCTCCAGAAGGGAGAAGATACAGCCCCAAGTCCAGAAGGACAGGACTGGTTTCTTCTCCATCTCAGGTAAGGGAAGGACAGGAGAAACTGTGCCAGGCTGAAGGTGGGCTCCCAGGCTGCAGCCAGTTTCTCTCTGAGGATTTTGGTGGCCTTTGGTGGCCCTGAACATGGTTATCACAGAGGTCTGGGGAGAACAAGGTGGACATTCCTGCAGACCTCCAAGAGATACTGCCTGTGGTATGGAGGTCTCCAAAGGGAACTCTGACCAGAAGAACAGAAAATTGCTGAACTTCTCCAGGACTTGGCTGCTCCAAAGCCCTGAGCAAGACATCCTTGGGGCCTTGTGCTGGGCCAGGAAGGGAAAAGCCAAGACGTGTCTTGACCTTCAAAGTCCTTCAGCTGCCCACAGCAGGGGCTGCTCTTCCCTGGGAGCAGAGCTGGGCTCTCAGCCCAAGGCAGAGGCAGCAGGACCCCTTCCACGGGCAAAAGGCTCTTCATCTCTGGTGGTGGAATAAGAGGGGTGACCTTTCCCAAGCCTGAAGGTCCTTTTCTTCCTCTTTCATTTTACTCTTGGCCCTTCCAGTTCTCTCACCCACCGTCTTCAATGGGGCACCCATGCAGAGAAAGTCTTCAAGGCTGACCTTCACCAGCGCCTCCCACCACGCAACCCAACCGTTCAGGGAGAGGCCGGTTGGCCTTGAGCAGAGCCCAGCAGAGCCTGTGGCTGCCTCCCAGTCAATGGGAAGAAGAAGGCTCTTCCAGGCATCTTCTCCTGCTTCAGATGTTTCAACCTCCACGGAACGTGCCAGCCTGGAGACACACCTGGAAGATGGGAAATGCTCAGACCCTCTTCCCACCCATTGCCCATGGATGGGAAGGGCAGATGTATTTAACTTCTCTTGGCACCAGCCAAAAAGAGCTTTGAAAACAGGGATGGGGAGGTGGGGAAACAGCACTTGGATTTTACTCGTTGTTCTTATGGACTCTTAGAGGCCCGGCCCGACATTTGCTCCTTGTTGAGGTGTGGGCCCCACCAGGCCATGGCACAGGGAACCTCATCCCAGGGCCTGCCTCGTCACTCCTGATCTATAACACGTCAGCCTTAAAAGGATCCTCTCCATCTCCTTAAACAACGTATTGCCGCTGTCCATCGCTCCCATTAATGCATCAGAAATCATTAGGCATTTCTATGGAGACCCATCGCCATAAACGCAGCCTCCAAATGCACTCCGGCGCTGAAGCGGCCAAAGTAAACTGAGGCGATTCCTGCGGTAAAACCCTCTCCTCGCTCATCCCACCCCAGCCCTCCCCCAGCCCTCGCCGTCTCTCTTCCCTCGATCAATTTTATGGTGCTTGCCTGGGGTTCATTAATGTTTCCGGAATCTCTCTGTGCCCTGTTTAAAAATTCTTAATTAAGCAAGGTTTTTTTGTTTACACTTGAACTAATTACACTTTTAAACCCGACAATAAAACATCAGCTCTGGGCCATTAGGGCCCGCCACGGGCAGGCAATTCAGGAACTGCCATGCTCTGCAAGGAGATAGGAAGGCCGGGGATGCAGCCTAGCTTCCGTCAAGAGGACGCCAGGATCTTCACCGGGCACATGGAGATGGGGGCCAAGGGTTCGAGCAGCCAGATGTCCCCTTCAGCTCTTCCTCGTTCCCTCCGGATGCGCCTTCCCTCCGAGATAAGGCCTGGCAGAGGAGATGGATGGGGAGGTGTCCTCTCCCGGCGCTCGTCGCTGTTTGCCACGCTTGGGTTCTCCACACAACCAGGCTGTTTTTCCAGAGGCGCGTTGGGCCCAGTAATGGGTGGTGGAGGAAATGGAGGCCTGGGGAATGGGCCTTAGGGAGGAGGTGGGCCTGGGATGGCAGCGGTTGGCTTGTGCCCAACGGGCCAGGCTGGAGCATTGGTCTGTGCCCAAGGAGAGGCTCTCCCAGGTGGCCAAGGAGCAGAAGGGATGAAGCAGAACCTCTGGGACACATCTGGCTCCATCAGCAGGGGAATGTGCCCCAGCCGAGTGTGGGAGCACATCTCAGCAGCTTGGGCTCCACTTCCCAGCACCGCAGAAAACTCTTTTTTCCTGGCCGTTGTCTGCCTTGGGCTCTGTGTGTCCATCCCTGGGGATCGGAGCTGAGCTGGGGTGCTCAGTCCTTGGGGTGGTGGCAGCTGATGCTGCTGGAGACCCTTTAGGCAGGAGATGGCGCAGCTGGTGGTGGACACAGGATCACCACTGCCCACCAGTGTCACCCCTGCCCACCACCACCAAGTGAATGCCCCAAAGTGCCCATGAACACAGAAACGGGGGTCACCCAGGAGCTGTTCTGCTCCGTTCAGGACCTGCAGATGCCGGTCACGAGTTCACCTCCCACCACAGTGGTGGCTCTCCAGACAGCAGCTCCAAACTGGGATTTCCTGCCTTCTTTCTGTCCTACCTCAAAATACCCTTCCTGACCTCAGGAAGGCACATGGGGCAGGATGAAGTTGGGGCCGGATGAAGCTGGGACGTGAGAAAGATGGGACCGTGAAGACGGGAATGGGGCAGGGCTGCTGGGAGCCTTGGGGTCATGGCGGTGGTGGCCACATGGAGAAGGGAAGGCAGGACATGGCAGGGAACTGCTCCCTGCACCTTGGCAGCTCTTGGTGGCCTCGGGTTCCTGATTTCTGTGAGGCTCTTGATGCCCAACAGCAGAGGGGGGGAAATCCTCCACATCCCACCCAGCCAGGCAGCCTCTTCCAGGTCCTCAAGGGGCCCCCCAAGAGGAAAAAGGGAAACCAAGTCCTGATGGCCCAGCTTTTGCTCAGGTGCTTTCCTGAGGTCCTCACCAGAGGGAAAAACCAGAGTTCCAGAGCTCTCCCAGCAAAAGGGTGTGTGGCAATTGAGCCCCTGGAAAATCCTTCCACCAGGGGAAATTTAGATTGGATATTACGAAAAATTTCTTCCCTGAAAATGTGGACAGGCACTGGCACTGCTGCCCGGGGCAGGGGTGGAGTGACCATGCCTGGAGGTGTTCAAAATCCGCGTGGATGTGGCACTTGAGGACGTGGGTTAGTGGAGGAACAAGGCTGGGTTGATGGTTGGACTGGATGGTCTTGGAGGTCCTTTCCAACCTTAAAAATTCCACAATTCTGTGGCTTTCCCTTCCCCACCCAGGGAGCAGAGAAGGCTTTTGCAGTGCAATAAATGCCCTGAGTGGGACCAAATGCTTCCATCCAGCCCTACACCCCGCTCCCCACCTCGCTCCATCCCAAAAGGCCGCCCCCAGCACGGCTGCCTTTTGGAAATCCCTTTCCCTGCCCGTTGCCAGCAGGGAGCTTGGGAAAAATGTCTCCCCCTCACCCAGATCCCTGCAACCAACCTGCTTGGTGAACTCCCCCACACGGTGAGAAATGGGGCTTCAAAGACATTTTGGTTTTTTCCATAGATATTTATTTTAAAAAATAAAAATCCATATCTAAAACTTTTTTGGGAAATGTTGCATTTTTTAAACACAAAAAAAACCCCTCCAGATGCTCAAAGGTTTTTGTGAGCCTAATTCATAAATAAACCAGTGGATTTTCTTGGAAAGATGGGAGGAAGACAGATCTGTTCCAACACGCTGATCTTTCTTTTCTCCTCTCCTTTTTGAAGCAGAAAATGTCACATTTTGTGAGAATACCTGAAGCAAAACCCGAGCAAAGGGCTGATTCCTTCCTCACGGCCGCGCTGCCCACGTGAGCTCCCAGCCCTCCTCCCGGACAGGAGCGGGAGCGCAGCGGCAGCAGCGAGTCAGTCCCCACCTCCGCCAGAAATCCCTCTGATTTTGGGGTTATTTTGTTCATTCCGGACTCGATCTGTTTGGTGTCAGCTGCTGGTTCATGCGAAATCTGCCTGCACCAGTGCCAGGTGAATGTCAGCTGCCCCTGGAGCAGGAATTCCCTGGGGATACTCCTGGGGGGATTTTTATCCCTGCACAGCAGAGCCCAACCTTGTCCCAGTGCAGGGTGTGAGGAAGGAAAGTCCATTGTCCTCCTGAGCCGTGAGAGGAACCCGGGCCCAGAGCAGGGGAGCAGCTCCCCGGGATTCCCCAACCATTGGCAGCCCTGGGGAGAAGGACTTGGGGGCGCTGCTGGGTGAGAGGCTCAGCCTGCCCCGGCCGTGGGCACTGACCCCAGAAACCCCCCCTGTGCTGGGCTGAGCCCCCAGCGTGGGCAGCAGGGGAGGGGGGATTCTGCCCCTCTGCCCCACTCAGCTCAGACCCCACCTGCAGAGCTGCCCCCAGCTCTGGGGAACAACAGCAGGAGGACGTGGAGCTGCTGGAGCCAGTCCAGAGGAGGCCACGGAGATGCTCCCAGGCCTGGAGCCCCTCTGCTCTGGAGCCAGGCTGGGAGAGCTGGGAGGGCTCACCTGGAGAAGAGAAGGCTCCAGAGAGAGCTCAGAGCCTCTTGCAGGGCCTAAAGGGGCTCCAGGAGAGCTGGAGAGGGACTGGGGACAAGGCATGGAGGGACAGGACCCAGGGAATGGCTTCCCACTGCCAGAGGGCAGGGCTGGATGGGATCTTGGGCAGGAATTGTTCCCTGGGAGGGTGGGGAGGCCCTGGCACAGGGTGCCCAGAGCAGCTGTGGCTGCCCCTGGATCCCTGGCAGTGCCCAAGGCCAGGCTGGATGGGGCTTGGAGCAGCCTGGGACAGTGGGAGGTGTCCCTGGCCATGGCAGGGGTGGCACTGGATGGGCTTTAAGGTCCCTTCCCACTGAAATCATTCTGGGGATGTTGTGATATGGCACCAGCCTGGGGGTGCATCCCCTCCTCACCCCACAGTCCCCCCGCACTCAGCAGCTGGAGCTGAGACCTGGCAGACCCTGTCCATGGAACAGCAGCGCTGCTCTGTCACACAGCCAGGGGACAAAGCCACCCCAGGCTGCTGCCAAGGGAGCAGGAGGGAGCAGGAGGAGAGTGTGAGGCTGCTGGGAGGAGGAGGGTGAGGAGGGGAAGGAGGAAGGAGCAGCAGGGAACGGGGCTGGGTTTGCAGCAGGTTCCTCTCAGGGTGATTGGCTCAGGTTGCATCGATCCAGGTGTGATCAGGACTTTGTGTTTGCGGCACAGGGGAGGGGGAGAGAAGCTCCGAGGGGAAGAAAATAACAAGAACGGGAAAACTGGAGGTGGGAGGTTTCCTGTCCCTTCCATTGCTACAGATGACGGCAAAACAGCAGATTCCCAGTTCCTGGCAGATCCATCCCAGTGCCAGTGTGGAGCATCCCAAAAGTGCCACAAGGCACGTGCAGAACACAGCTCAGAGGATCGGTCTCAGCTATGGGGGCACCTTGGATGCCAAATCCAGCCCCTGTTCATATCACACCCTCCCTCAGCACCTTCTCCTCCTCCTCCCGAGCCCTCCTTCACAGACTCCCCTGCAGAGGACCCAAGCTGAGCCCAGCAAACTCATCCCACCTGTAACACAGGTGGGCTCCAGCCAGCCTGGTTAAATCCACAGGAGGGGATGGAATAAGCCATGAGACACCGTGTCTGGCTGCTTTGGTTTTCCTTCAGTGCCCACAGGGGCTGGGAAGGCACAGAGAGGATGGAGAGGTGCTCACCTCCCCCTGCCCACCTCCTGGGAGGGGCCTTGGGGGGCGATAAACCTCCCTGGTTAACTGGGAGCAATGTTTGGGGAGGATTTACAGCAGGAAAAATGCCCAAAAAGGTGGAGAAGGGAACCAGCACAGCACCGTGTGGGGTTTGATCCACGGGGAGGAGGATAAAGAAGGAGAGGGATGAAGGAGCAAATCAAGGCAGGGAATAACACAGGGACCTGGCCCTTCACACTTCTCCTGGCACGAGGAGTCACCCCTTTTCGGGGCACAGATGGGCTGATGCCCCTGCACACGCCTACCTCTCCCTCTTCATTTTTCCCCCAATTTTTCTCTTTCCTCATCAAGGCCTGGAGGAAAACCGCAGCTCCTGGAAATGTCAGGCAGGGTTTGCTCTCCGGGGTGGGGAAGCAGGAGGGACAGGCTGGGACAGGCTGGGACAGGATGGGACCAGAGGGGAGCAGGGATGAGCGGCTGCAGGTCCCGTTTCGCCTGGGGAGGGATAAGGGGGAACAGCGCCTTCCTCGTGTGTGTCCCCCAGAAATAGGTCAGGACCCCACGGTGGGGTTTGAGGTGGCCCCAGGGCTCTCCCACAGCCGTGTCCCTGGGGTTGTGTGGCTGACAGGGGCTTGTAGAGGACTGGGGGCAGGAGTTTGCTGGGGTTAACAACCCAACCCCCAGCCATGTGTTCCTCCATGCTCACGCCTGTCCCCCACCCAGGCCATCATTTGGTGCTCCCCTGCCCCATGGGCAGGGTCTCCACACCACAACCCCTCCAGCACCAAATCCCAGCCCCTAAACAGCCCCCCCAGGGCGGGCAGCTTCCCACATCCCTTTCCCCTTCCCGCAGCCAACATAATGGCCGGAGCGCGGCCAGGCTGCAGCGTCCTCCTCCCTCGCCCTGCCCCTGTTTCCATTTTATGAGCTTTTTCTTGCTATAAATATGGTTTTGAGAGCCCATTTATCAGGTCCTGCAGCTCTGGAGTCAGCCTGCCGCGCTGCCCGTGACAGGTCAGAATTGACTCGTATGATATTAGAATTGCTATTGATCCCTTCGGCACCTCGCCCCGCTCCCGGCTCCGTGACCCAGTGTCAGGCTGGGCAGCCCCCCTGCTCCGGCCGCCCCGCGCTTCCCCCTGCCCGCTCCCATCCCTCTGCTCATCCCGGCGGCTGGGATGGGGTCCCTGGCTCCCTGTGCACCTTCACCCTAAGGGGACCCGGCCCCCACGTCCTCCCAAGGGTCCTTTATCCCCCGATCGCCTCCCCGCTGCTGTTTCCTGGGGGGTGCTGAGCCATCCGGAGCTGCTCTCTGTGCACAGAGCTGGGTGATTCCCAAGGGAAAATCCCACTCCGGTCTGGGGGACTTTCAAGACTCTGAGCCCATTGCACGAGGACTTTGGGGCTGAGATGGGTGTGGCACCCCAAAAAGGCTGTCAAACCCTCCGTGCCTCAGTTTCCCTGCCTCCAAAGCAAAGCATCTCCACCCTCTTTTCCTGCAGGATTCTGGGCTGAAGGCCACTGAAGTCCCAGGTAGCTCTGGGCGTTGCTTTTATCAACACAGGCAAATGCCACCAACGATTTGAGCTGAATGAACCTGGTTTCTTCCATCCCTGTTTCCTGAGGGATCCATGCAGGTTCCTGCTGTGCTGGAAGCCTTTCAGCAGTTTCCCAAAGCACAGTGATTTTCACCCCCAGGTTCCTTTGACCTCCTATCAAACCTCCATCTTCCTTTTCCCTGGTTTTCCCTAGAGAAAGAGCCTGCTTTCCGGTCCTTCTCGGATACAATGAAGGGCACCAAAGGAAAAGAGCAGGCAGCAGGATCAAACCATGCAGGAGAAGGTCGAAGGACCTTCTGCGCACAGAGCAGCTCCAGATGGCTCAGCACCTCCCAGGGAAACAGCAGGAGGGAGGTGATGGGGGGATAAAGGACCCATGGGGGGACGTGGGGGCCAGGCCCCCTCAGGGTGAAGGACATGGATATGTCCTCTGCAACAGCAAGATGCTGCAGACACTGCAAGGGTGGTCAGGAACAAGGAATTTTCATGGGAGACAAACTATCCCTGGCCACGCACAGCCAAGACACCAACCCTGCACCTGGGGGCTGAGGGAGTGGATGGGGCTGCATCTGTGGTGGGGGGACATTTCACAGCCCCACAAGGTCATACATGGTCCTCCACGGCTGTGCACGGTCATGGATGGTGGTGAGTGGTCATGTGTGGTTGTGCACAGTGGGCACAGTGATACAGGGCTGTCTGTGGTCATCTGTGGCTGTGTGTAGTCGTGGATGGTGGTGAATGGTCACGTGTGGTCCATCCATGGTTCTGCATGGTTATCCATGGCGGCGAGTGGTCATGTGTGGTCATACACGGCTGTGCACGGTAATGTTTGGTTGTCCATGGTCATGCATGACTGTGTGTGGTCATGGATGGTGGCGAGTGGTTGTGTGTGGTCATCCATGACTGTTTGTGGTCATCCATGGTCATATTAGGGTTGTGTGTGGGCACGTGTGATTGTGTGTGGTCACAGATGCTGGTGAGTGCTTGTGTGTGTCATGGTGGTGGTGAGTGGTCCTGTGTGGTCATACAGAGTTGTGCAGGGGAATAGAGAGGCGTCCGTGATCATGTGTGGTTTTGTGTGGCCATGGACGGCGGTGAATGGTCATGCGTGGTCATCCACGGTTGTACATGGCCAGCCATGGTGGCGAGTGGTTGTGTGTGGTCATACACGGTTGTTCGAGGTAGTAGTTGGTTGTACAATGTTGTGTGTGGTTGTGTGTGGTCATGGATGGTGGGGAATGGTTGTGCATGGTCATCCATGATTGCACATGGTCATGGATGGTGGGGAATGGTCGTGTGTGGTCATCCATGATTGCACATGGTCATGGATGGTGGGGAATGGTCGTGTGTGGTCATCCATGGCTGCATATGGTCATGGATGGTGGGGAATGGTCGTGTGTGGTCATCCATGGTGCACATGGTCATGGATGGTGGGGAATGGTCGTGTGTGATCATCCATGGTGCACATGGTCATGGATGGTGGGGAATGGTCGTGCGTGGTCATCCATGGCTGCACATGGTCATGGATGGTGGCGAGTGGTCGTGTGTGGTCATACACGGTAATATAGGGTTGTGTGTGGGCATTCATGGTAATATAGGATTGTGTGTGGTCACAGACGGTGGTGAGTGGCTGTGCATGGTCATGGACGGTGGTGAATGGTCATGTATGGTCATCCATGGTTGTACATGGTCATCCATGGTTGTACGTGGTCATCCATGGTTGTACATGATCAGCCATGGTGGTGAGTGGTCATGTATGGTCATCCATGGTTGTACATGGTCAGCCATGGTTGTATGTGGTCATCCATGGTTGTACATGGTCAGCCACGGTTGTATGTGGTCAGCCATGGTTGTACATGGTCAGCCACGGTTGTATGTGGTCAGCCATGGTTGTACATGGTCAGCCATGGTTGTATGTGGTCAGCCATGGTTGTACGTGATCCTGTGTGGTCATACACAGTTGTACACGGTAATACTTGGTCGTACGTGGACGTGTGTGGTTGTACGTGGTGGTGAACGGTCGCACATGGTCATCCATGGTTGTACAAGGTCACACACGATGGTGAGCGGTCAGACACGGTAATATTGGGTTGTGTGTGGTTGTGTGTGGTCATGGGTGATGAGGAATGGCCGTACGTGGTCATTCATGGTTGTACATGGTCATCCACTGCGGTGTGGTCATCCGTGGTGATTTGGGCGGTGTGTGGTTGTGTGTGGTCATGGGTGATGAGGAATGGCCGTACGTGGTCATTCATGGTTGTACATGGTCATCCACTGCGGTGTGGTCATCCGTGGTGATTTGGGCGGTGTGTGGTTGTGTGTGGTCATGGGTGATGAGGTCCACTCGAGAATGCTCAGGTGTGCTTGTGCACGGTCCTACCTTGTCCTGCACGACAGTCAATGGTCACACATGGCCACGCACGGTCCCACGTGGCAGTGGTGATGTCCGGAGCCAGGTCTCTGTGCCCACAGCCCGGAGCAGGACACGAGGAGCGGCCAGCTCCCAGCTCCTGGGTGCAGCCTCAGGGATGCCGAACGCCAGCCTGGCTTTCCGGGGAGTTTGTCTCCAGCCAGGACCGGCGATCGATCAAGGGGAAACTCCGCATCCTCCTGAGCAGCCCAGGATTAATTTATGTTTGTCTGAAGGACGCTAATTAAGCCTGTTTAAGAGAAAGTTAACTTTAATACGGTGATCTAGTTGATATTAAGAAGCTGCCAAGGAGAGCTGGAAGCAGCTGATCCAACGTCTGGCCAGAGGCTCTGCTCGGGGATCTGCTCAGCCCAGAGCCAGGGCAGGACCCCTCTGCCCCGGGATGCTTCCCACGACATTCCCTGCTCCTGCATCCCACCTGCTGCCACACCCAGAGGGCACAAAACAGGGGCCAAATCTGATCCAACCTGGCCTTATGAAACAGGACCAAAAGTACTTTTTTTTCAGTTTATCGGCAGTTTCCCACTCCCCAGCTCCAAAAAAAATAAATAGGAGTACTTTGATTTGAAATGAAAACTGGTCTGAAATCATTAACAAATCGAAAGTCAAGCAAAACCCAATAGTTCTGGGTCAGGCAGCACGTTTGGGTTTGATTTCAGGCTTTGAGGCACGGCTCGAACATTTTAAGGTCAAACCAAGGGAAATTCTTCCGAAGTTTCTCTGCTGGAGCTGCTTGGCGCTGGAGCTGCTCCAACACGAGCTGGCACAACCGGGCTGTGCCGGAGCCCGACACCCCCCGGGATGCTTCCATCGCCCCAGGGCAGGAAGCGGGGCCCGATCCTGCTGCCCTGGGTGCTGCGGGAAGCCTGGAGCTCCCAGTGCTCCCCCTGGTTCCCAGTTCCACCAGTGACAGCGCCCCACGACCCCGGGACAGGCCAGCAGCCCCGGGCTGAGCAGTGGCAGCAGCTCCTCGTCCCGGCGAGCCCCGTCACCCGGGGCAGGGCGACACACATCGAGTCAACAA
This sequence comes from Mohoua ochrocephala, assembly GCA_013398855.1. NCBI lineage: Eukaryota > Metazoa > Chordata > Aves > Passeriformes > Acanthizidae > Mohoua > Mohoua ochrocephala. The sequence continues at coordinate 52,696 of VZTA01018390.1, forward strand.
AAAAATCTCCTGGCAGCTCCATCTCTTTTTTTTCCCCCCTTAAAGCAAACATCTTCATTACAGCTCGGAGTTGTTTAAATAAATGAATTAATATTGACAAACCATCAACGAGGCTAATAAATGATTAGTTAAAGGCATACATACATCACATTACGGTTAGCATTAGCCGGAGCTTAATTACTTGTGGAGAGGATCCCATTAGAGAAGGTGCTACGTCGCCGTCACCCTCCACAGCCCTCTGCTCCCACGGGGCTCCCGTGGCCCTGCGGGACCCCCGGTGACACCGCGGGGCCGTGCCAGGGTGGGCATCGCCAGGGCAGGGAGTGGCAGAGGGATCCTGTCCCCGGCTGCTGCTCCGGGCACGTCCCATCCGTGCCGCGAGCGGGACGGACTCAGCGGGTGGAGCTCTGGGCAGGAGGAGTTTGACCCCTGGCCTGGCACGAGGTGGTCAAACACCCAGATCCATGCGGCCTGCGAGGAGAGACACCGGCAAATAAAATAGGCAATAAATAATAATAACAATATCATAAAATTTTCAAATTTATTGAAAACCGGTCCACTCGCCGAATATTGGATTTTTCTATTATTTACGCAGCTGCTGATTTTCTGTAAATATTTAATGCCCCATGGATTTTTTTTTTCCAAAGTACAAATCTGAACACTTTCTAAATTTAAAATCCATTGCAACGCAGCGCGGGGAGGGCCTGATCCTGCCCCCCTCCCTCGGTGGGAGCCATCCCGGAGCCGGGATGGAGCCAACGTGCACCCGGAGGCGTCCGTGGAAACTCCTGCTGGGGGTGTTTTGGGTCGTCCTCTCAGCCCTCAGATATCAGAGGGGACAGATGGGCAAAGCGAGACCTCTAAAACCTCCTAATAATCTTTTTGGTGCGTCCAGCAGACTGTGCCACCCGTGCCAGGGTCCCCAGGCCATCGTGCCGGTCACACTCGTGGTGTCACTGGGTCGCTGCCGTGGGGGCAGAAGCCAAAGAGCCCAAAAGGCAAAAACTGAGATGAAAGGCAGCGGGAGCGCCAGGCTCGCATCCATATGCAATCGGGCTTGGAGAGGTTTGTTAGGACTAAAGAGGCGCTTTCATCTCTTCCCAAGGTGTTGTAATGTATCCCCAGCTGGCTTTCATCTCGCCCTGATTGATACTCAGGGCTCTAATGAGCGTGACGGGAAAAGTGGCCGAGGCAGGGGGAGGGGAGGGGGGACACAGACCCCTCTGCGAAGGTTTCAAAACACTTTCCGTGTTGCGGCTAATGAGGGGATCAGGAGAGGGGAGCTGGAGCTGTGCCAGGGAGCGGAGGGAGGACGGGGCTCCTCGGAGGCTCTTGGGTGCGGGTCTGTGCCCACCTCAGGGACATCCAGCCCGCGCGGCCACGGGTGACCCCTCAGGAGCATTTAAAGCCAAAGAAGGATTTAAAACCCCCATTGCTCCTGTGTCCCCTCCTCTGTGTTTGTCCCCGAACTGCAGAGCAGTGGGAGAATGGCCCCAGCGGTCACTCTGCCCTGAGAGGGGCAGGTTTGTCCCCCTCTCCCTGGGGTGGGCGAGTGAGAGAGGAGCCCCAGGACAGAGCACCCTGCTCCCAGGAAGGTTGGATGCTCAGCAGGCATCCCCCATCCTCCTCCTCACGTCCGGGCTGAAAATCCCAGAATCCCGGAATGATTTAGGCTGGAAGAGACCTTAAAGCTCCTGTTGAATGCCCCGTCATGGGCAAGGACACCTTCCACAAGACCAGAGCTCAGAGCTCCATCCAGCCTGGCCCTGAGCACTTCCAGGGATGGAAGATCTGGCCAAACACCGACAGGACCCTCCTGCACCTCCCCAGCACCTCCCTCCCCCTGCTCCCTTCCCATTTATGCCACCAAGGGCAGCTTGGTGGCATCCCTGGCTCCGCTCCGTGCCGTGAGGAGCCAGCAGGACTGTCACCCCTCCTCTCGTCATGGCACCTGGGATCAGCCCTGCTGGCACCTGCTGCTGCCTCCCGACACGGCCACCCCAGAGCCACCAGCCCCGGGTGCAGGGCACTGCTGCCACCTTCCCACCCCTGCAGAAATGCTCTCACTTCCAGCCCGGGGCAGGATCCGCACCGGATCCCTGTGGGATGCGGGATGGATGGATGGATGGAAGCTGCTCTGCTGTGTTTGGGGACCAGGGGAGCGTCCTTGGAACCCCCCCAGAGCAAGGCTCTGCTCCCAGGGGACGGATCCTTCCCCCAGCCCCGTGCGGCTGCCACAGGGATGTCCCCAGCACCCTGTCCCTCTCCTCCCTGCCGGTGTCCCCCGCTCCTGACCCCGGGGCTAAGGGGCTGCTGAGGGATGGGCCTCACGCCGATGTGGGTCCGACAAACGCAGCCCGAGCGCGGCTTCTCCCTCTCCCCTCCCGCCCATTTGTTTTCCCTGATGTCCAAAGCACTTTCTTTCCAAAGTCCAAATCTGAACAATTCCTAAATTTAAAATCCATTGCAGCGCGACGCGGCGAGGGCCTGATCCCGCCCCCCTCCCTCGGTGGGAGCC
>VZTA01018391.1:0-25759 GCA_013398855.1 Mohoua ochrocephala
CAAGCGCCGATTTCGGGTGTGATGGAGGGGAGGGAGCCGCGTTTGTGCCTAAAGTCGCAGCTGCCTGGATTTGGCCCCGCGGGGCCATTGGGATGTGACAGCACCCAAAAATAGAGTGCGAGGCGGGGAGGAGCGGCGGGGGGGCAGACCTGTGTGCCAGTGCCAGGGCCAGGGTATTCCCCCTCGTCACCTTTCCCTCATCTTCTTCCATTTATTTCTTTATTTCTTCGGCAGTGATGTCAGGGAGGGGAGCGGTGGCTGAGGGCTGGGGGTTGGATTCACGGCAAGGAGGTTGCTGGCGGCCGAGGGATTAACGTGCAGTTGCTGGGAATTATGTCATCTGCCTCGGTGCTGGGTGGCCCTCGCCCAGCAGCGGCGGTGGGGAGGGAGGGAGGACGTGGGGGGACGTCATGACACGGGGCTCCCCGCCTGGGGCTTCACCCCAGGAGGCGCCGATGCCTCCCCGGCTTTGCGAGGACTTGGGTATCCAGCGTTCCTCCCCACCCCGGCACGGGGATCCCCACTCGGGACGTGCCCCGAGGAGGCAGCGGTGCCTCCTTGGCTTTGCAAGGGTCGAGTGTTCCCCCCGCGACCATCGCGGCCCCCGAGCCGTGGATGCACGCCCACCCCACTGCCCGCTGCTCCTGGGGGTCCCAGCTCCGGGGGCTGCACCCCCGGCAGGACAGGAGCGGGTTGTTGCTCCTCCCGACGGCTCATCCCGCTCGCCGGCCCGGCAGCCGCGTTCGGAGCAGGCGGAGCGGGCGCTGCGATGGAGGGAGGGTGAAGGTGGGCATCCCCTCTGCCTGCTCCCCGGGAGGGAGCGGGGCTGGAGCTGCTGCACTGCAGCACCGAGCCCCATCCGGGGCTGTGGGTGTGCCCGGGGGGGAGCAGGGACCCCCTCTGCCGCCCCGTCCCCTCCTCGGAGCCGAGGCGAGACCCTGGGGACCTGTGGCTGCCAGCAGCCCCTCCAGGCCAGATGATCGCTCTGCTCCAGAGGGGGGTGTTGGGCTGCTGGATGCTCCACACCCTCCTGGGCATCCCCCTGGGCATTCTCTGAGTTCCTCCTGAGCATTCCCCTCTCAGCATCCCCCTGAGCATCCCCCCGAGCATCCCCTTGAACCTCCCCAAGCACTCCCCGAGAACCCCCGAGCGTTCCCTGAGCACCCCCTGAGCATCCCAATCCTCTTCCCCACGTGGGGAGCTGGGGAAGGAGGACGAGGCCTGCCAGCGAGCCCGGCACGGACCGTGCTGCACATCAACAACCTCTTCCCTCTGCTCCACACCCCACGAATCCCCGTGCAGCTCCATGAATCCCCGTGCAGCTCCGTGCACCACGGAGCAGGCAGATGCCAGCAGGAAGGCTGCAGGGAGATGTGCAGTGGAGGTGGGGAGGGCGGGCACAGCCGTAGCGGGGCATTTTCTGGCATTTTCTGCCCCACAGCACAGTCCACGGGAGGTGGGGGGCTGGGGGGGGAGAGATGCCAGCAGCTTCCTGAATTCCAGCCGGGAGCCAGCGGTGCAGTCCCAGCCGGGGGATGCCACTTGCCCCGTGGGATAACCTTTGGCAACTCCCTCGGCTCTCCGCGCTCTGCTTCAAACACCCTCCAGCACATCCTTCATCCTCAAACCCGCTCCGGCGGCGGATCGTGCCAGCGCTGAGCCCTCTAGGGAGGAGCTGGCATTACCGGGGAGCACAAGGCACCCCTAGTTTGGGGCAGGCAGGGCTGGGGGGCCGCTCCATCCCGCGCCGTTCGCTCGGCCGTGCCCTCTCCGGGCGGGCTCCGTGCGCCGGGGGTTTGTTTATGTGTGGCCCTGGTTGGAGCGGCGATCTGCCGTGGCTAAATATAGCAGCGATGCTGTCATCCGAGTTCAGCCTGGCTGGGGAATTTATTTTCTGCAAAGGCTGGGAGGCGAACGGGCTGAAAACAGGCGTGGAAATGCCGGAGCGGTGTGATTCCCTGTGTCTGCCGTGTCCGGGCTCACGCAAGGGGGAGCGGGCACCTTGTCCCGAGCGTCGGCCTTGTGATGGCAGCGGGGAAGACGAGGAATGTGTGGAGGGGCTGGAATTGTCCCTTTAGGCTCCCCGGGGCAGGGCTAGGCATTTAAAAAGCGGCGCAGTGCCTGTGTGGCTCCATGTCTCCTTCCAGGGAAGAGATTCCCTCCTCCTCAAACTCCTCCGTGCTGGGTCAGCGGGCTGGCGTCCCAAGGGACCAACTCCCAGCCCGCTCGGATCTAAAAGGAGCAGGGAGAGAAGCGTTTGAAGGTCCAACATCTGGCTGTAGATACCTGGGAGAGAGCAGCAGCTTGTCCCACGAGAGGTGGGATTGGGGGAGCCCCCTTCCATGGGGGCTGCAGCATCGGCCCCGGGCATCCCCTGCTGCTTCCATCACAGGGGCATCGCCATGATAAGGGTGCCTTTGGTCACCCATCCCGAGGAAAAACGGGAAAAGAGGAAGAAAGACAGGTCCCCTGACTTGCAAAAAAAAACCAGGCAGATGGGGAGGGTGTTTTCCACATGCACTGTGAAAACCACGTTGCATCAGCAGTCGGAGGCACTCGCTGCGTGATAACTCCATGTGGATGGAGCAGGAATGTGGATAAACTGGCTGCAAAAAGTTTCTGAAGGGAGTTATATCCCGACGGGGAAGGTTAAAAGTTGAGGGTGTTGCTGGAGCTGTCGAAGGGCTTAAAATCTGCTTTCTCCCAAAGAGGAACTGAGCCATGCCCGGGGCTGTCAGAGAAATCCAGCAAACAAAGGGTGAAACAAGGAGATTTCTCGTTTCCCTTCGCAGAGGATCTTTCCCATTAGTCATTCCCGTCACAGGAGCTGGCAAACACGGTTATTATTTGAGGGATCTGAAAGTGAAATGGAGGCACGAGGCCAGGAGCCCAGACATCCCTGCCCTCGGGATTGGGGAGCAGGCAGGGACCCCCCAACCCCTCTGGCTCCCCCACACCTCTGCTCCGTGGGTAAAGCCTTTGTCCTCCGTGCTGGGCCACCGGATCCATCCCCTGGTTGTGGGAGCCCTTTCATGGAGCCTGGTCTAGGGAGCGACATCCCTGGTCCCTTCCATCCCAAACCATTCCAGAATTCCACGATTCCTGCAGGGCACGGTGGCACCGGGAGCCATAGGTAGGATGGGATGCTCCATCCTGGAGGTGGTGGCGGACCAAGCACTTGAGATCCTGCAATAATCCCGGTGGTTCCCCAAAGCACCCAAAACTCAGCTCTTCCATCACCCCACGGCCCCAGGCACAACTCTGGGGGAAAGGAGCAGGCTGAGCCCCACCACGGGGGGCAAGAAGGTCCGTGGAGCTCCCTAAACAGCAAGGAAAGCGAACTGTTAAGGCAGCTATCAGGAAACTGGGATGGCTCATGCCTTATGATCCAGGTTTGGCTGGAGCCAAGAGCTCTCCTGGCAGAGAAAGCACCCCTGAGCTGTGCAGGAGCTGCAGGAGGTCCTGCAAGGCTGGGAATCAGGCTCCCAGGGATTTTGGCTGAGGTTCCATCTCACAGAATTGGGGGGTTTTGCCATGAAGATGTGGGTCCTGTTGGCTTTACGTGGTTCCTGACTCAGAAGGATGAGTTTGTCTGAGCCCGACATGAGCCTCTCTTTCCTTCAGGGCCAAATCCTGATCACGGGCCAGCGAGATGCTCCGGAGCCAGCAGGATGCTCCAGGTTTAGACAGGTGTGATCCCAGAATCCCAGAATCCTTCAGGCTGGAAAACACCTCCGGGATCACTGAGTACCAACCTTTGACCAAACACCACCCCCACCACCCCAACTAAAGCCGAGCACTGAGTGCCACGTCCACTCATTCCCTGGGTAATTCCAGGGGCTGTGACTCCACCACCTCCCTGAGAGACCTTTCCAATGCTTAACAACCCTTTCCATGAAGAAATTATTCCTGATGTCCAACCTGAGCCTCCCCTGGCACAGCTTGAGGCCATTCCCTCTCATCCTGTCCCTGTTCCCTGGGAGCAGAGCCCGACCCCCCCTGGCTGCCCCCTCCTGTCAGGGAGTTGTGCAGAGCCACAAGGTCCCCCCTGAGCCTCCTTTTCTCCAGGCTGAGCCCCTTTCCCAGCTCCCTCAGCTGCTCCTGGGGCTCCAGCCCCTTCCCCAGCTCCATTCCCTTCCCTGGAAACACTCCAGCCCCTCAATGTCTTCCTTTCTGTGAGGGGCCCAGAGCTGCCCCCAGGACTGGAGGTGCCCCAGCAGTGCCAGCACAGGGGACGGGCACTGCCCTGGCCCTGCTGCCACACCATTCCTGACAAAATCCAGGTGCCACCGGCCTCTTGCTCACTGGGCACACCTGGGCTCACCTCCAGCCACTGCTGACCAGCACCTCCAGGTCTTTTTGCACCAATGGGCGACGGAGCCCGTTCCCTTTGCAGGAAGCCCGGGAAAAAGGCAATCGGATCATTAACACATGCTGCTCTTCACACAACCAACCTCACAAATATTTATCAGCTGGAGAAACACACGGGCTCGGAAGTTGCCAAGTAACATAACAAGAGGCGCTTTTAAATAAATATCTGCGCGTCTGCGGGTGACGAATTAACCAAATCCCTTGGTATGTGGCCCAAAGATATGTTTTCCTCTGGAAGCCCAGCACCAGTAATAAAAATAATGATCCAAGCCAGGGATGAAAACCTGGGATAAGCAGTGGCTGACTGGCTGCCCAGCACTGGAGGAAATTGGTTCCCTGCTGGGAAGATGCGCGGAGCGATGCCCGACGGATCCGAGCCTGCCAGGGCCGAGTCGGGAGCAGGATGGGAGGGATGGGGGGGGTTTGTTTTGCAGGGGAGGTGAGAACGAGCCCGGTGCACCAGGCTGGGTCTCATCCCGCAGCCACGTGCCTCTCCTAAATACCCACGGGACCAATCTTCTCTGTAGGCTCAGGATTTCAAGGTTCTCTCTGGTTCTCCGTGTTCCCTTCCCTCCAGCCCTGAGAGGGGTCCATTGGAGCTCTTCCTCTCCTAACCACGTCCCATCAATCCAGCAGGAATATTGTTTGCCCCAAGCCTGCCCAGGCATGGTCTGCACTCCCCAGAGAGCCAGGGTTTCCCTGTTGTTAAATCCTATTAAATCCTTGCTGTGAGGTCAGTTTGCAAGTTTTGGGGGTTGTTAGGGGGGGTCAGTGCTGCCACAGGAGACCAGGTGGGTTTGCAGATGAATGGAGATCTCTCATCCAGTTCCTTCTTCCACGGGAAAGCTCTTGTGGGGTTGGGATTTCATGGACTCGTGGAATTATCTGGATTGGGAGGAACCTTAAAATCCTCTCGTTCCACCCCTGCCATGGGCAGGGACACCTTCCACCAGCCCAGGTGGCTCCAAGCCCCATCCAACCTGGCCTTAGGCACTTCCAGGGATCCAGGGGCAGCCACAGCTTCTCTGGGCACCCTGTGCCAGGGCCTGCCCACCCTCACAGGGAAGAATTTCTTCCCAATATCCCATCTAAGTCCCTCTCCAGCTCTCTTGGAGCCCCTTTAGGCCTCCAGCTCTCCCAGGCTGTCTCCTCATTTGGTGGAGATGTTCCCACACAAATCCACCATCTCCTCCCCATCACCAGAGGGCTTGGCCTGAGGGGTCTGCAAGCGAGTTGTCATTTTGAGGCCATTTGGGGACTTTAGGGAGCCATTTGGGGGTTCCTGCCTGAACCAAAACACGAGGAGACACAACCTGGACGTGGAGCTGGTTGGCAAAGTCAACTTGGAGAGTGGTTTTGGGGGGACGGACACTGCCCAGTCCCGGTGGGCCCAGGTGAGGGGGTGAGGGTACACCTGACCGGCCGAGGTGATGGTGGTGGGCGTTGCCCAGGGCGGCTGTAGATGCCCCATCCCTGGAACCACGGGAACGTGGGAGCTCCTCCCCGAGCTCCGAGCGGTGGCAGTGCCCCCAGGCACGCGCTGGAGATGATGCACAGGGGGAGGTCGGAGCTTTTCTTAGCCCGGCTGCTGGAGCTGGAAAAAACAGCCCGGCTTTCGGGCACAGGAGCTCCTCTCCTTGTCCCCACTTTCTAATTATATCAGCTGATCTAGCACAGGCTCCTTCCACTCCCCACGGGCCGCTGCCTTCATTACAGCCCCGGCTCTGCCCTTGGCAAGCACTTGGAGGAGCAGCCAAGCCGTCCCAGCGGAGATGTCGGGATGGCAGGACCGGCTGTGTCACCTCAGACGTCTCCCTGCAGTGCGGTCTCTGCCTCCAGCACTGCCAGGAACGGCAAAGGGGACGAGGGACAGGGGACAGGGACGTGTTGGTGTTTGTTTTGGCCAGGCCGTGCTCCTCCAGGTGGCTCAGAGACGCCGGGGTGGAAAAGGAGAGGGTGAAAACATCCCCCAAAATCGTCAGGGATGCTGGGATGAGGTGGGCAGAGCTGCATCCCCACAGGCCCCTGCACCCCATGGCTCTCCTGCCCAGGGGAGGGGGTCCCTGGTGGTCCCTGCCCAGGGGAGGGGGGCTCTGGAAAGACCAGGACCTGCTCTTGGCTCAAATCTCTCCCTCCTCCAACAAACACATCTCTCGAAAGGTCTCTGCTGGGAAAATCCACATCTCCACCCGGTGCAGCTCAGCAAGGACACAAACACCAGGAGCAGGCTGAGCACAGCCCATAAAGCTCGTGCCTGGCTCAGGGAGACCCTGATGTTCTCCCAGCTCCTCCAGTAATGGGAATAATAAATCACTGCTGCCGAGCTGGTGCCCGGCCAGCCACTGCACAGCAGGAGTTCGCTCTGCTCCTTCCTCCGATCTGCCGCGCTCTTCCTCCCTCCCGGTGCTTTTCCAAGCCCCAGGGCTTGATCTCTTTGGGGATCAGGGTGTCCCCAGCACGCAGGAGTGGTTTTAGTGCTGTGGAGTCTCAGGTGGGAAGTTTTTGGTCTGTTTTGTTCCCTGCTGCTGGCGCTCGGTGCCGTCCTTGGCGCGTTCCCGAACCTCAGTTTCCCTCTGCCGGGCTGCACCGCAGCCTCCCAAGGGATTGTCTGGAACGGGAGCCAATCTGGGGGCTGGGATGAGGTATTTCAAAACCTGATCTCGTGGTTAAAGTGGTGACTGTGCCACCTGCACGTGTTTGGGGTGGGTAATCCCCCTGTTTGTTTTCCAGCAGAGCCCAAACTCATCTCCTGCAGCTCAGGAGGGCTTCGGGCCCAGCCAAACCAACCCCCGGCCTGTTGACATTCCTCAGTGCCAGCCAAGAGCTTTGCCTCCCCCTCCACCCTCTCGGGGGCCCAAATTAGCTTTTAATAATAATATTTCATTTGAAAAAAAAAAAAAATCCCCGGGCAAACAATCCCGGCCTTGGCGCCCGCCGGGACAGCAAACACTCCCCGAGGGGCACCAGGTGTGGTGCATTCCTGATAGCCGGGGAAGAAAGGAGGGATTATTTCCCTCTCCAGGCGATGCGCGGGGTGGGCAGGAGCGGCCAGCCCGGCTCCAAGCAGGGCTGGGTTGTGCCCGGCACCGAGGGAGGTGGGTACGTGGCTTTGGGAAGAGGTCCCTGGGCCAAGCCCCGAGCTCCGGAGCTGATTCGCGGTGGCATTTCTTTGTTTTCCACTCGTTTCCTCCTGGCGGAGGTGCGGGATTTCAGGCGATAAAAGCGATCTGTTTGTTTTAAAAACAAGCCCTGCGAGTCACCCGAGCGATGCCTGGGCAGTCACCCCGTGCCGTGAGTGCCCACGCCCCTGGCACAGCTATCCCGGCACGCTGGACGAATCCACCACTCGGAGGTTACTCCTCAAAGCCGGAAAACCTGATTTTTCCTTCTTTAATGAAGTTTCCCATCAATCTGTTGATGTCTTTCCCTCTCATCCTTCGAAGGGAAGTTGAGGACGGGTAGGACGTGGTGTTACAGCCCCAACCCTGGCTTTGACCGGGACACAAACCAGGGAAAACCCTTCCCTTCAGCTCTCCACCCTCGCCCTTGGAGCGCAAAGCAATTTTGCACCCCTCCGGGGTTTTAAAAGGCAGGCAGAGATTTGGGACTGCCGGATAATGTTTCTCCGGGCCAGCTGCTGCGATAAAACCAGGGCATCTGTCAGCTCCCGAGCCGGGCAGCGCAACTCCTGCCCGAATTCCAGCGCGGATCAGGGCAGCATCCCCGTGCTCCGAGGGACAGCGCGGGGGAGGTGACACCCGCACCCCCCGGGTTCATCCCAGCGGGAGCCGCGTCTCCCTTTCCTGCCCCACCGCGGGGAGAAGAATCCCTTCATTTCCTTCGGCCGCTTACCCTCGGAGGATCTTGATCCCGGGGGCGAGCGACAAAAACACCCTTTAAATCCATCGCAGCGGGCTTAGGGGAGGATTAGCGATGTCTCTGCAGGCTTTACACCAGGCTGCGGCTCCCGGTGTCCCACCCTCGCGGCCCCATCCAGCTCCAGGCTCGCGTTTCCCGAAGGAGAAGCGATGGAGCCGGCCCGGCTCTAATTCCCGCGGGGAGATCGCTGCATCCCGGGCAAATCCAGGCTGGCGACTTCGCTTCCGAAAGTGGCAATCGGTTTTCACCGCAGAGCTGGTTCTGGTGCGTGTCCCGAGGCCGGGGAGCAGAGAGCTCTTCCCAGGCTGTTTCACCCTGGAATTTTCCGGGAGGGAGAACCCCCCGCCCCTGCTCTCCCACCTTTGGGGGACGCCCTACAGAGGAGCCCGGATAATTCCCCAGTGAAGAGCTGACCTCTCCCTCTCATCCCAACCCGGCCGGTGGGAATCGTCCCTCTCCAAAATTCCTTTTGTGTTTACAAGCAATTACCTGGATCACTTTCCGTTCTCGACACTTTTCCTCCCTAATTTGTCTCAGCGATGGGGTTTTTTTCCCCTTAATTCCCCTCCTACCCCCCACATCCCTTTTACCTCTCCTCAATTCCCACCCCCCGAGGGCTTTTTGACCGCCAGGACTCTCAGGATGGCTTTTCTCCAGCACACACAAGCTTGCATAATAGCTGTTGACACCGTTAACTTCATTTGAATCGATCTTGTTTGCTAATTAGCTGATTGCAGTAATTGGCATGAATTACCTTGGGGGATTCTGCCTCCCTGGGGGTGGCCAGTGGCCGGCGTGTCCCACATACCGGGGGGGGAATGGCAGCAGTGAGGCGGTTCCTGCTCCAGGGACACCTCTCGAAGGTATCCCGGTGACTCGTGGAGGTGCAGAGGAGCTTCCAGAGGGGAACCACAGCCCGGCGCAGGGATTTTTAACCCTCAGAGCCACCAAAATGTCCAGAGGAGCTGTTACAGAGCCTAAAATGGGTTAAAGTCTCTGTTTATGGGGTGAAGGGATGTGACTCCGCTCTGCCTCAAAATGCAACTGGAGATGACTCAGGCGCTGGGTTAAAGATAAACCAAGCGAAGCAGCTTCTCTCAGAGGTCACAATTCCCTGCCGAAAATTCCCTGCCAAAAATTCATGGCGGATGCAGCAGCATTAGGCTGAGCGAGGAGGGAGCAGGCAGAGTCAGGGAGGATGTCCTCTGATGGCAGCAAACCTTTTGGGGGATCCAAAGACAGCTTTGGGTGGGAGGCATCCCTGAAAAGCTCCGAGGCTCGGGGGAAATGGGGTGGGATCAGTGAGATTCTCCTCTTCCCAGGCTCTTTTTATCCGAGCAGCAGCTGCACAGGGAGGAGGGAGGCCGGGAGGACCATCCCTGTCCCAGTCCCTCGGGATCCAGGCAGGATCCAACGCTCCCCACTGTGAACTTCCACGACAAAAAAAGAGGGACAGCAAAGGCAGGTAGTGAGTGATGGGACACAGGGAGTGGCTTCGAACTGCCAGAGGGCAGGGTTAGATGGGATATTGGGAAGGAATTCCTGGCTGTGAGGGTGGGGAGGCCCTGGCACAGGGTGCCCAGAGGAGCTGTGGCTGCCCCTGGATCCCTGGAAGTGCCCAAGGCCAGGCTGGATGGGGCTTGGAGCACCCTGGGATGGTGGGAGGTGTCCCTGCCCACGGCAGGGGGTTGGGAATGGGATGAGCCTTAAGGTCCCTTCCCACCCAAACCACTCCATGGTTCTCTGATAACTCATTTTTTAACCCCAACACCCCAAACCAAAGCTCCTCACACGGGCACATTTCCATCTGTGGTGCTGCCAGGGTCACCTGATCCAAACCTGCCCCCGGTGAGGCTGAAGGAGTCTGTGAAATGCTGTTTTTCTGTGAGCCATCTATTTATATTGACAGCTTCCCACGCTCCATCCCTCTCATCCTGCATCCCTTTCTGCCAGCCGAAGCTGCATCATTCCAGCTCTTCTTCCCCCCCCCCCTTTTATTTTAATATTGCCCTGTAATTATCATCTTTCCACTCTTCTGGGATTTGAGAGAAATCCCAGGACTTCTTAGAGAGGATGAGCAGCAGCCCATACCTCTCCTCGTCCTGCTTCCACGGGACTCCTGGGAGCAAATTAATCTGAACCCGCTGTTTAAAAATGTTTATCCTCAGGCCATGCCATTTAGTGTCTTCCTGGGTTACTAATGGACTAGAAAGCACTTCGCCGTCCCTGTGCAATATGAGACCATCAGCCTGCTTTTTCCAAAGCCAGAACAGAAATTATTGAGCTTTTCTTTTTTTTCCCCTCCGTTGTTATCAGCGATTTTCTGATCTCCGGCTTGAGGACAGGCAACGCTGCTGCTGCAGTTATTCCGCTGCTCTTAATTCTGTAAAATCAAATTAAAAGTCGCTTCCTCTGTGCTGTCCCTGAACCTCCAGGAGAGACTCAATACGGCCAATTGCAAACGGAATCGTGGAGTAAATTCCATAACTCCATTGAGCCAGAGTGCCAACAAGTTTTTGTCCTGGCAGCCAGCGTTGGTGCTGAAGTATTTTGGGTGGAAAACTGAGGTCTCCAAGACCCTTTGGTGGGTCAGGAGGCCGCATCATTAACCGGAGCTTTTATTCTTTATTTTAAGATGGTGTAAACGCACAGGATGCAGCTGGGTCCATCCGTGGGGTCCATGGGGATTTTGTGGTGACTTTTATCAGCTGCAGCAGAGGGGTGAAGACCCCTGGGAAGTCTGGGTCAGAGCTGGTTGGGATGGAGCTGGCCAGGGCATGGATATCCCATTTTCCTGCAGCAGAGGGGCGAAAACCCCTGGGAAGAGTCTGGGTCAGAGCTCAGAGCTGGCCAGGGCATGGATATCCCGTTTTCCTGCAGCAGAGGGATGAAGACCCCTGGGAAGAGTCTGGGTCAGAGCTCAGAGCTGGCCAGGGCATGGATATCCCATTTTCCTGCAGCAGAGGGATGAAAATCCCTGAGCAGCTCCGGGGTCAGAGCTGGCCGAGATGGAGCTGGCCAGGGCATGGATATCCCGTTTTCCCNTCCCTGGGCAGCTCTGGGGTCAGAGCTGGCCGAGATGGAGCTGGCCAGGGCATGGATATCCCGTTTTCCCACTGCAGAGGAGCTGTGCTGGTGGAGCTGTCACTGAGCAGCTCTGCGAGGGACAAGTGACACGGGTGGGGGTGGCTGGATGGGCTGAGCCGAGGGAGGAGCTGGCAGAGGACACGGGGCTCAGCAGAGAGGAGCCGCAGCAGGAGAAGCCGCGGCTTTTCCTCCCCGAAGGTCCGCAAGGTTGGACACAATGGAATTCCCTCCTCCCCGCCGTGCCCGAGGCAGCCGCGTCCCAGGAGGAATTCAATGCTGCCCTCGAGCCCATTCAAAACGCGTCAGGGTCAAACCTTTATGAGGCAACAAAGAAAATAAACCCAAAGACAAAAAGCTATTCTGGAGGAGGGGAGGGGGAGGAAGTGGCTCCCAAAATATCAATGAGAAGCTTTGCTGTAGCCCCAGCTCTGGGATGGGGGTCTCTGCTCCGGCGGGACCGAGCAGGGGAGATGTGAGCGCATCCATCTGCACCTTCCTCTTGCTGGGAGACGGCCCCAGGGACCAAAGTGCAGAGTTTGGGGAATGTTGGGTTGGGATCAGGAGGATCTGGGTGCTGGAGAGAGGACAGCTTTGGTGGGAAGGCTCCTGCAGGGAGAAGGGGGTTGGCTGGCACCGAAGGACCAGGGACCCCCTCCTCTGCCCCATTTCCTGGGGTCACCACCTCCCTGGTGGCTGTGGGGGCTCCTGGGGTCACCTTGTGGCTTTTAGAGGCTGTGTTGTTCCTGGCTGTGACCCCAGAGGCAGCTGGACAGACTCTTGGTCCCCACACCTCCCAAACAATTCGGGTTTTTTCCCTTTATTTCTGTTCCTTAGCTGAGAGCACTGAGTGAGGCTTTTCGGGAAGGGTGTTTTGAATTGTTCCCACGCGGGGTTAAAGCTCTGGCACTCGGGAAGGGGTGGGAGAGGACCGCGAGCTGCAGGAGGCTGTGGGATTCAAACCAGAGACCACTGAAATCCAGTGGGGTGGGAACGGACACAAACAAGGTCCCACTTCGTGCTGGGCACCTCATTCCAGGGCCGGGGGGCACCTGCAGGTACAGAAACCCCCAGGGGCAGGGCTGAGCCCCAAAAGGGAAATGCCAGGAGAGGCAGAAGAGGGTGAGGACGCTCAGCTCACCATCCCCTCCAGCCCGTCCCTGTGGGATGCTGACACATCCCAGCGCCACCTCCCACCCCAGCAGCCCTGCACGAGGGCAGCGCTGTCCCCCCGAGGGTGACCGAGGGTCACTCCGGACACTGAGTCCCTGTTTGGAGCAGAGCAGGGAGAGACAATTTCCCCAGAGCCCCTGCCGTGACTCAGGAGTTTGTGGTCTGTGACGGGTGAGTCAATGGGAGCGGGAAAAGCCTGGCTATTTTTAGGGCCACTGACATTTAAGGGGGGGTTTAACCCCTCTCCCTCCTCCCCCAGAGGCATCTCAGCAGTGCCTTGCTTGAAGAAGGAAAAAAAAAGGCCCTTTCCGAGGCAAACAGGTGCCAACCTCACGGGGCGGTGCTTCCCGGGATGAGGGGATGAGGGAAGCAGGATCAGGGTGACCGGGAAGGGGCTGCCGAGAGCCGCAGAGAGAGAGCAGGAGGCCACGCACAGGCAGAATCCCAGAATTGTTGAGGCTGGAAAAGCCCTCCGGGATCATCGAGTCCATCCATTCCCCCAGCACTGCCAAGGCCACCACTGCCCCATGTCCCCAAGTGCCACATCCACGTGGCTTTTGAATCCCCCCAGGGATGGGGACTCCAGCACTGCCCTGGGCAGCCTGTTCCAAAGCTTGACCACTCTTCTGGGGAAGAAACTTTCCCAAATACCCAACCGGACCCTCCCCTGGCACAGCTTGAGGCCGTTCCCTCTCATCCTGTCCCTGTTTCCCGGCTGCCCCCTCCTGTCAGGGACTTGTGCAGAGCCACAAGGTCCCCCCTGAGCCCCCTTTTCTCCAGGCTGAGCCCCTTTCCCAGCTCCCTCAGCCACTCCTGGTGCCCCAAACCCTTCCCCAGCTCCGTCCCCTTCCCTGGACACCCTCCAGCCCCTCAAGCTCTGCCTGTCACTTCCCCAAGCGCTCCGAGGTCTCTCTGCCCCCACTATAAACGCACATGGATCAAGCTTTAAAGCTCCTCACCGAGCCCTGGAGAGCTTTTCCAGAGTTTTCTTTCCTCCCGGGACTAAGGGCCAAGTGGCATCACGGCATCTCACGATGGCCTTGTCCCCCCGAAGCTCCCGGGACCCCTCTACCTGCAAAAGTGACATCCTGGGACTTGTCCAGCTTCCAGCCGGGCCTGGGGACAGCGCTGCCTCTGAGCAAAGCCACTCCCTGTGTCCAGGGGAACCACATTTAGGGTGGCCTGGGATGCACCCCACTGTCGGTCCCATCCTTTCCCCAGGGAATTCGGGTCTTTGGCACCTCCTCATGGGATAAGCAGCCTTTTCCCAGGGGTGCTCATCCTTCCCAGGGCTTGCCCAAAAAAAACCAGCCCCCATCTCCCCTTCCCCACCGTCCCGCCTTCCTGCTGGAGGTGAATTTCTTGTCCCGTCGCGCAGATTTAGCCACTTTCACGACGGCTAATCCATCCTCAGCTTGGAAAATTCCCTGGTTTCAGTTCATTTAGCAAAATATGAAGGTGTTCGGTGGTTTGTAGAGTTTGTATTTTTAGGGGAGTTGGGTTTTTTGGGGTTTGGGGTTTTTTGGGGTTTTTTAGTGTTTATTTGAGGTTTTTTGTTTTGAGGGTTTTGGTTGGTGGTTTTTTTTTGGTTTTTAGATTTTGGCTTTGGTTTTTTCGTGGGTTTTTTGTTGTTGTTGTTTTCGGTTTTGTTTTTGTTTTTTGTAGAAAAGCACCTCTGGATTACAACAATCTGAATTTTCACAGATCTTCCTGCACAGTCTGTTGCATTCCTGGGACACAATGGGGGGCACTTCATGTTTCGGGGATGAAAATCAATAGGAACTTTCGGGCTTGATGATCTCAGAGGTCTTTTCCAACCTTGACAATTCCACCAACGATGGGCAGGGATAGGTGGGACAGGGTCGGTTTGACAGCCTGCTTTATATTCCCTCAATACACTCCCAAATCCGCCTTCTGTGCAATTTACAGCAGCTCCTGATGCATTTCTGCTCCATGAACTTGCCAAGTTTCCCCTCAAACACTGAAAATCAACTGCACCCCACAGCAGGGAGCTCTCCAGGCCACCAACCACTGCCTGAGGAAGGAGTTTCTTCCTTTTCTCCCTGATTTTTGCCTTCACCTGCTTCCTGAAGGGTTTTTTTTTTTTTTTGCTAAGAGTTCCCCCTTTCCACACTGAACAGGAGACAGCTCCACATCTGTGCATGGTTTGGCCGTGGCTCTGGGTCTGTCTGAAGCGCTGCCCCAAAGCCACCGACGCTCCTGGGAACGTCTGAGCAATTTGTCAGCACGGATTCATTAAAAAAAAAAAACCCAAAACCCTAAAAACAACCAAGGAAAAATGCTGGGAATACTCCTGGTGTGTCTGCACAGGCAGATCCCACGGCAGCCCCTGTCAGCAGCACGGGTGAGATGAACGGCGTGGGATTGCTCCCAGCTCAGACAAATTAATCAGGGATGCCGTGCCGGGGTGAGTTCTGTCCCAAATAGATGAAGTGCAAGCTTGTAACATGCGCCGAGCTCCTCTGGAGCTTGTTTCACAAGCGCTTCCCATTTCACATGCACCCCTGAGGAGTTCTGCTTCCCCGAGCTCAAGGTAGGGATGAGAGGAAATCGGGGGAGTGCAGAGAGCAGGTGGTGCCTCAGCCCAGGCAGCGCCTTCTCCTCCGGCGAATCCTTGCACAAAGCACCGGGAATCTTCACCTGGTTTAGGCTGCAGATTCCAGGCTGGGTCAGGATGGATGGACAGCCCCAGCCAGGAATTGCCGTGTTCCTCTGGAAACACAAAATCACGGAGTGGTCGAGGCTGGAAAGAACATCTAAAGGTCACAAAATCCAACCATTAACCCAGCACCCCTGTGTTCACCACGAAACCACCCAGGAGCTTGTTTTCTCTCCTGCAAATCATTGACAAAGCTGCTTTCCCTTTCTCCCTGCTCCCACGCCACCCTTCTCCACCTCTCTCCTTCCCACACAGGACGATGTGCCCAGGGCTGTGTCTCCGGGGTGTCATTCCCCACCTCCTCCCCGGGACTCTGGTGCCAAAGAGGGAAAATTTCCAAGGAAGAGGAGGTTTTTTTTAAGGGTTCCCCAGGAGCACTGGGATGGAAGCAGTGACAGGAGCAGGGTTGGGACAGGAGGGCCAGGCCAGCAGCTTTATGTCCCCAAAGGTGCAGACACACAACACAACCCCACGTTCTGGGGAGCCCCATCAGTCCCTGAGGTGCTCTGCAAAGCTCAGGTGAGCAGTGAAAGTCACAAAGGCTGTACCCAAAGGGGCTAAAAGAGAGCTGGAGAGAGACTTTGGATGTGGGGGAACGGCTTCAAACTGCCAGAGGGCAGGGTTGGATGGGATATTGGGAAGGAATTGTTCCCTGTGAGGGTGGAGAGGCCCTGGCACAGGGTGCCCAGAGAAGCTGTGGCTGCCCCTGGATCCCTGGAAGTGTCCAAGGCCAGGTTGGATGGGGCTTGGAGCAACCTGGGCTGGTGGAAGGTGTGGAACTGGATGAGTCTTGAGGTCCCTTCCAACCCAACCCATTCTGTGACTCAATGATTTTGGTCAGTGATGATCTTTGGGCTGACTGGGGCAATGGAGAAAGGTTTCGTATCAGCCGCAGGAAAAGCCCAAGAGGACACCAGGGCTGGAGCCAGCTCAGCAGAGACATCACAGATATGTTTTTATGTTTGCTGTCTGACTCTCTGGGTTTTCCTGTCTTGGAAAGACCATTTCTGCTCCCTGACAGATCCAGCAGCTCCCGAGAGCGGTTGTGAACAGGAACAAAATGGTTCTTCCGGGCAGGTCTCACCTCGTGTCCCCGGGGTTGGTTATTCACTCCTCACAGGGCAGCTCCCAGCTTCCATCAGCTCTGGCCCTAATGACAGCTCTGCTGAGCTCTGGAGCCCTCCTCTCTCCCCATCCTCCAGCTCTCTGCATCTTCTGAGTGGAAATAACGCCAAACTGAGAAACGGGGAGGAGTTGTCACCACCCCCCTCTACGAGGCCGGGACAGAGAGGATGTTTTCCCACTCGAGGATGGTTTATCCAAGCCGCACGCACACGCTCTCGCACTCACACGCTCTCACACACACGGCACAGCCATCTTCTCACCGAGCCCTTGGGATTTTTGGCACTCCCTCCCACTCGCCCGGTCGTGCACAGCCCCACTTTCCAGCTGAAGTTGTTGCTGGAGGAGCTTCTTCGGAGGAGATGTGGATAAATCTCCTCACTGTTTTGTTTGCAGCAGAGCTGCTGGTGCTTTCCAGGGCTCCCAGGCTGGTTATGAGCAAATGGAAAACAGAAGGAAACCAAATCCCTGCCTCATTCATCCTCCATCCATCCATCCCTGCCCCTGCTGTGCCCCACGTGCTGCCAGCTTGGAGAGAGGAGCCTGGTCTTGTGGCCATCTCCAGCTCCACACGAAAAGCCTTCCATCAAACCAAGAGCTCTGCAACCTCTGCTCCCATTTCAAAGCCTCTTTTTTCCTTTTGCCGAGGATCTGGAGGGATGGGAGAAGTGTTCAAAGCGCAGAGTCGGTTCTGAAGTCCAAAGCTGGGCGAGCAAAAGGGGTTTTGTTTCATATGACGGAGCAGAGAGCCCGGGAACCTGCGAGGGCAACACCTCCCTGCGAATCAGGTCATTTATTCAGCGAGGGAAAAAAGCCTTCCCAAGGTTCAGAGCATTAGGGCAGGAATCAAAAAGCATTTGAAGGAGGAGGGAAAGCCAAGCCCTGGCTCTGCCATTCCTGCCCTCCCGCTGGATCCCCACGGCCCGGCAGGCACCGAGGGAGCCCGGGAAAATACTTCACTCTTCACACACCACTCCAAACCCTCAGAGCCGCCCTTTCCAGGGGGACCGGGGTCAGCTGCCACACTAAACTCCAAATATTTTCCTAGCTGGCAAATGAAAAAAAAAACCCCTCCGTGTGTCTGTGCCTGGCTCCATAGCCAACGTACACGGAATGATAAAGCCCCTGGCACGCATCTCGCAAGAGCTAATTATAGAATTTGGAAGCCAACGTGATAATATTTTCTTTAGATGTGTGGTGCAGATGTAATTACTTCTCCGGAGATGCCAGCCGCAGATGACGCAGGATGCCCTTATGTAATCACCTTTATTATGCAGCTACGGAAATTCTCCCTCCCTGGCCCATCCCCTCAGCTCCTTCTTTTCGTTCCTCGCCCCAAACTCTCTGTGGCTCGTTCAGAAGGCGATGGGGTGAGGTCCTCAGGCCAGCTGGAAGCACAACGGCAGCTCCAGGGAAATCCCGTTCCTGGGTTTCCCCATCCATCATCCCTCAGCGAAGGAGCAGAGGGAGTTGGTGGCTGGGAAAAGGCCCCTCTCCACCTGGTGGACTGGAAGGGGATCACGTTGGAGCCAGGTCTCCCCCATCCCTGGCTTGGACCAGGAGCCAACTGCTCCATCCTCCTGCTGTGGAGGAGCATCCCCTCCCCAAAACGGGCTGGGGGAGGCTGAGGATGCACAGGAAAGCTGCTTTGTCCCTGCAGGGTGAAGGCTTGGTGGGTCACAAATGCTTGAGTTGTTTCAAAGGTTGCTCCAGAGTGCAGGAGGATCTCCCAGGTGATCCACAAAGTCATTCCTGACAGGGCGGAATCACAGCGTGATCGCAGCCAAAAATGCTTCCAAAACAAGAGGGATTTTTGCCTGCAGATCCTTTCTGAGGTTCTCCATTTTGCCTGCAGATCCTTCCTGAGGTTCTCTATTTTGCCTGTGGGTCCTTCCCGAGGTTTTCCATTTTGCCTGTGGGTCCTTCCCGAGGTTTTCCATTTTGTTGCTTCAAAAAATCTCTCTGTCCCACTGCCCACAGGCCACTGAGGCCCGAGCCATGGGGATCTCCAGGCCAGAGGCTTTCCCCACCACCGGTGCTGCTCAGGGGGGACACAATCCTCTGGCATGGCCAGTAAAACCCTGCCTTGACCACAAATATTCAGGAAAAAGGGTTGATGAGCAGCCTGGAGACATCACCCTGTAGTGGCAGCACATCCTCTGGCTGTGCACCCCTCTGCTCCCACCCTCTTCCACCCCTCTTCCTGGCCAAACCTGGATCCTTCCTTGCTGTTTTTGAGGATCAATATGTGATGAGGAGGGGTGATTCCTAGTTCTGGGCCATCCTGATGCCACCAAAGTTGCAAATCTGGGTTGTGAAGGCTTTTCCTTCTTCTTTTCTCCGCACGGCATCCGAGCCGGGGCGTGGATTGAGGAGGATGAGCCTGGAGATGAACAAGGCTGAATCCTTCCGTGGCTGGGAAGCAGAGTTCAGAGAGCTGGGAAAAGGGAGAATTGGCCACACAGCCTAAAGAAAAGGAAGCCAGGGAGATGGAGATGGTGGCCGGAGCAGGACTGGAGGCAAAACCATCGGTTCACCCACTGGGGAAACTGGTTTCCAGTCATGGGTCAGTGCCAGTGACTGCAAAGGAATTTGTCCTCAGGGCAGGGAAGACCCACATTCCTCGGAGGACAGAGAGCCATGGGAGAGGCAGTAGCTGGGGGATGTGTTTGTAGCACTCAGGACATTTATTAACTGCAAACTCCAAATTCTCAGGAGCCCAGGGCCATGAGCTGGTCATGGATTCAGGTGGCATTTCAGCCCACGCCCATCTCCAGTCAGCCAAATCCCTCCCCGAGGGCCATGGACTGGGTCAGCTGGGTCCTTGTGGCCTGGAAAGGGACTGTCAGCCTTGAGCCCTACACAGAGAGGCCTGGAAGCCACCCCAGGGGTGCTCCAAGCTTCCTGCTCGGTCTTCCACTGCCCCTCCAGAAGTTCTTTCCCAAGACTTGAGGATTCTCATGCTTCTGCTTTTGCTGAAGCCACTCGGCCACCAATTCTTCCCCAGAGCAGAGGTTGGCTACGATGGAGTTGGAGATGGAGATGGAGATGACAACATGAGCACACACAACTTAGTCCCGAGCCCGGTGTTCCTCCCTGAAAAAAACCTCCCACCCTGAGCCAAGGGGGCTGTGCCGAATCCCTAAATCCCGATATGGACAGAAAGGGCACTTCCAAACAGGATCCTTGAGCTCCTGGTGGTTCCAGTGGAAATCTGCCCCTCCTGGCTGCAAGTTGGTTTGCTGCAGTTTATTGTGACTAGGCCTGGCCTGATGCTTTGGGACTGTGAACGGGAGGTTTGTTTCCTTCCTTCTGGATAATCACCCAAGGATGCCTAAGGAATGGTTTTAAGCTAAAAGATGAGAGATTTAGACTAAATATTAGGAAGGAATCGTTCTCTGTGAGGGTGGGGAGGCCCTGGCACAGGGTGCCCAGAGGAGCTGTGGCTGCCCCTGGATCCCTGGAAGTGTCCAAGGCCAGCTTGGACGGGGCTTGGAGCAACCTGGGCTGGTGGAAGATGTCCCTACCCATGGCAGAGGGTTGGAACTGGATAAGCTTTGAGGTCCTTTCCAATCCAAACCACTCCGTGACTCTGTGATTCCGTGATTCTCTGGCCCAGGCATTATTTGGGAAACCTGACAATTCACATCTTCCCCCCAGGCAGCTCAGACCTGACCCACCCCCCGAGGCCAAGGCACCCAGCACCCACACAAGGGGCTCTCAGCACCCACCCACGGAGATGCAGGAGCCTCTCCTGATTTATGGGAAGAGCTGGTCCCTGCGCCAGGCTGCGGATCGCCAGCATTGAGAGGCTTTGTCTGCCCTGTGCTGGTACAGGAGGAGACAGCTTAAACCAGCGGGGATGTTTTTTTCCAGAATAGGAAACCATCCCTCTGGATGACAGAAAGCAGAGTCTTTTGGCTTGTTCGTGCTGGCTCAAGCTGAGCAGGCAGATGCCATGGATTGGAGATGGAAAGTGTCCCCCGTTGCAGCAGCTGGCATCGGCCCAGCTTTTGGGGGTCAACCCAGCCTCAGGACCCCCTGCCATGCCCTGTGGCAGCTTGGAGAAGGTCCTCTCCCATCCCCAGCTCTGTGTGGGTACGAAGAGGTCTCACACAGGCTCAAATTATTCCGCTTAAGGAGCAGGAAGAGCCTCTCCCAGCATTTTAACTCCCAGACCAGTGGGATGTCGCTGTGCTGGTGAACCCCCAGGTGCAGAGAAGGTTTGTTTTACCACACAACCAGTTTCTTCTCGCAGAAATAAACTCTGGGTGTCATCCTGACGTTTCTTCTGGGAGCTCAGCCCCAGAGGCTGCTCAGGCCGTGCAGGCTGCTGGGGATTTTATCAGCTTTCCCAGCAGAAAGGTTGGATTTGCTGGCATGGCGTGGTCGTGCTCCCCCACCAGCCCCATCCTGCACGTTTGGCCGTGGTCCCTGTGATCCCTGCAGGACACCCACAACAAACCAGGCAAGGCAGCATCTCCCCACAAACACAGGGAAACCCTTGGATGTTCCACACCCGCTGACTGTCACAGAAAACGGGGCCTTTCCTCTGAAAACCGGCCTGGAAATATCTGCTTTAATAACAGATAGCGGGGGAGAGCTGCAAACAGAGTCTGGCGAAGAGATGCTGCAGGAATCGTGGTTTCAGTGTCCAGCCTGTGGGATGTCAGGCACTTACAGGCACAGTCAGTTCACAGCTGAGGTCTGAGCTGGGTTTAAGTTGTTGTGGTGCTGGTTGGAAAGCTCTGGAGGCCTCCAGCACAAATTCAGAACCGTCGTCATCGTTAGATGACATTGCCCAGCCAAGGCACTCAGACACCCTGGGATGGAGATGCCACTTCATTCATGACCTCAAAGTGTGTTCAGTATCCTGGAAACCCTTATTTAGGGTTATTTTCTGCTCCTCAAAGCTTTGAAAATGATCTTCCCTCTAACTGAAGGAGTCTGGGTGAAGAGAGGAGGGAGGCTCTTGCTCACATCAGGGTGTCTTGCACTGAAAAGCAGCTCCCCAGAGCTTTCAAGGAAGAAATCCCAGAGCAGGGAGCCGCTGTCTCTGCTCCCACTCCCATCTCCACCTCCGCCTCGCCGCATGCCTGAGCACATCAATGCTTTCCACCCCTGTTCCCTGGGGAATGGCCCGGGCCAGTGATGCTCCTTCAGACCTCACTGCAGTTTTCCTCCTCCTCTGATCAGTGCAGAAAACACTGAACCAGTCCTGCAGGTGCAGTCCAAGGACCTCAGAGAGCTTTGGGATCTTGGCATGAAACGGCTCCACGAGAATGGAAATCACCCTGCCAGGGGGCTGCCACTCCTGCAAGGAGAAGGGAAAAGAGAACAGAAGGACATGGGGAACAAAGGGTTTGGATTTTGGAAGAGTAAATTTTTCCTTTCCTCAAGAGGAAGAAGGCTTTGGGTGAATGTTCAAAGCCTCGTCCCCAAGACAGAGCGAGGCCATCGTGGCTGGGTGGGGAAGGCTTTTTAGGTGGGTAAAAACCTTCCCTACCTCAAATTCCTCATTGGAGCAAAACCAAGTTTTGAGAGCCTGAAATTCCCTATTTGAGAAAAAAAGTACTAAAAAAAAAGAGCCCAGCAGTCAGAGCCCAAAATTCCAGTTGAGCAAACCAAGCTGTCGGACCCTCAAAACTTTCTCTGTGCAAAACCAAGCTGTCAGACCCCAACATTCTCATTTGAAGAAAAACGTGCAGTCTGACTCCAAATTCCCTGTTTGAGCAAAACCAAGCCCCTGAACCCCAAATCCCTCTTTGAGCAAACCCCAAACCCTTTCCCTGTGCTGAGGGAATGGAGGGAGGTTTCCCTGGGCCACCAAATCTGGTGCTTCTCTGGGCCGAGGTTGCCATCGGGACCTCACTGGGGACGATGCCACAGCTGGCCCCGAGCATCTTCTGGGGGCAGTCACAGGGGTCACAGACGAGACCAGGGGTGAACCCCTCCTGATGGCCACATGGGGTTTGGGATGGCACTTTGGGCCGAGCTTGAAACCCTCCTGTCCTGGGACTCCAGCTGCAGTCCCAGGCTGGAGGTCACCGCAGGTGGTCGGGTCTGGGTGCCACAGTTTGACCTTGGCCACCCAAAAAGGGCAGAGCAGAGAAGGATAAACCCCAAAAAGGGCAGAGCAGAGAAGGATAAACCCCACAAAGGGCAGAGCAGAGAAGGATAAACCCCACAAAGGGCCGAGACCGAGCCCTGGTGGTCGCGTCCCATGGGGACAGGGAAGCGCGGTGGCCCGGGTGCGTCTGGCCGTGCGGGAGCCCCAGAACAAAGGGGTGCTGGCTGAGAACTGGGGGTCTCTGTTGGCTCTCAGAGCTGGTGGAGGTGCTCTGCTGGAGGTGAGTTGGGTGGGCAGAGAGGTTCCCGTCTCAGCCACCCCAGCCCTGGCTTGGAAACGGGAGCTGAGGGTTCAAAAGTTTACGGCCTGCCTGAGAGCGCCAGGAGCGCGGGTTATCCTGGAGTTTCCAGCGCTCTCCAAAGTCTCTCCTATCATGATTTATTCATCTGTGGGAAGCGCTAAGACATAACTCAGCTCCCAAAGGGAGCACGAGCACAGCCTCCACCAGCTGCAGCGTCAGGAAACCGCCCGTCTCCTGTGAGATCTGCCGAGCCTGGGCCCGCTGCAGCTCCCTGCCGGGCAGCCACGGGCTCCCGGGCTCCAGCAGCTTCCCCAAATCCCTGCTGGGAAGGGTCCACATCCCAGCAGAGCTCCTGAGCCAGCTCTGGTTATTATTGCCAGAGCAGTGGCAGGGATGGAAAGGGCTCTGTGTCTGCCTGGCTGCTTCCAAGGCACGCTCACATCCCCACACCGGCCCGTTTGCTGGAATTCTCTGCTTCTGGAGTTGAAGGGCAAAATTAAGAGCTTGAATCTCCACGGGAATGCATTTTGGTATAATTTACACCTTCCCCGTGCACCCCAGCAGTGCGTTTGGCCCTGGTTTAAATGCACATTACCCCACATTCGATTATTTTGGCATTATTGCTGTTTTACTGCTCTTGCTGTTATTTGCCCACCAACGCCGGCCCCGTTTGCGAGGCCCCTACCGGTGACTCCTTTGATCCCCAGACGTCCTGCCAATAGAAAATGCACTCGAGCAAATAAGGCTGAATTAGTGGTAGCTTCGTGTGGCTTTATTTCCCTCCCTCCACGACTGCAAATAACCCGGAGTAAGCGCTGAGGCTGGATGGCTCCCCACGGGAAGCCCGATCGCTCTCCCGCCGCAGCGCTGGCGGCTGGGAAAGCAGGAAAAGGAGCTCTGGACCATCCCGTGTCCCCAGGGCTCTGCTTTGAACGATGGAAAGGAAGGAGGGCAGCATCCAGGTCCAGCTTTTGGCCGGGTTGGACAGGGCTTGGAGCAACCTGGGAGAGTGGGAGGTGTCCCTGCCCATGGCAGGGCTTGGAATGAGATGATTCCCTTTAAGGTTTAAGGTTCCTTCCAGACTCTTCTGGGGTTCTATGGATCCATTCATCCCATCCATCCAGTTCTCTGCCCTTCTTTGAGAGCTCTTTGTAGCCTTTCATTTCAGCCAGGCAGCTGGGAAGCATCCCCAGAAGGATGGGAAAGTTGACAAGGGTCTCCTGATAGAAAGATCCCAAAATAACTGTTGGAGTGAAAATGAGCTGCTTGGAGCAATCCCCACTTGAAAAAAAAAAACCCCAAGCTGTCAGACCCCAAAATTCCATTTGAAATAAAACCAGCTGTTAGGGTCTCACATCTGTATTTATGAAAAAAAAGAAGCCTTGAGACCCTAAAATCCCATTTTGAAAAACAAACAAACGAACAAACAGAAAACAAAAGAGGCAGTCAGTCCCCAAATTCCTATTTGAGGAAAACCCAGCTGTCAGACCCCAAAATCCCTCTTTAGCCAGAATAAGTTACCTGATCCCAAAATCTCCATTTGAGCAAAACCAAGCCATCAGACCCCAAAATTCCCTATTTGAAAAGCAACCCAAACCCCAGCTGTCTGATCCCAAAATCCCTGTTTGAACAAACTGAATCTCAAATTCCTCATTTGAGCAAAACCAAGTTTTGAGAGCCTGAAATTCCCTATTTGAGAAAAAAAAAGTAGTAAAAAAAGAGAGCCCAGCAGTCAGAGCCCAAAATTCCAGTTGAGCAAACCAAGCTGTCGGACCCTCAAAACTTTCTCTGTGCAAAACCAAGCTGTCAGACCCCAAAATTCTCATTTGAAGAAAAACCTGCAGTCTGACTCCAAATTCCCTGTTTGAGAAAAAACAAGCCCCTGAACCTCATATCCCTGTTTGAGCAAACCCCAAAAAACCTTTCAAATCCACAAACCCCTATTTATGCAAAACCAACCCATCAGACCTCAAAAATCCCCGTTTGAAAATAAAAAAAGGCAAACTCCAAACCCTGATTTCAGGAAAACCCAGCGGCCGACTCCAAAGTTCCCAGCGAAGCTAAAACAAACCAGCAGCCCCAAAATCCTCCTTTGAGGAAGAGGGAGCCATCCCTTCCCGAAATCCCCGCCGGAGGTGGGCACAAAGAGTTAAAGCTCCTGCGGGCGCCGTGGCCAATCCCACCGAGCGAAGGGCAGCCCTTGGCCCCAGCCCAGCAGCAGGTTGCTCTCCGCAGGTATTATTTTGGACTTTTTCCCGGGATACCAAGCAGGGAAACAATGAATTTCGCGGCCGGCGGAGGATGGGGAGCTGCAGGACGCACCCCTGGGCTGCCCAGGTAAATCCCGGTGGGTGCCGGCTTTTTTTGTGGGATCTTTCCTTTCCTCTCCTTCCCCCTCTCGCTGGGTGTCTTTGTTTGGGGCCGGGCAGGGGAGGGAAGAGTTTTCGGTGGATTAATGCAGGGCTGAGCTGGTGGGACCCTTTGCAGGTGATTTTTTTGGGGGGGGAAGGACACAGAGCTGCGCTCGCCTCGGGGGTCGGAGCAGAGATGGGGTACGCGCAGCTGGGCGGCTCAGGGTGGGGAAAGCGGCGATTTCTCCCTCCATAAACTCGCCCTGGACTCAGCTGAACCCCCCCCAGCACCGGGACCTTGCACCCCAGCGGATTTTGGGGCATCGCTCTGGTTTAGCAGCGTTAATTCCGGCGGTGGGGACAAGGCACTGTCGGGACGAGCCACCATGGGGGCTCGCTCCAAGCGTGGTGTCCGGGGAGGAGCGAGCACTTCCCGGGCTGGCTCCGCGCCCAAGACATTCCTCGGGGCGAGTTAATGGTGAATCACGGCCGGGCTGGTGGCGTGGAGGGTGGGTGGCAGCCGGTGGAGGGTCCCCTCGTTGTCCTTCCTGCGGGGACAGAGGTTTGGGCAAAGTTTGGGGGTGGCAGAGCCAGGCAGGGCTCGTGGGGACTTGGAACCGCTCGGGGGGTGATGGCTCATCCCAAAGGGCAGGATCAGCCTTCCCCCAAAACATCCCGACCAGGGCAGGGGCCTAAATCGTGCAGGGGGATCTGGTGACAAAGAGGGG
>VZTA01018391.1:25775-46723 GCA_013398855.1 Mohoua ochrocephala
TGGGATCATGGAGCTCGGCTGGAGCAGAGGGGGTCACATCGGGATCCCGGAGATTTGGGATGTGGGGATGTGTGAGGATGCTCAGGCAGATGCTGGGGAGCCAGGCAAGTGCTCTGTGCTGGAGCTCCCTGTGACCAGGAGCTTCCCCATATCCCCTGTGCTGGGGACACCACGGGCTCAGCCGGCAGCACCTCATCTCCAGCCACCTTCCCAAAAGGCTGGATCAGTGCAGGGCTGAGCCGGGGGGACCCTTTCCAGGTGATTTTTGGGGATGGGACGTACCTGCTGGGCTGTGTTTGCACCAGGGGGTCAGAGCAGAGATGGGGTGCACAGAGGTGAATTGTTCAGGGTGGGGAAAGCTCACCCTGGATCCTGCTGGCGGCCCCTCAACAAGGGGAAACTGAGGCACGCAGGGCTGGGATGACCCCAAGAAGTCCAGCCCGTGGCACGGGGCATCCCAGACCCTCAAGCCCGCAGCCAGCACTGAGGCTGCTCCATCAGACTGCCCTTCTCCTGTGTTGAGGGAATTGAGGGAGGTTTCCCTGGGCCACCAAAGCTGGTGCTTCTCTGGGCCGAGGTTGCCATCAGGACCTCACTGGGGACGATGACACAGCTGGCCCCGAGCATCTTCTGGGGGCAGTCACAGGGGTCACAGATGAGTGACCAGGGGTGAACCCCTCCTGATGGCCACATGGGGTTTGGGATGGCAGTTTGGGCCGAGCTTGAAACCACCTTGTCCTGCTGCCCCTTGGGATGCTGGGGACAGGTAAGGCAGATAAATCATGGGAAATCCTTCCTATCTGCCTTTGGGTGCATCCGGGAGGACGCCAGCCTGGATCCAAACCCAGGGCTCTGAGAAAAGAGGGGGATAGGGGGAAAAATCCCCCTGAGGATGAGGACTCTGGCCAGGGGAATGCTGGTGGATAGCCCCAGCGTGGCTTGCAAAAAACTCCATGGCAGGATAATTCCTGGTGGAAAGGACCCTGGGAGCTCTCTAGGCCATCTTGCTGCTGGTGGACCCTGGCTGGTCCATTCGGGGCTTGAAAACCTCCAAGGATGAGACCAAAAAGCCTCCCTGGGACTGTAGAAATGGACCTTGTCACATCACCACGTCACCTGCTGAGGTTTCTCTGGGACTTTGCTCACCTCGCTGCAGCCTCCAGAATAATTTTGATGTCTTCCCTTGCTGGAACAGCTCAAGACTGGTGCGGCCTGCCAGGTGCTTGGCTTTTAATTCCCCTCAGCCTGCTTTTTTGGATCCAGAAAATCCTGTGGATTGAAACTGGGAACACCCTGAGATGAGGAGCTGGGGGGAAGGTGGGCTTGGGACAGGTGGAGCAGCTCGTTCAGGATGAGCAATAACCATGCCCAGATTGATTTACTGATTATTTCACTGTCCATAAGGGGTTCCCGGGAAGCTGTGGCGAGTGTCCATTCCACGAACACCCTCGGGGAGTGGAGAGGGAAGGAGGGACAAGCAGGAGGACACGGAGCCAAGGCCATGTGCTCCACAGTGCAGATTGTGGCCGTGCTTTGCCATGTCCTGCCACATCCTGGGGGATGGGGACAGCGTGGCAGTGGACTGTGTCCTGAAACACAGCGACCAACCGAGGGAGGAAAACTGATAACAGAGTGGGAGGACTGGCCAGGGAAGGTGGAGCAGGCTGCACTGTTCAGGCTTTGTCGGGGAGAACAATGGGGCCTTTATTGGGGAAAGGAGGTGGCGGGGCTGGCAGGGACAGTTTGGTACACAGAGAGTCCCTTGGCCAGCTGGGGGACGGGGCACTGGCATGTGGGGTGGGACAGTTTGGTACCCAGTGTCCCCCTAGCCAGCTGTGGGGGCAGGGAGCTGGGATATAGGGTGGGACAGGTCAGTACACACTGTGTCCCTTGGCCAGCTGGGGGGGAGGAGGAAATGGGAAATGGGAGATGGGAAATGGGAAATGGGAGATGGGAAATGGGAGATGGGAAATGGGAAATGGGAGATGGGAGATGGGAGATGGGAAATGGGAAATGGGAGATGGGAAATGGGAAATGGGAGATGGGAGATGGGAAATGGGATGGGACAGGTTTGTAACCAGTGCATCACTTGGCCAGTTGCAGGGACAGGGAAATGGGCTGGGACAGTCTGGTGCCCATCCTGTCCTTTGGCCAGAAAGTGAAACGAGGAACAGGGATATGGGATATGGGAAATGGGAAATGGGAAATGGGATATGGGATATGGGATATGGGATTTGGGATATGGGATATGGGATACGGGATACGGGATACGGGATATGGGATATGGGATACGGGATATGGGATGGGACAGACTGGTGCCCATCATGTCCCTTGGTCAGAAAGTGAAACAAGGAACAGGGATATGGGATATGGGATATGGGATGGGACAGGTTGGTTCCCAGAATGTCCCTTGACCACAGCTGGAGGAAACTGGGACACGGTAGATGGGACAAGGGACAGGCCAGTTTGGTACCAAACATCCTCTGGTGGTGGGGCTTGTCCCCCAGCTGTCACTGTGAGCCCCACAAATGCTGACATGACTCTCCTTGACGTAGGTTTGGATTCATGGCCACCCCCCAGTCCTTCGTCATCGGGAATGGCAGTGGGTGGTCTATGAAAGGTTCTGAGGACCCTGGGGACCCTCACGGCTGAGAGTGAGGAGCGTCCCATGCTGGGGACATCCTGAATCAAGCGCTGCCACCCACTCCAGAGCAGAGGAGCTCTGGGGATGGAGGAATCCGTCACCCTGCGGGCTGTCCCTTGGCAGCTCAACAAGAGCTCCCCCGAGGAGCCGCCTGGGTCTTTTCATCTCATCTCTTTTGTTTCAGGCTTATTATGTAAATAGCTGATGCGGCCCCCATAATGAGAAAGTAGTTTCCCAGAATACAAAAGGCTGTAATTATCTCATTAGCAGGCGGAAAGGAAAAGGAAATGTTTCTAAGCCGGCTCGCTTTTATTTCCCACAGCGGCCCCAGGAAGCGCAGCCCCCAAAACCGGGACCTGCCTGCCCCTAATCCCGCCACCCCCTCCTGATGCTGCCACGTTTTCAGGAGAGAAAAGCAAAGTGTGATCCTCCTGTCTCAGAAATGGGTTTGTACCGGGAGGGCCGACAGCTTTTAACTGGGCCCAGTTATCCAGAGGATGCTGCAGGTCCCTGCGCAGACCCCTCAGTGCTCTCAGGTGCTGGCACAGGTGTAGCTGGAGAGTGAGGGGGTCACAGAGGGTCAGGATGGTCCCCACCTTCCCAAATTGGATGTTCCTAGGCAGGACTACCATGCTGGGTAGTCCAAGTCTAACCTCACGTTACTCAATATTGTGTCCAAAAGTAAATCCAATCGCAAATCCTTTGCACAGAAGGATGGAAAATGTGCAGACACACAGCAGCCCCATGGCCCAAGAGGTGTCTGAGGGTGGCTGCAAGAACTGGCCACTACTTGACCCTCCAACCTGCCTTCCTGGGTTTGCTTTTTAGCTCTGAGTGAGGGAAAAAGAACTGCAGTACAGGGACAAATGGGAAGAGAGAGGCTTGTGTCCCAGGGAAGGAGCAGAAGTTGTTCTTCTGACTTCATTTGGCTTTTGGTTGTGGAAAAAGCCTGTGGTTGAAAAGCTCGAGATCTGCGTGTTTTTGCAGACAGGTTCAAGTGCGTTCGTGCCGTATTCCAGCGGTGGAGGAAAACCTGGCAGCCACTGAGCCAGGACTGGGGGGAAAGGAGTTGGAGGAGGTGCAGAAAAGAGCCACAAGAATTACTCGAGGGCTGGAAAAAATGCCTGTGAGAGACAAGAAAAGCTCATTCTGTTCCCCTCTTCAGACTGAGCAACTTGAGAAGGGCGTAGGAGAACAGGAGGTGCCGGGGCACTGGAGCCAGGTAGGAGGGGAGCCGTGGTGTCCCTGCCTCTCAAATCAATCCCAGTGGAAGAGCTCTCAGCCAGGTTTGGGTCCAGCACGGCCATAAGGAGGTGGCACACAACACACAGGAGGCAGAGCAGGAGCTGAGTGGCCTTTTTGGAGGATGTGATGTGCAAGGAAAGGCGAGGGAGAGGAAGAGGGATGTGACTGAAACCCGCACCTGAAACTAAGAGGACAAGAGGAAACAGCTTCTAAACAGGAGGGGTTTACACTGGATATTAGGGAAAATTTCTTCATGGAAAAGGTTGTCCAGCCCTGGAGGGATTTAAAAGCCATGTGGATGTGGCACTTGGAGCCATGGGTCAGTGGTGGCCTTGGCAGTGCTGGGGGAACGGTTGGACTCCATGGTCTTGGAGGACTTTTCCAACCTGAATAATTCTGTGATTCCGAGCACAATTGCAAATCTTAGGTTTCAGTGGTGGTTTTTCCCCAAGGGCTTGTTAATGCCTCACTGGACACAGGTGGTTTTGCTCCCTGCAGGGTCTGTGTCTTCCCTGCTAACCCATTCCTGTCCTTTCCTCCCCTCTCCACGTATCTTCCTGGAAGAAGCCGAAATCATCACGGCCATTCTTTTTCCACCCTTTCTAACCCGTTCCACCACCCCAGGATGTGTTGACTTTTTCTCCTCCAGCCAAACCAACCCCTTGGCAGCACCGCCAACAAACTGGCCGAGCCAACCCCGAGCCCTGAGCACGGGGCAGGTGTAGTCCCTACCCCCCACAAAAACACCAGAGCAGAGCCCAGGTTTGCGGTGTCAGTAATTGCTCGCTCGTTAAAGCCGACGCAAACAAACCTGACTAATGAAGGTCAGGGACACACCTGTTACCGCAGTTGGCAAGGGAGGGGGGGAATTTTTGACCTTCAGATGCCTTTGCTGCCCGTGCTGCCAGCGCCACATGCCTGGGGTGGCGCGTGTGCCAAGGCCCTGCCTTGCTCTGGGGCTCTTTGCCGGAGCTCTCCGTGCCCAAGACCGATGATTGATTCCCTTCTCCCGTGGCACGGTGCCGAGGTATGTCTGTCTCCCGAAGGCCTTTGTTAGGAGAGTGTTAACAATTAACCTCCTCAGGCAGAAACAGAGCCAGGCCTCCGTAATTCAGCCGTAGTTAACCATTCAGCTGCTTATCTCAGAGCGATTTTTCTTCTTTTTCACTGGAAGGCATTCGCTGAATCGTTTGGGTAGAGCAAGTGTGAAGGCACAGTTGTTATTTTACAAATTACGGTGTTTGCAATGACATCCAGGAGGGTCCTGGAGCTGCGGGCATGGCGGGGAACCACGGTAAGAGGCGGACGTGCAGAGTTTGCCCCCCACAGCTGGGGAAAAGGACATTTCACCCGAGATTTTCTGCGTCGGGCATCAAAATATTGCTGTCTCCGAGGCGAGGCTGCTGCAGGAAAGGCCAAGAGCTGGATGAGATGGGGACATGGTGCAATGTGGAGTGTGTGGATCCCCGGTATCCCTGGTCAGAGAAGGCTGACGGTACCGATGAGAAATGGCATCTTTCCTTGGTATGGAGATGCCTCCCAGGAAGGGAGCCTTGAGTCAATCCAGGCAGGCAAAGAAAACCTTTTTGGCTTTTATTAACATAAGAATGGTGGGAAATGGGACCTCAGCTCAGTGTTTGATCTGGAGGGGTTTTCTTCTTTGTGTCTGCAAGAAAGTCCCTTCACTCGAGTTCCCACTGTAGCCACGGGGACACTTTTGCCCCTCTGAGGTGGCTTGGGGGGTCTCTTCCAAGCCCAGCCATGCTCAAGGGTGACTCTTCTTCCCTTCTAAAGGAGGAATTGGGAATGAAATGCTGGCAAAAGCAATCCACTTGGCTTCCCTCAGCCTCCCTGTGCTCACAGGCAGGCTCGGCACCCTTGGGAATCAGCCACTTTTAGTTCACGTTCCCATGGGAGGGAGGCAGTTATCATGGAATCATGGAAGAGTTTGGTTTGGCAGGGACCTTGAGCCTGCCATGGGCAGGGACACCTTCCACCATCCCAGGGTGCTCCAAGCCCCGTCCAACCTGGCCTTGGACACTGCCAGGGATCCAGGGGCAGCCACAGCTTCTCTGGGCACCCTGTGCCAGGGCCTCCCCACCCTCAGTCAAGAATTTCTTCCCAGTATCCCATCTAACCCTGCCCCCTGTCAGTTTGAAGCCATTCCCCCTTGTCCTGTCACCACAGAGACGATGAGATTTAAGGAGTAGAAATGTCCCAGGGAAGTTTTTAGTCACACATTCCTTCCTTCAAACCTGGGAGGAGAAGAAACAACCCTCCTCCTGTGTGCCGGAGCGTGGCAACGCTGTTCCTGTGCTCAAAATTTGATTTCACAGTTCGGCCGAGAAACAACCCCTGTAAAACCTGACCGGGAACTGGAGCTGGCCAGAAGATACCAACCCAAGAGTTGTTGTTCTCAGAAAAAAAAAAATGGCCCTTTTTGGCAAACAAAGCTGTACTGTCAGGGATCTGTTGGCACTTCTGGAATCTCCTCAATAACATATTTGTAACACTTGTCTGTACGCTCTGTTTATCAGATCCCGGGTTTGCAGTAAACATAAGCTAAGAACAAGGTTTTTCTTTTCGGAATATTTTCTTGGATGATTCCCAGCTAAAAGAAAACGCTTGTTGTTGTGTTGGCCTTTTTTTTTTCCTCCTTCCTTTTGGAAGGATCAAACTTTCCAGTGACCTCATCCTGCCCTCAGAGAGTCAATGTAAATGTGCAAATGTCACCGTGAAATTTACCCAGTGAGGGAAGAAGTAACCTGGATTTCTCCCTTGCTGGCTGGGGAGCACTGCAAGGAGACGATGCCACTTCCTTGTCTGCAGCTGAGACCTTCCAGCACATCCCTCCCGCGGTGCCTGGTGTCCCATAAAAAGAAATCACAGCCTATAAAGATTCCCAAAGTCACCGAAAAGCAGGTTATTCCTAAATTAGCAGGACAAAAAGTCTTCTCTTGACTCATAAAATCCAAAGGCACTGTTGGTTGAGTGCGGCTTCGGGTGGGTGTTCTCCACCCTTCCTCATCACTCCACAGCCCAGCCAAGTGTCCAGGTGCTCAGCAGGCACCTGGATTAACCCCTGGGCATTGTGGACTCATGAGCTGTCAGTGATGATGTCCTTTGGGAAGTGTCTTTAGGGTGTGATGGGGTCATGAGCCCTTGAGTGCTGCTCAGAGCACCGGAGGAACACGTGTCCAAATGTCACGTGCCAGATACGTGACCAGACCCCGCCGCTTCTTGCTGCTGGCACGGGTTTTATCACTTGTGACCAAGAAACACTCATGTTTTGACTGTAGTGGATCCCCAGACGTGCTCACGTGATCCTCCTTTACTGCCTGGTCTTTAGACTCTCATCAGGGAACGACGTGAGATCATCTGCGGGGGACAGAGGTGCAAACTGCAGCGTGTCCTCAGCAGGGACGACAGAGCGTTCTCTTAATGCTCATTGCTCCATGAAATCCCAGGATGGGTTGGGCTGGAAGGGACTTTAAATCCCATCTCAACAGCTCCGTGTCCTCTCCCTCTGGCACAGCAGCTGCCACATCTGCCACTCGGGCTGTACTTCGGACAGGGCAGGATGCTGGGAAAGGGGGAGGAGAAGCCTCCAGAAACGCAGTTTAATAAAAGCAAAGTTGAGCAGCGCAGACCCTGCTTTAACCTTTTTAATTCTTTCTCCATTCCATTATTAGTGCAAATAGCAAGGCCCTCTGAGAACCCACGTGGGAGCTGAGCTCCAGACCTCAGCTTGCTACCCAGGGAAATAAATCCAGCTCTCCTGCTTTACTCAGGGAGGGCTGAATGAACATCCCCACCCCAAGGAGAGGGAAAACCCCACTGAAATGGGGATTTTCTCCATCTTCCCTTCCTGCTGGTCCTGCCTGACCTCTGCCATCCCTGAACCTCTCTCCAAAGGGGGCATCACTATTTTTATCCCATCCACAGGGAAACCTGCACCTTCTGCTGCCCTTAAGTCCCGCTTTAGTCCCCACACTGCCAGGATGGTTTATCCTGGAAAACCTGGAACCGAGGGGGCCTGAGACAAAAGAAAAGCATCCGTTCTGGCCCATGGGGACTGAGTCAATGAACTCTGGAGGGCTGGGTGGACACTGGTCAGCTGAGTGTCCACAGCTGTCCATGAGCCACTGACCCTGCTCCTCCAGGTTTGGTTCAGTCACCAAAATTTTCAATGCACCTTCTCCCTTCCTTCAGGTAATGAGATCCTTGGCTGGTACGGGTTCAAATTCTCCATTATTCAATGAGGCAACAAAAAAAAAAGTTGTTGTGGGTCTTTTATTTCCTCAAGTAAGATTTTACACCTTTGTGTAAAAGCTGGTGAAGAGCACCTAGATACGTGACAATTGATCCCAAGGATAATTGCTCCCAGGACAACCCTTGTCAAAGGCAACTTTTGAAACCAATATTTGCATGTTATCCATGTCCCCTGGCCTAGTTTTGGCCAACCCAAGGCACAGCCTAAGCAAGAATCAAACGGAGAAGGGGAATAAAGATTTAAAAGAAAATTCAGGATGACACCTGGACAAAAGCATCTTTTTAAAAGCTCAAGTTCAGGCGAGCAACAATCCCAAGGAAGAGATGGGAAGTGTCTTGCTTAAGCCGTGTGATGTCATCCCCCAGGGATGTCCTGGAGGGAGGGAGCACTTGTATGAGGCAGGACCAGGGATGGAGACCTTCCATCCCCCTGGGAACACAAACTCGTTCAAACCTGGGAAAAGTGACAGAAATAGCTCAAGCTTGGGAACAGCAAATGGTTGTATCTCACCCATGCCATAGATCTGTGCCTACTAAAATCCACGCAACCCATTCCCCTGGGAACCACAACTCTTGGATGGAGAAGATTAGGAGCTCTTTTGGCGAGCAGTGGGTGGGATTTGGGGAATGCTGCTCCTCCAAGGGATCTGGGCGTCCCAGAGAGGAGGAGAACCCCGTCACTGAGACATGATTTTGATCAGCAAAGGGCACGGCAGAAAAAAAGGCATCTCTTTAACAACCCTTTTCCCTCCTTGTCCCAGTGCCACTGAGCTGTGCCTCCACCTCACCCCTACGCTGCCATGGCCACGCTAGAGACGCTGCCCGTCCTCAGTGACCCGGCCTACCCCAGCCCGGAGAACTTCCACGGCTTCGCCCCCCGCTATTCCCAGACCATCCCCAAGAGCGCCATGGGGAGCGTGGGCAGCGGAGTGGCCAACGACCAGGAGTTCGCCATGAAGAGCGTGGGCACCCGGACGCAGAGCAGCGGCCGGCAGACGGAGGGGCCCCGCAACGGCTACTCCGCGCGGGAGATCTCCAACCGCTACTCCGGCGAGGAGAAGACCTACAAGTCGGAGAAAGTCTCCAACTCCCTCTACATCAACGGCGACCTGCGCAAGAGCGAGAAGGTGAAGATGGACATCTGCGGCAACGTGACCACCAACAACGAGAAGAACCTGCCGCCGCCTCCCCAGTACCGAGAGCCCAGTAACCCACCAAAGATTTTGCCAATCTCCGGCAAACTAGACCAGGTGAGAACCTCCTGGAGCAGCTGGGTGGCCATGGCACATCTCTGGAAGCACAGACCAGGAGGCCTTGGGTAACGGTGCAATCCTGATGGTCTCGTTCTTATTTCGTACATTTTTATGTAGCGATGATATAATTCTTATGACTTTCGGGGGGGTTGTTAGTTCTTGAGGAACCCAAGAGCATGACCACAAGTCTTCCACACACAGCTCATTTAAGCCTGTATTTAAGTCACTGGCTATGCCTACCTCCCTGAAGGATGGGGAAGGAGCTGGAGTTGGCTCCAGTTTCAGTGGGTCCAGCATCTGAGTCCCACTCTTATGTTTTGTGCCTTTTATAGGCAATTTCCAACCACTCATTGCCACCTAAAGCTGTTGCTTGAAGGCAGCCATGAGCATCTGTTCACAATCCCAGTGCCCCTCGTGAGGGACAAGGCTTGGGAACTGCCCCTGTAAACGTTATCTCCCAGCCCAGCCCAGTCCTTGTGGCTCGTGCTGGCTTCAGGGAGCAAAATCTCCCAGGCCTGGAGGAGTGGAGCCCCAGAGTGTTTTATGTCGCCTGCTGCTCTGCTCCAATGACTTCCATAATTTGTGTCCAGCATTCTTTCTGCAGCATTTGGTGGCCTTTTCTCCTGGGTCGTTAATCCCACAGCCGCTGCAGTCCATCTTCAGTCTCACACTTGGTCTCCAACCCCCCAACCTGTTCACTGGGGCTTGTTCTGTGTCTCCTAAAAGGCATTTTCATAACACCTTTGCTTCCTCCAGTTTAATTCTCACCTAAAATCCAACCTGCACCAGGAGACACTCAATCCCATTTTAAGGAAATTTTTGTTTCTAATGGTGCATTGATGGGGTGAGGAACGTGCAAGGCTTTAAAATCCTTTCTAAATCCCTCACAGCTGTGCTCCATCGTCCCCCAGCATTGCTTAGGCCCACAGAAAACACACATTTCAAATGAAGAGCAGCTCCAGCAGGTTCCTTGCCTGGTCACAGCAGCTCCTTGCTGGGGTCACAGCTCCTACCTGCTCCTGTCCGAGGATAAGCAGGACACGAGGTCCCCACAGGCACAGGTCACTGCTGGCAGAAGGGAGATGTGATGCTCCTGAGGCAAAAGGGCTGCTAATCCAAGGGTTCGATTCAGCTTTCAGCCAAAGGGCAAGAAATAATCAGCCAAAATCAGAGTTATTTTGCTCAGGTCTGGCAAGCAAGGGGCAGCCCTCCTTGTAAAGAGTGCTAAGAGAACCCAAGGAGTATTCTGGGCAAAAATCATGGAGGTTTGGGATAAGTTTAAATGATTTCCTTTCAGCTGGGGCAAGGGAAGGCAAAGTGTTGCCCTACGAGTGACCACAGGTCCCTCACGTGCAACCCCAAATGGTCCAGGGTGTAACAGGGTGGGATAAGGAGGCAGCCCAAGCTGCACCAGCCCCACCCTGTGCCGACGTGTCTCTTTTGTGTGTTGTCACCGAGCCTCCTGCTGTGTTTGATGCGTGGTCCTTTTTCCTTTTTGCAGAGCAATGAGCCCTTAGTTAGACCCTCAGCCTTTAAACCAGTAGTTCCTAAAAACTTCCATTCCATGCAGAACCTCTGCCCGCCACAGAGCAACGGGATGGCAGAGAACAGAAAGAGCTTGAACCACGCCAACAGCAATAGCCCATCCGCACCCAAGGGTGGACTCGACAAGAGCAGCCTTAACAGGACTACAAACCAAGGGGGGGGGCTCTCGGATTCGGGCCGTAACTCGCTGACGAGCCTGCCCACCTACGGGACGGGCTACAGCCAGCACGTGGGCCCCATGAGCGCCTCCACGAGCCACATCAACCGCATCGGGACCACCTACGTGGAGAAGAACATCGTGGGATACAACGGGATATCTACCTCAGACAGCGGGCGGTCCTCGAGCAAGAGCACCTCGTCCTTCAACAGACTGAACCATCTCAACGAAACGATGCCTTTCCACTCGCCCTCGACCGACGACATCATCCAGGACCTGGAGGACCGGCTGTGGGAGAAGGAGCAGGAGGTGCTCCAGATGCGGAGGAACTTGGACAAGAGCGAGGCGGCCATCTTCCAGGTGTTCGAGGAGAAGCAGAAGATCTGGGAGAGGGAAATGGAGGACCTGAGGCAGAACTACGCCAACAAGTTGCAGCAGGTCTCCAAAAAGGCGCAGCGGGCTCAGCAGGCTCTGCAGCTCCAAATCTTCAAGCTCCAGCAGGAGAAAAAAAAACTCCAGGACGACATGGGACAACTCCTCCAGCAACGAGAGGAGCTGGAGAAGAAATTCGTGGCTTTCAAGAAGGAGCAGGCTGAGTTTCTCCCAAAGATCGAAGAGACCAAGTGGGAGGTAAGAGCGTTGCTGTAACGGACCTTGAGTGAGGCTTCCATCGTGGGGTCTGGTGACCCAAAGTACCTCCCACGTGCCCTAAGTGGAGCCCACAGGTAACAGCCATGGGTTGGTGGCCTCCAGGTAACAGGTGACACTTGTCACCTCACTTGTCTGAGTTCCAGGCCTGTCGATTTCAGTTAAGCTAAAATAAGCACAACTTTTTGTGCACACTCCCCTGTGCTGGTTAATAATTTGACTTCACAGTCTGGTCACTCCAAGCCGTGACATTCAAATCCAGTTTCAGGGAACACAGGTCTTTCCACATCGGTACTTGTGCCTGCCAAAAACGGGCTTAAGTCTATTTTAATTAAATTCTTTTACCATTTGCATTTGGGCAAATCCTGAAACCGCTTTTCAGATATTTGATTTTTTTTTTAAATTGAAGATATGAAAGCGACTGAGATAAGAATGATATCGATAGCCATGTCTACCTCACGCTCTCCATTGTAACACACTGTTTTCAGTTGTTAATAAGTTTATCTCTCTTAGAAAGGCAAATTCCTCTTTGTCGTTCTCCTGCTGAGTCCTACATAACTTTTTCCTACTGTTTCTATTTTTAGAACATTTTATCAGGGTCTGTTTGTATAGCCAGTGCTAACATACCCTTTTTTTCAGCTTGATCATGTGAAGAATTTTAATCCTTCCATGCACAGGCTAGAAACTTTAAATTTATTAAGAGTGCAGAGGCAAAACACAGCTCTAGAATCAAGAAGACCTTATTCTGTTAATCCTGATGGAAAGTCAATGAAGCTGGGATTAATTAGGCTCTGAAATGTGCCATTTGCAGATGTTCTGCAGAGCTTATTAGAGGCTTGTTGTAAAACCTCTGCAAGATAAATCCCAGAACGAGCAGACTGTATTGTCCCTCCTCTGACCAGCAGTTCTGCCCAGGTCTTTTAAGGGACCTTAAAGCCCATCCAGTTCCATGTCCCTTCCATGGGCAGGGACACCTTCCACTAGCCCAGGGTGCTCCAAGTCCCATTCAATGTGGCTTTGAGCACTTCCAGGGCTCTTTAGGAGTCTTTGGGAAGGAAGGCATCATAGGATGAGCAAGTAAAATCTACTTATCTGCCTCCTGTCCAACGCTCCCAGGTCTTGGGGGGAACCCGGGCGGTCTCTGGGTCTGAGATGTTTCTGTCTAAGATTTGTTCAAGGTCCAGATGCCATTGAGGTAAACTTTGTGGGAAAACTGCAGCTGAGAATATTTGGGATTGAGCACCGTGGGTTTGTGGGTGGGGGAGTAAGATGAAGGCAGGAGGGAAGCGTCGCTGGTGGGGAGCGCAGCACTGCGCTTGTTCCAGCTGGGAACAGCATCAGGTCCCTGAAAGCCAGGAAAAAACACAGAGGTGGGGACAACCTCTGGGTCTGTGGCGTGGTCTGAGTCCCGGTGAAGGCTGGGTCCCTGAGCAGGGTCGTCTCACGGGCAGTGCAGGGGACAAGCAGCTCCTCGCTGCCGTCTGCCAGCCTCACGGGTGCTCTCCCCACAGGTGTGCCAGAAGGCAGGCGAGATCTCCCTGCTCAAGCAGCAGCTGAAGGACTCCCAAGCCGACGTCTCCCAGAAGCTCAACGAGATCGTGGGACTGCGGTCGCAGCTCAAGGAAGGTAAGAACTTCCTACGGGAGAAAGAGGAGCAGATCCTCACCCTGAAGGACTCCTACAGCTCCAAGAGCGTCAACCTGGAGATCTGCGAGAGCGAGCTGCAGCGGAAGATGAGCGAGGTCCAGGTGCTGAGGGAAAAACTGAACCACTGTGAGCTGGAGGTCTCCGGCCTGAAGCGGACACTTGCCAGCATGGCACCTGCAGGGCCTTTTGGCGGGGACCTCGGGGAGAAGCTGCGGGACCCGCTGGCCTGCGAGAGCGACGAGGCCAAGATGCAGCGGCAGAGCGAGGACAGCGTGAACACCCTGCGCAGGGAGGTGGAGCGGCTCCAGACGGAGCTGAAGCTGGAGCGGCAGCAGCGGGAGCAGCAGGTGATGGACTTCGAGGAGGAGCGGCGCACGTGGCAGGAGGAGAAGGAGAAAGTCATCAAGTACCAGAAGCAGCTGCAGCTGAACTACGTGGAGATGTACCAGAAGAACCAGCTCCTGGAGCACAAGGTCAACGAGATGAACACGAAGACCACCAGCCCCCCGCACACCGAGGAGAAGAAGACGTGGACTCCCTCCAGACTCGAGCGAATAGAGTCCACCGAGATCTGAGGAGGGACCGAGGTGACGCGACGGAATTTTTTATTGCTGTGCATGTACTACCTACTCAAGCCGGTGATCTTCCGAAGGATAACGCGCTCCCGTCGGAGCGGTGTGAGCGTGCTCCCACCAGGCTCCGTCACCCTTACTCTCCACTTCTGTGCTCTGTAGGTAAAATAACTGTGGATGTGCGTTGGTTTTCTATCAATAATGCGACATCTCGTCTGGGTTTTTTCCTAGTACAGCTGGTGAGGGTCAATTGGCTCTTTTGTAATCTGCCCTGACTGTTACTTCACTAGAGGCTGCCACCCCCTCTCCTACAATTCACCCTTCTTCGGTTGGTTGTTTTGGAGGGTTGCATTCGGTTTCTTTGGTTTTCCAAGCATTTACGTGCAGCAAAACAGTTCAAAGTGGCAGGTTTGTTGTTTTTGGGGGTTTATTTTTTCCAGGACGTTTTTAGCCACATTGGCTAATGGAGCAAAGCTCTCGGGATCACGAGCAAACTCAAGTGTTCTGCATCGAGTATCCTGTCTAGACGGTGGTCTTAGTGAAGTCAGTGCGAGCTTGGCCACTGATTTCAGTGAAACCAGACATATCTCTACCAGACGACTCCCTCTCGCCCCGGTTGCGAGAGGTTAGGACATCCTTGAGGAGCAGGATGGCCTGTCCTGGTAACAGAAGCCAACAAGGAATGATGTCCCAGCAGGAGCCTCTCCGGAGGCTCAGCAGAGCTTAACATATGCTGCGTTTTCACTTCCTTGTGGTTTCCTCCTGCAGTTCCACTCCTCTCCCAGGCTGTGACCAACCCTGGGAGCAGAAATACCCTCCCACTTCTGCCTTGGTCCCCTTACTCTTACTCTATACCCAAGCTGGCTACAGCAAGAAAAAAGCTTGGAAACCCAAGCTAGTTTCCCTTCCCAAGAGCCCACTTACTTCCCAAAGTCAATGGAACCGAGGTTTGGGGAAGCCTCCAAACCCATGGGATGTTTATGCAAACTGAAGCTTTAGCAATCTGCCCCAGAAGTGGGCAATCGTGCCACCCTGTCCCCAAACGAGTGACACCTTGGTGCACTCTCTTGGTCCAGGGTCTGCTTAAAAAACAGCACTCGAGCCTCACTCAGGAGTTGCAGGGGGGCACAGCAGCATCACAGCTGGATTGCAACGGCCAGCCTTCGGTACAGCCATTCCAAACAGCGCCCACAGCCATCCCACGGGGCGCCCCGTACTCCAGGGATGGAGATTAACGCAGGCCTAGCTCAAGGAAACATTCAGCTACTAACTCTGAGCATGAAAGAAGTCATGAGAGGGGAATACGCTTAAGATCACGCAAGTGCTTATGCCCTGGCAGAATAATAAACCAAATCCTACGTGCACAGTCACCGAGGCGGCAAAACGCGGCATTCTGCTCGAAAACGTGGGCAAAGTGAGCTCGGTTCTTCCTGTCACGGACAATTTTTTACCACGAGTCACAACAAAGAGAAGAAAAACGTTGCAAAGTGGAGTTTGCACTGACTGGGCGGTGGCCAAAGGATCAATAGGAGTGGGGATTTTGGCTCTTTGCCCTGGGGAACAGCTAGGAGAGAAGAGTTAGAATTAGCACTGGGACATCTTGAAATGTCTGTGAGGTGACTCCAGAGAGAGTTTGGCCAGATCACATTTCATGTGCATACCAAGGAAGAACCTCGAGGCGCTGAGGGGCTGAAGACCT
Source organism: Mohoua ochrocephala (assembly GCA_013398855.1). Classification (NCBI taxonomy): domain Eukaryota; kingdom Metazoa; phylum Chordata; class Aves; order Passeriformes; family Acanthizidae; genus Mohoua; species Mohoua ochrocephala. Next base: position 41,458 of record VZTA01018391.1, read on the forward strand.
TCCAAACAAAAGTCCTGAAGCTGCACATTTTCCGTGTTCTGTCTCCACAACACTCCCCTGTTCACGACCAGGTCTGACCTTCAATTTGGGAACAAAGATTGTTGTGGTGAGCACCAGACCGAGCAAAGAGTGGAGACTGCAGTTGGTCCCACCAGCCCAGGACATCGGGCAGTGCTACTGGCCAGGAGCTGGTGGTGGCTGCCAGAGATCCCTGGAGCCATTGAAAATGGAGATGTGCAACAAGAACAGGGCTTTTCAAGATCCCAGCTGATGGTTCCTGTATTTTCCACTTCTGCCCATGTCTTTCGAGCTGGAGGAAGAAATAACTCATGGAAAACACAGGGGCAGCTCAGACTAAGCCCCTCTCCCAGGACCAGCCATAAAGGGGGGATTAGGTCAGGTCTGACTCCTGATGGGTGTGGGGAAGAGTCCCACTGCAAATCCTGAAGATGCTCCAGCACTCTTGGACATCAGCCCGTGCACCTCACCGAGGAAGGAGTGCAGCTGCCGGCCAGGGCCACCCAGCAGCAGACTTTGGCATGCCCAGGGAGACATCCACATGGACCTGGCCAGGGAAATCCCAGAGCTTCCTCCATGTCATACTCCAGGCCTTCGAGACAGAGTCAAACATCCCACAGTGTCAGGGTTGGAGATGTGGTGCCTTGCACCATCTCAGCTTTCTTTTCACATCAGACAAGCCCACGTTGTCCTCCTTCCCAAAGCAGGCGTGTGGTGTCTGTGCCTGTGAAGATTTTTCACCTCGGAGGAGGAAAGGCCCACTCCCTCCACCTCTTCACTGCATCACATCGATCCAGAGTTTCAATCCAGATGTGAGACCTCGACTGTGGACATTCCCTGGATGACAGAGCCTTGCAGACACTCATTAAGACACTGCTGCTGCTGCTGCTGTTTTTCCCTCTCTCGGGATTCTCCCAGGATCCCCCAAGAACCCGGTTGCCCTGCAGAAACCACCCCACCTGTGCTACGGTGGCAGAAAATGCAGATGGTTTTGGGAGCCAAACTGCCACAAAGGATTCCTGTGCTCCAGGATTCCTCCCCACAACTGGGTGTGCTGCTCCCCATCGAGTCCTCTCCCCTGTGCCAGCCCTTTGCTCAGCAAAGACGGAGCAAAATGATGGTGGGACACCTGGATTCCTGGTTTGTGCCCAGGTAGGAGCTCACCTGGCTCCTTCCAGATCTTAACACTCTCACAAGTTGACGAAATCTCCCATCAAAAGCTTCGTTGAGGCTCTGGGGTCTTAGCCCTGGATTAGGACAGCCAAGCGGCGCCAGGCTGGCGTTTGGGTGACATATCCTGGGAATGGCCAAGGAGGCTGGCAGCGTGTCTCTTGGAGGCTCAGGCAGGGCTGATGAATTGTTTCTGTCCCATGGAACTCCACCCAGAGTTTGGGGTTGACCATCCCCCAGCTGTCTCCTCCACCTTGGAGCAGTGGAATTCAGTATGATGTCCAGGCTCATGTCATTCTACAAGTCCTGCCCCCAAAATCCTCTCTAACTTGCCACTGGCCACCACCACAAGCTGTGGCCATGAGGGTCTCAGCTCAGTTGCCCACACATGGGGTCCACAGACATTAGAGATGCTCTGGGATGCCTGACACTTGCAGCTGGGCAATATGAGCCAAGAATTTTGGGAAGAGCCAGGCCAGTGGTGGGAAGTCCTGGAGCAGCTCTGGTGTCACAGGACCCCCATGTACAGAGCCCAGTCATTCTCCAGGCCCATCCACACAATAAACAGAGGCCACTGATCAGCTCCAGCAGCTTCCATCCATGAGGATGTGGGCTAAGCAGGCTATCCTGGTGCCAGGGAAGGTCTTACTCTGCTGTGAGCGGGGCTGCTTTGCTCCACCATCATTCCAAGGCTGGCTGCTGCCACTGTCTCAGCAACCCAGCTGGGCTGATTCCAGCACTCCCCTCTCACCCCCAGGGTGAACACCACAACCAGGGCATGTTGTTGTGCCTCACACAGTTCCACTTAGCTCCAGCCACTGTCTGGTGGCAGCCAGTGACCCCAGTGCTGCTGTAACTGGTGGCGGTCACTCACCTCCAGGTTTCCACGCTCCAGAGAGGAATGAAATTGTTGCTCTTATGCTGTTGTACAGAGAGAAGTGTACTTGGATGTAAATAAGAGCCCAGCTCTGTATGTTGATGATTAAATGGAGACAAGAAGGCTCTGTGGCTTCTCTGTTGGCGAGCGGGGCCGAGCGCTGAGCGCTGCACGCAGGGTGCTCAGCACCCCGACCTGTGCCTGACTGCAGTGGGAATCAGGGCTTCAGCACCTCCCAGGAAAGCAACCCGCTTGGGATTAGCTCAGCCTGGTGTCACTCTGTCCTGCTTTGATGCTCGCTGTCTCTCTGAGCCAGGTTTGCAACTGCCCCCTGGTTAAGGCTGAAGTCCCCTCTGCCCGTCTGGTGTCACATCCAGGCTCCACGCAGACAGTGGCTCCCAGAGGTGTCCCCCCTGAGCTCTGCCCATGGAAAGGACCATCCTGCTCCCCCCCTGCCCCTTGCAGTGGCACTTTATAGCTCGCTCAAGGCAGCGAGCTCACGAGCAACATGACCAAAGATCTCTGGAGAGCGCTGGGCTGCATGCTTGGAGCTGTGTCCCGGCTTTCCTGGGGAGAGATGAGGCTGGTGTGGGCTGGAAAAGGGGAATGAGAGCTGGCAGGGGGCATGATTTCCCTGTGTCCCACCTGGGAATGTTTGCAGGTCCATAGGGGCCTCTCCTGTGTGAGAGAGGACAGGATAGAAAGGAGTTCCTGGGTGAGGTGACCATCCCCAGTTGGTTACACCAGTGTCCTCCACAGCCATACCAATTAGCTCCACACATGTCCCGTGGAGAATGCGGACCAGGGGCTGTCCCTAGGAGCTGGGACGGATGCCATTCCCTTTCTTCTTGAGGAGAAGAGGGGATGCACGCCAAGCCATGCATCCTCCTGTCTTCAGGCAGCTTCATGCCTCTCGTCTTCAGAGCAATAGGTCTCCTCTAGTTTAGCAGCAAACATCATTACAGGGTCCAGTCCATTGTTCTGGCTCAGTGGGCATTGTCCAGGGAAATGGGCATCCTGAGAGCCGGTGGTCCTGCTGGCTGCACCCCTTGGTGTCCTCTCCCCAGCTCACCCCAGGGCATCCTCAGCACCCTCCTTATGGAGGAACCAAATTCCAAGGTGAAGGCAGCGTGTTCTTCGCTTCTCCTGCTTGGGGTGCTGAAGGCGTCTCCGCCCACCTTTGCTCCATGAAGGCTCCCGGACCTGGCAGGAGGCCAGTGGGAGATGTGTGCTCCTGCAGGTGCGTGTTCAGGTGGGTCTGGGCCTTGGGCAGATGCCTCTCACTGTGCCTCTGCTCCCCAGCTGTGCTCAGCCTTCTCCACTCCATCCCTGGCATGGGAGAGAGCCCAACTCACCGTTAATTTAACCCAAACCTTCAACTCAAGCCTTGAAACCCCTTTCTAAGTCACTGTTCACCAAGACCCCTTGCTAAAGATCTGTTCATGTGCTGCTGCTCCTCTGCTCCAGCTCTCCAGGCTCTCCTGCCTCCTTTCAGATAATTCCCATCCCGTTGGAGCGGTCAGTGCCTCTCCCAGTCCTCTCCCAGATACATCTGGACAAGCTGGAGCTGCAGCCCCCACTGAGAATGGGTTATCCCAACCCTGCTCTCAGGAGCTTTCCAGAACACTGCTCCTCTCCTCTCTGACACTCCCCTGGCAGCTCCATCAGCCCTGCTTTGCCTCCAAGGACAACCTGGCTTCCCGCTGAAGGACATTCCCATGGCCTGCAATCCCGTGGGATCATCGCACGGGGATTCACACCATCACCACCCAGCTCTGGGGCTCCCTGGTCCTTCCACCCTCTGGCAAATCAGGGGTCTGAGGGGTCTGTGAGGTCCACAGGGACACGCAGGACCCCACAGCATATGGAGGGGTTGGGATCGTATGCAGCTGTTCGCAGGTGTTGGCTTCCCAATAGGATGTTCCATGCTGGCAGTGCAAGTGCCATCAGCACCAAGCTCCTGCATTTTCAGGATAATCCTCCCCCCTGGTTCTCCCAGCAAAGGGGATCGTGTCAGGTCTGGAGCCTGGGACCAGGCTGTGTTTCCACAGCTCTTTCACAGATCTGTTTTCTCCGGCAGGAAGTCTCTGCTTTCTGTCCCAAAGCAATAGGTTTCTCCAGGGAGATTTAAAAGGGACTCTTCCCAACTCTGACACCTGCAGGCAAGCCAACATTCCCGGGAATACCTTCGTAGCTCCAGCCCTGGGCTCAACTCCTTCGGAAAGGGATGTGAGGTCCAGTCTGGCTCTAAACAACCACAGTGGTCTGAGCTCGGTGGCCCCGTTGATCCGGAGAGTCCAAAGCTTCCCACATCCAGCAGGTCACCAGCCCGGGTGCCCAGGAGGTGGGACCCATCCTCTCCTGGTGCCCATCCCACGGCTGTCACTGGGTCCCTACAGTGGGTCTTCTCCACGCGGGAGCCACTGGGGTGTCTGAGCTCACGGAGCCACGTTCGGTGACAACCAGTGGGACACAGTGGCTCTGCCACTCCTGAGAGCCAGGCTCGGAGGAGAAGGCTCCCTTTTCCCCCTCTCCTGTGACTGAAAGGAGCAGAACACGTGCGGGCAGAGCTCCAGCACCGGCCAGGAGCGTCCCAGCACCACCCAATGCTGCACACCCGGCCAATGTGTCTATGCAGTCCCTTCCCAGGCAGCCGTGACCCCGCAGAGCCCAGCCCGGGGCCGGGGCTCCTCCAAGGTGTCTTCGTTTGCACTCTCCGGGACCTGGTAATCGCTGTGAGCCCAGAGGAGCCGCCCTGGCCTTTGCCTCGCTCCGGGCACCACGCTGGGGAGGGTTTTCCTCGCCCCAAACCGATGCACGTCGCTGAGTCGTCCGTTCTCCGGCAGATCCATCGCTGTCCCCCCAAACCCCGGCTCCCCGCGGGGAGGAGGGCGGGTTGGGCGAGGCTGCTGTCCGACTTCACCAGCAATAACAGGAGCTCTCCGCCGGCGCCGGGCCGTGCCCCTCCGCAGGACCTCCTGCGTGAGACCCCTCGTCCCATTCCGGACCTCCCCGACTGTAAATTCGACCCCAGCCTTGTGCTTTCTTCCCTCTCGTTTCCTGACGCCTCGGTGTCTCTCTCTTTCTCTCTCTCTCTCTCTCTCTTTTCTCTGACTGTGAATTCAAACCAGAAGTGTTCTGAACTCGACTCCGTTACTGTTCTGTTTCTGCGTCGACTGTTGCTGGTTCTCCGAACTGCGT